>OZ024741.1:145731634-145854134 GCA_964016885.1 Eledone cirrhosa | reverse complement strand
GAATACTACTCTTCAATCTCACTCGGCACTTTACGTAAGGCCCTATCGTTTGCTAAAGTCAATTCCGACCTAACGGAGGAGGAAATTAATATTATTCTAGAGGCTAGAAAAACTATTATCAAGTTTGATAACTGCTACTGGGAACGTAACGACATACCCACAAACTTCGACATTACCATGGGTTCCAACGACTCATGTGGGAATTTACATAGCCCACATACTACATGGTAAATTTAGTAATCTACAGGGGGGAATATATAGAGATGACGGGCTCTTATTAGTTAATAATTTAAATAACCAAAATCTTGAAAGGCGACGGAAAAACATTAGAAAATATTTTAGTGAACAGGGTCTAAAAATAGCGTACGAATACAATCTTAAAGTAGTAAATTTTCTAGACGTAACTCTTAATTTAAATACCGGACTGATACGACCCTTCCACAAGATAAATGAGAACCTTACCTATATCAATTTTAACTCAAACCACCCACTTTCCATGATCAAATCGGTTCCCCGTAGTATTTCTCTTAGAATCTCTCGCCTATCGTCTGACTCTGAGATTTTTAGTGAACATGCTGAATACTATAATAATGCATTAAGGAATGCCGACCACCGGGATACAATAGAATACATTGATAAGAATCTCCATAACACACATAGCTCTACACGAAATCAAGGAATACGTGACCGAGATACAGAAATACAAGCGCGCACACGCAGTACCACCAGACATACTAATAATAGAAAATCATCACCAAATAAATCACGTTGTAGAAAATATATCTGGTATAATCCCATTTTTAATGCTTCGATTAGTACAAAACTATCTCTTTCATTATTTAAGTTAATCAACAAGCATTTCCCTAGTTCCCATAAATACAGTAAAATTCTGAACTCTAAAACTATTAAACTATCATACTCCACGGCACCAAACCTTGAAGCATACATAAAAAAAACTTAACTTAAAGCAATTAAACAACACTACAAAACAAAATATTTTAATAAGCATAACGTAATATCGGCCTCCCAACCACTAAATGGGAGACAGGTATTACACAACCCACCTGTACTGCTATCACAACCTATCCATGGTGTACCCGCTACCCACAACAAAAACTGTAACTGCCACCTACATGAGAGATGTCCATTGAAGAATGAATGCCTAAAGTCCAACATTGTTTACCAATGCATTGTTGAATCGAACGACCAGAAATGGTATTACATCGGGTCTACCAATACCTCCTTTAAATCTCGCTGGTACCGTCATGGATTCTCAATTAAACATCCTGATCGCCGTTTTGTGACCACGCTCGCCAACAAGACCTGGCAACTCCGTGAACGCAACCAACAGTTCACCTTCAAATGGGATATACTTTCCAGCGCTAGTGCATATCGGAGTGGATTGAAGTACTGTATGTTATTTAACCTTGAATTCTTTTACATCTTAAAATCCAAAAATAAATTACTAAATGATAGAATCGAACGATCATCATACTGCAACCACAAACTGAAAGCTAAATTCTCTCACCTTAAAATAACTTAACATTCGAACCCGTAACTATAACATTGCTTTCTTAGCTAACCACTTTCTCTTCCCCCACACTAGAAGACAATACCCTACTTATCACTATAAATGGAAACTTAGTGCAATTCGCAGATTACTACTATGAAGCCAATGTACACCCACCCCATAGCTTTCGTCTGTCCCCTCTCTATCTCTCCCTCTATCTCTTTCTCTCTCGCCCTAGGTTCACCTCCCTCCCTCTCCACATCTATGAACCTGCCCTCTGGGGCAATAAATAATCCCAACTTTGACTATCAACGCATCGCTTAAGGTGGTCGCTTTAAGAGTAACCAATATAATAAAACCCCTACCACAACATTTTGATTAAGATATCTACAAACCACTCTCTCCCATTTCTCCAACCCCTGCATATCTCTCTCTCTCTCTCCCTCTCCCCTTCTTTTCTCTCTTCCTTTTCTACTCTATCTTCCTCAATAACCTCACTTAAGGGTATTTACATTGTACATTTTAACCATTCTGCTCTGATGATACAGTGGTCACAGCATTTGATAATTGAGTTTTGCAAATAGTTATAAATTTGCACATAGCATAACTAGGCTGTATAACCACCGTGGAAACATTTGTAAGCACACAGAATAAATTACCTTTTCATGATGTCTACCTGTTATTATTCATTCTTTATATATATATATATATATATATATATATATATAACGAAGGAGGTGTGGTAAGGAACCAGATGGGCCATAACGCACCAGAGTACTCAATACTTAGTGTAGTAGAGTGGATAATAGGAAAATGTTTGACTAGTCCAGAAATAGCTATCGAAACGGGTTGAGCTCTGCTGTCGGGGTCAAATATTTTCCTATATATATATATATAAGTATAAGTGTGTGTTGGAGTGAGGGCTTATATGTGTGTGTGTGTAAGTGTGTTGGTAGACACCTGACTATAGCCATTGTTAGCTTAAGTGAACCTTAAAAATCAGGAGTGGCACCCTCAGCTTGAACTTGTCTATAGAATTCTTTCTACCTTTGTTACTCTAAATATAGTTTTTAAAGAATTCCCTTTTCTTTAAACCCATCAACCAATGATCTCCACCCATCCCAATCACCACCCTCTCCTGCCACCAATAAAGATTTAAATACCACCATATTACTTGGACAGCCGGCTTCCTGATGACATCTCCCAAATGAAACAGTTCTAGTCCTGTAGAAGCCTTTTCTATATTAAATATATATGAGTTATTTAATATATCTCATATAAAATAATTGTTTCTACTTTTGACACAGGCCAGCAATTACCCAGTGCATTACTGGTACTTTATTTTATCAAACCCGTAAGGATGAAAGGCAAAGTTAACCTCGGCGGGATTTGAACTCAGAATGGCAAGGGCCATAACTATGTATGAAAGCATGGCATCCGACCCTCTACCGATACTGCTATACAGCCAATTATCCACACAATACAATATAGTTAGCTCCCCAAACGTTTAATTGGGAATATACTTCGGTATTTCCTAATGTTTGTTGAGTGAGTTGGAAATTGGTCAGAGTATCGTTAATAGCTTTCTCTGTTCATGTAATTATATATATATATATACATATATACACAGTGGTACCTCGATTCACGAACTAAATTCGCCACTGAAGGCCGAAACTTTTATGGGCCAAAATTATTTTCCCATATGAAATGTTGAAAGAGAAATACAGTGTGAGAGAAGCTGTGTGTGAAAGAGAGATATGAATCACAATAGTAACTATCTAAATAGCAAGTGACACTTTCCTGCTGATATTCTGGGCTAGTTGCCAACTGTTGTTGCTGGCTTGCAAGTTTGTTACTCGAGACACCATTCATCAACCAAGACATTTTATGTTTGGAGAAATTGTTTGTGAACCAATTTGTTCTTCTTCTTTGTCTAGAGAGAAAGTAGAATCAAAGTCAGTGTTGCAGCATATGTACAAATTTGATTAGTGCATTACAATTATTTCAGATGAGATTCAACTCTTCTTCGACATCTCCTTAGATATGTGTGTTTATATATATATATATATATAAATATTATGTCAGGTCACCAGTTGGTGCTACTGGTAACATGTATCCCTGTACAACCTGTCTCATGGTCGGGTCGTTGGCAACTAAACTGGCAACCCCACCAAGGTTTCTTGGTGAGGAGGGTAACTTTGGACATCCTGCAAGACTAAAAACAAAACCTGTCAAAGGGCAAAGGAGCTCTTAAGAGTCAATGGCCATCCAAAATCACCGGGAGAGATGACCCCTTAGCCTTTGTCAAGGCAGAATTCTAGGAGAAGGAAAACTCTGATATAACACCTGCAACCCTGATGGTATCCAATGATGTTGACTTGTTCTTCTTTTTGGTAAATATCATCTTGGTTAAGAGAGTAGGACTGGCTTTGTGCAGTGCCTTTGCTCACTATAAAAGCTTCACGGCACAGGCATTGCTTTATATCTGGAGATCTCTCTGCACTTGTCATCACATGGTACCATGGGCTCAGCACTATGTGTCAATAATTGTCACAAGTGTAGTGTTTGTACCAGAGTTTTCAAGTCGCTGGCTGGACTAAAAAGTCACACTTGTTCAGCATATTGGTAGGGGTTCTCCTACATGGATATAAAGTAGTGGCCATACTCGAAAACGAGTTGGCAGCCACCATATATATATATTTATCATCATCATCATTGTTTAACGTCCATCTTCCACACTAGCATACATATACATATATATATACACATATACATACATATATATATACACATATACATATATATATATACACACATATACACACACACACATATATATATATATATACACATATACGCATCGAGGTAGACTTTTCCTTTCATCCTTACGGGGCCGATAAAATAAAGTACCAGTAATGCACTGGGTAATTGCTGGCCTTGTGCCTAATGTAGAAACAATTATTAAGGAATTATTAACATCATTATTATTACCACATGATCCTCTGTACTCGAACAAAGAAGGGAATAAATTGCTATTATTACACACACAACACCCGCACATACCACAACACCCACACGCCACACAAGAAAAAACAAAAGAAAATATATTTGTGCACCAGGCTACTTACTGAACCAAAAGAACCCAACACTTATACAGTCCTTCATGCAGACATACACACACACTTAGTCACATACAATTCTTGTTCATCTTGCTGATTGAATCTTTATAGTTATAGATATCATTATGAAAGTGTTGTTAATGGTAATAATAATGATTATTTTTATTACTATTTTTGTTGTTGTTATTGTTATTATTATTATTATTTGGACGTAGCAGGAAACAGAAAAAAAAATAGCTACACATACACACACAAACAAACAAACTCTCATATTTCACAAGCAAATTTCCTGTACTCTTGAATTTTTGTGATTACCACAAAGACAATAGCTACTTGCCTTGACTATAGAACAAATGAAAAACAGGCATGAATTGCTACTGCACATATCACTAAGACATGATCCTTCTTAGCCTATCAAATTACTTTAAACTTGAGTCATTTTATTGTATAAAACTGAAGGAAGCATAACACTCCTGATTTTTGGCACAAAATTTCTAAAACATCAATTTTATAGCAACTGACTGGAATTGCAGTTAATTTTTGTGCTTGAAAATCCTGCATCTTCTTTCTCTATCTAGATATATATGTATATATATATATATATCAATTCTTTTTTTATACCACCTGGATGGTTTAGTCAACCATATCGACTCCAGAGTTATTTTTTTTTAAATCTGGTACTTATTTTATCGATCCCTTTCTGCCAAGTCACTATGCCACAATCATAGCCAAACAGCACCAGCTTGAAACAATGTAAATAAAGACCAAAAAGCATTCATACACATATTAGCATTCATACCTAAAAAAGATATATCTGTCGATATTTATATATATGTATGTATATATCATCACCATTACCATCATTGGTGAATTGGCAGTATCGGTAGAGGTTCGGACACCATGCTTTCCTGCATAGTTACGTCCCTTTACGGTCTGAGTTAAAATCCCGTCGAGGTTAACTTTGCCTTTCATCCTTACAGGGTCGATAAAATAAAGTACCAGTAATGTACTGGGGTAATTGCTGGCTTTGTGTCAAAAGTAGAAACAATTATTTTAATGACCGCTTTCCCTGCTCGCAGTATATATATATATATATATATATATATATATATATATATATGCACACACACACAACATCCATCCAAACTGTTTCTACCTACCAATTTCAACCATAGAAGGAGCTTTTGTCTTCTAATTGCAAGGACAATTTCAGTTAATTGAACTTTTCCAACTCACTATATTACATATGTAATACAATAGAGTTTTGTATTTAGTATGCAGAACACATTTGAGATAGTTTCCCTCACCCTTATTAATGTATGTATGTGTGCGTGTGTACGTATGTATGTGTATGCATGCTTGCATGTATGTTGTGTGGATAGTTATATATTTGGGGAATTGGTATGTACATTTTTTTTACTTGCTTCTGTTAATCCAACAGGGTTATTTGAAAAGATATGAATTTCAGAGAAAAAATTCTTAGCATGAATTCAATAATTTCTGCATGTTATAATAACTGATTTGATAACTACATATTTCCTTCCTCCTGTCCCTTCCCTTTGTCTCACTTCATTTCCTTTTCTTTGCCTCTCACATCTCTTTCTCTCTCTGTCTCTTTTTTTCTCTCTCTCATCATGTTCTTTTTGAAAATAATATTTTTCAGTTGTTGAATTAAAATAACTCATCTTCAACAGTAGAACATTTGATATGAAACAGATTTCTTGTCCCTTTTCTCAGAATTTATCAACTCCTAATGTAAATTAATGTGCAGCTAAAAACAACACAAAGTTTGGAATTATATTTCTCACCTCAGGTAATGAAGCTTGAAGGAAATGAAATGTGTTTCTATAAAAAGTTATAAATAATCATGAAAGTTATTTGCTAGAAATATTTTAAACATGACATGTACTACAAAAGATTTTGTTTCAAAATGGCAGATCTCTGTCTTGTGAGTTTCTTCATACATTTAACAGAGATTAATTTTCCTAATATGGGATAGGATGATGAGTCATGATTTAGTTTTTAACTATTAAAATTCAGGTATTATTTTATTTCAGATGTTAAAAGTTCCATGTTCAGTCCCACTTCAGGTTGTCCAATTCTTTGTGAATAGAATTTGGTGGATGATAGCTGCAAGAAAATAACATATCCTCTATGTGTGTGTATCCATCTGTCTAGGGTTGTGTGTCAAACACCCTAAGCACTTAGCTGTGCACACACATGTACATGAGTAGGTATTATATATATATATAAAAAGAGTCAGGACCCCAACGGCAGAGCACCAGCCGTTTCGACAGCTAGATCTGAACTAACTCAGTAGTGTTAGGACGGTAGTAATCTAACTGAACTTATCAAGGGGTACTGTACATATATGGGCATGTAATGAAAAAATAGCAGTAGTATCATATCAAACAATTCTAAAAATTGTTGTTTTCTTTTCTGTCACAGGGAGTGGTCAAAGATTTTGTATACACAGCTAAATTCCTTCATAGTGGCAGGTGGGGCTGGGGGTGACTGAACTTGCCTGTAGAACAAAGAGGAGGGAGTAAGTTGACAATCTGACCTGTCTCTAAAGAGGTTAAGAACAATGATACACCCCCCACCCCCCAAAAAAAATGTTGGCTATGTGTTCAGCTGGTGCTATGTATATTTAACAGGAGTGAAAATACTTGGTTTAATCTAAGGAAGAATGGAAACTGAATATAATAGTGTAGATAAGCAATGGTCCACCTAAGTGTAATTAGGGTGTGTAACTAATGAAAATAAAGGAAAATAAGAGAAGAAAAAAATGAAAAATTTCTACTTCTAGCTACGAATGCTTGGGGTTTCCTCTATCTTAGTTTGTAAATAGGAAAAAGATACAGCTGAGGTTTACCCACCCAGGTCGTGAGGGGGTTTGAAGGTAAGATATGTCCTACACATTTTGTGTTTACATGAGGTACCAAGTTCACTCTTTTTATTTAAGAGTTGGTCCTTTGCAAACAGTATTTGGATCGTTTTCTCCGAGCATAAATTACACGGACGGTATCCTCACAAATAAGGTTTTGCCTTGGAAAGTATACTCCAACTTAGATGGTAGGTGATATTGTTGTCTTGGAGGTCCCAAATATGGGCAGAAAGTGATGTTGTGTGAGCCGGGCTGGGTTTCTAAATGTATGTTGGTGTCAGTAATACCGGGTCTTAAAATCACAGGCAGTTAATCCGATGTAGGCCTTGTTGTAGTTTTCCGTCCTCATGTTGCACTGGTAGACCATGTTACATTCTCAGCATCTATTGTTGAGGGGGCACAATGGTCTATCCGGACAGTTACACCTCCTAGTTTGCTCTCCACTTTGTTGTTACTTCTGTTAGAGAGGAGTTTTTTGTTGTTAGATGAAGTGATGTTTTGTGCAAAGTTGGGTGTAGTGCTCTAGGAAAGTTTAACAGTGTTTCTGTTGATGATATTGTGGTAGCGGTGTTGTGGTGGGAAGTGTTTATCGAGAAGTCTAAAAAAGATCTTCCCAATTGGTGTTGCAACTTCAGCATTGTGGGGAGGGTTGAACCACATTACATGGCGTGAGTGGCACCATCGCCTGCTGGATCTGCTAGAAGGGCCTGGATAATATGAAATGTCCTCCCAGCTGCTTCTCTTGAGGGCCTCGTTGTAATATGGCACGTGTTTGTTGAAGATCTGCTCGTTTGCAGACAAGTGAGATATGCAGAGGGAGATGTTTTTAACTAAGTTGTTGGTAATGTTCCGAGGATGGTTAGAACTGCAATGCATATAGTGTAGGTTCTTATTAGGTTTCCTGTATATATATATATATATCATCATCATCGTTTAACGTCCATCTTCCATGCTACCATGGGTCTGGACATATATATATAAATACACATATATATATATATATGTATGTATACTTTTGTTGTGCTGGTGTCACAACAAAAAGCACCCTCTCAACCCTGTCAGATAGTAATTTGTGGGCCACGAGAAATAGCACCCACTCCATGCTATAATGTAGTTGACATTAGGAAGAACATTTAGCCATAGAAACCAAGCAAGGAAGAGTTCAATATCAGCAAGACGTGGTCACCTGACCTAACCTGTCTCATAGAGTGAGAACCCATTTAACACATGCAAGCATGAAAAATATATGATCAATGGTGATGATGATGAATATATGTACATAAATATATATATAAAGTGTTGTAGCTTGCTTGAAGCATTGTGGAATAAGAAATATAAAAATAACTAGTGTAACAGGAAGCATTCGGACTTACTTTGCATCTTTGATTCACTTTGGACAGAGTTGTTCCATCATCCACATGTGGTACATCCAACTTTAGGGTATCAGAGCCTCTCTCAGTCTTGCTTCACACCACATGTCTTCACTTCACACGATCTGCTAGCGAAAAGGGCCAGTCAGTAGCCCCTGAACCCTCTTGTGACATCACTCATCCTCTCGCTACTGGTCAGGCATTCTCCAAATTCCAGCAATCTCACCTATGGCAGCCCCATCATCATCATCATCATTTTACGTCCACTTTTCCTTGCTTGCAAGGGTGGGATGGGTCCTATTCAGCACAGCATCTCTCCACTTGTCAGGGTCCTTTGTCATCTCCTCCGTGAGTTTCAGCGATCTGAGATCTGCTCTCACCCCCTCCGCAGATGTTTTTCGTTGTCTTCCTCTACTTCGTCTTTCTTCTACTGGGATTTCTTGGCACTTCTTTACCCAGCAGTCATCCTCCATGCACACCACATGTCCATACCATCTCAGTCTTCTCTCCTGCACACAACAACTTATCCCTCTTATACCCAGTTTCTTTCTCAACTCATCTATGCTTGGTCATTCACGCACATTGACATTGCACATCCAACGGAGCATGCTTGCTTCATTTCTCTCCAGCCGTAGCATATGCTCTGCAGTTGCTGCCCATGTCTCACTATCATTAAGAAATAAGTTTAGTTATTGGAAGCCCAACAATGCAAGTGCCAAGATAATAAGAACTTGAGAAAATAGGACAAAAGAACTATGAAAAAGATTGAGAATTGTAAAAAGTTGCCTTAGCAATTTCAATGATTCTTAAAATTGCTAGTTAACTTTCTAGCATTCTCATTTTTTTCCTTTGTTCTTTTGTTCTATTTTCTCAAACTGACCTTGGATTTGAATTTGAACTCAGAAAGCAGAGAGCCAAAATGAATACTACATAGCATTCTATCCAACATTCTAATGACTCTGCTTATTCACTGCCTATGTATATATATATATTTATATATATCATCATCATCATCATCATCATCATCGTTTAATGTCTATCTCTCATGCTAGCATGAGTTAGACGGGAATTGTCCCACTTGAGGCAAGATGATGACAGTGTCTCACTTTTATAAGACTGTATCTGGCAGGTTTTTTATGGCTGGATGTCCTTCCTAACACCAACCACATTTACTGGGAGCTTTTTTACCATGTTTCCTAAATGACCACTTTACAGCATGGACTGTGTTTTTTTATTTTGTTGTGACAGCTACACGACCTCTTTATTTTGGACTGGATGTTGTGGTACCAACATAACTTTACAGAGAAAGGGTGGTGTTGGTGGGAGTGGGAGGATGGAGTAGGGTAGTGGGTTGGGTATATATTTGGTTAGGAGGGGCCTACTCACTGTAAGTATCTTTGCACATAGGGAAGGCGGGTCTTCTGTATTACTGTGTAGCACCAAAGATTTGATCCAGTGACATTGTCTTAGAGAGATGTAAGTGTGCAAGGTCGGATTTTATCATGTCATCCCAGGTTTTTCTGGTTCGACCTACTCCGTAACTTCCATCAATTTTGATCGCCCTGCACTTTTTATATAGCTGTCGTCTTTCATGCACATCACATGAACATACCAATGTAATCTCCCCTCAAGTAAACAGCATCTGATTCCTCTTATTCCTAATTTCTCACTTAGTTTGTTCATGTTTTGCTGTTCGTGTATATTACTATTACACATCCAAAGGAGTGTGTATGCTTCATTCTTTTCCAATCTGCACAGGTCCTCTGCACACAATGCCCATGTCTCATTGCCATGTAATATTGCTGTTCATATACAAGCATCATACAACCTGCCTTTCATTTTTAGAGAGAAACCTTTTGTGGCCAACAGCGGTAATAGTTCTCTGAACTTTTTCGATCCCGTTCTAACTGTGGTTACTGTACTTTCATAGCACCCTTCACCAGTGCTGATTTTGTCACCCAGGTAACGGAAAGTGTCCACTATTCATAGCAAATGGTCTTCAAAATGTTTTTAAACATACAGTATATTATCAAATATACTATACATACATTCATATATACATCGCTATTTCAGAGCACCAATACTAATATATATATATATATATATATAACGAAGGAAGTGTGGTAAGGAACCAAATGGACCATAATGCACCAGAGTACTCAATACTTAGGGTAGTAGAGTGGGTAATAGGAAAATGCTCAAGACCCTGATGGCAGAGCTCAAGCCGTTTCGACAGTTATTTCTGGACAGAGTCCAAGTTCAAAAATAGAAGTCGAACCGGCTTGAGCTCTGCCGTCGGGGTCTTGAACATTTTCCTATATATATATATATATATATATATATATTCATACAAATATATAAAATATGGTATAAAATGTTCTTAGTTCATTAATTAAGTGTGGTGTGTAAGCAGAGATTCCCAATGCATGGTGTTTGTTGAACTAGCAGTAGAGTAAAAATCATAGAGGAAAGTTTTGCTGAATTGTTACATATTAATCTATATATTGTAACTATTATATTGATTGTGAAAACGCTATCAGACTATGTGGATCCAGAACACTATTATTAACTATATAGTAAACAGCTTTCAAAGTAACTTTACTAAAATTTCACCACTTCAAAATTTTGTAATGTTATCTAATGAATTTCCAATTAATTTGAAGTTAAAATATAACTTCTTTCAAATTTTATATATATTTTAATTTAAAATGGAAAAAAATATTTCATCCTAATTTCAGTGAAATAAAACTTATATATAAATTATGGCTTTACTTTTATGATATTTTGGTGAGTAGGCAGAGTGATTAGAGCATTGAATGAATGCTTACCAATATTTTTTCTGGATTTTTATGGTTTGAGTTTAAATCCTGCCAAGATCAACTTTGACTTTCATCATTCTAAGGTCAAGAAAATAATATACTTGTGTGGATATAATTGATTTTCTCTGACATGCCAAATTACTGGCCTTGTGGTCATGATTTAAGGAATTATCATTATTTTGGTGTCATGCCATGAAAATAATAAAAGCATTTGCAGTATTTGTTCTAGTTGCTTATGTTCTTGTTTCAAATCCCACCAAGATCAGCTTTGCTATTCATCCTTCCAGGATCAATAAGATAACCCCTTTTGAAAAGATGTATCCCCCCCCCCCCCCACACACACACACAAATATATATATATATCATGGAGTAGTTAACTATATTTCAAATTAAATATTCTATTTCAATTAAAAAAACTTTTTGAGGTGTTTGCTAAAATTATTAATTATTTCTTTAGCAAGATAAACAGTTAACATATGGTTCTTATATAAAATTATGGTAGAAGATTTGTTTTAGATAGGAACCCTTTACAATGGGTAGTTTTGTTTCATAGAACCAAACCCATTTTTTTGCTGGGTTGAAATCAACTGTATTATCATTTCAATATCCTTGTTATTGTTCTATCATGCAAAACTGTTTGTATTCATGTGATTATATAAAAAGCATTCCATGATAATTTTATGTAAGAATCTTTAAATTTTATTCCAAACACCAGATAAATAATGAGAATGTTGATTTTGTTACTAAGTCCCTTCAAATTCTTGATTATTTTCAAAATAATTGGCAGTATCTTTCATTAGAAATATGGTAATGAAAGTTAGTAAATGAAAAAAATTATGCATTTTGTAATTGTGTGTCTCACAATGTTAACCTAACTTTAATGTTAACATGGTATACACTATGTCTATGAAGGACAACTGTCTCTGTTCTACTCTTTAACAGCTTCATTTAATTCTGTTTAAGAGATTAGACAGAATGGAAAATTGGTGGAAAGAACAGCAATGAGATAGATGAAGAACAATAGAGCATGCTGGAAATGTCATGCAGAGAACAGAATAAATTGGTTAGTGATTCTAAGCTTAAGTGATAAGGCAGTCAGTTGGTGTTGTGCATATTATATTAATTTGTGGCAATGAAAGTGTAGTGGCAATGGAGGTGGAGACAGTAATAAAGAGGAGTAGTGGGTAGTTTAATGAGTGTGTTAATAGTAGTTGTAGTCTTGGTGTTGGTGTTGGTGATGAAAAATGGTAAAAGAAATGGAGGACCATCATTTCCACCAAGTGGTGCTGGTGGCAGAGATGGTATTTGAAGTGTTTCTGGAGGAATAATAGTGGTGGCAGTGGTGGGGTGGTGATGGAAAATGGTGATAGTGGTTGGGGGACACCACCTCATTCACCATTTGGTGTTGGTAGTAAATTTGGCAGTTGAAGTACTCATGATGACATAATAACAGTGGTGTTGGTGACAAAGATGGTAGATGGTGATATTTGTGATGGAACACTACCATTATCACTGCCATCCTCTTTCACCATGTCATTTAGGTGGCGAAAATAGTAGTTGAAGTGCTTGTAGTGGAGTTCTGATGTTTATGGTAATAGTATTTATGGCAGAGTGGTGAAGGTAGTAGTTTTGGCTGTGGAGATAATAATTGTGCCGAAATTTCAAGCTAAATGTCACTAGAAACTCTTATTTGAATCTAAAACATTATTTACTTCAGCATTTCCTCTGGCATCAATGACAGGGATAAAGAAATTATTTTCTTTCTTGTTAACAACATGCCACCATAAGGATAATCTAATCTAGAACTACCCATAACCAATATCATCATCATCATGTCATCATCACCGTCATCAGTATCATCATTATCATCACCATTATGATCATCATTTTACATTCGTGTTTTTTTTCCATGATGACATGTGTTGGGTGAGTCGTTAGACACCAAGTCGGTATTTAATCAGATCTATTGTGCTCTTAGATGGGCTGATGACCATCTCACTTATATATATTTCAGCTTCTATAGTTTAATGCCCTTCCTAATGTCAATTACATTACAATTTGTACTTTATAGTATAAAACAATCTTTATAGAATGTTGGTCCCCCAAACTATACATAATCCTGTGTATCATCTCTCTTCTGCATAGGTCTACATTTTATACAGATTTGCTCAAAGATGGAGGCACATGGCTTAGTGGTTAGAGCATTGGCCTTGCAATCAAAAGGTTGTGAGTTCAATTCTCAGACCGGGTGATGTGTTGTTTCCTTGAGCAAGACACTTTATTCCACATTGCTTCAGTTTACTCAGCTGTAGAAATGAGATGATAGGGACTGGGGTCCCTATCATTCCACTGCAAAGTGGTTGTGTAGGTGCCACAGAAAAAAAGCACCCAGTACTCACTGTAAATGAGGTTGGTGTTAGGAAGGGCATCCAGCTGTAGAAATCAAGCCAGAATCAGTTTCCGTCCCACCCTTGCAAGCAGGGAAAAGCGGACGTAAATGAAATGATGAAATGATGGTTCCCATAGCTTCTACAATCCCTTTCTCTCTCTCTCTCTGAGGAGTAGGATGTATGAATGACAAAGCCAAATAGTTCATAGTTCAGATATTGTGACTAGCAACATATATTGCATTTTTTACTAACATATTTAAATGTGAAAGTGATGTATCTAACTAACAGACAATAGGTACATGCAGGTTAGGCATTTTAAATTAATGAATGTTTCATTAGCTTACAATATTGTGAGCAGCTCCCTCGGTGCAGGGTTGGATTAAACATTGAACAAAATAATTGTATGCTTAGGGCATCAAGAGAAGAGGAGGAACTATTTTATTCAAATTAAATGTATTTTTATTCCAAAACAGACTTTATATATAGGAGTGGGGATGGTTAGCATACTTTTTTAAGTGTTTAGGGCCTTAAAAGGACTTAAACTAGTACTGCTTCTGTGGGTATTTGTAGCTTAGAGAGCAATTATGCTTTAGTCAAGCTAGTTTCCTAGTTATCAAGTATATACATATAACAGTATGTGTGTGTGTGTGTGTGTGTGTGTGTGTGTGTGTGTGTGTTTGTGTGTGTGTGTGCATGTGTGAGTACACTTTATCAATCAAGCATATTTAAATGGAGAACACCATGATTTTTATCAATTTAGATTAGTGTAACAGAACTTATATATATGGCACAAGATGATACAATTTTTTCACTGATAAAAAAGACACTTGATATGGAAAAATATCTGTTTTATTAGGTATTTAAGCATTAGATCTTAACTCCTCACAAAATACCACCACTTTTTAAATTATGTCAGCACTGTCTTAAATCCTTTCTGACATCGCAGACCGTATAAATACTCCTCAAAAAAACCCTTTCAGAGAAAATTCTATAAGTTTCAGAGAGAGAAGAATAGATATTCACATACATTTGACAGTTCTCTTTTATTGATTAAAAGCATATTTGTTCTAGCAAGATTTGAACTCTCAAAGCAAATACTACACATCTCTCTCATGCTGTAAAGACACTGCCATTTCACAGCTGTACATTTATATATATGTTTATATACATATATCTGTACACAAAATTATATATATATGTGTGTGTATGTGTGTGTGTGTGTGTTTATCTATGCATATATCCATCTCCATATATTTATGTATGTATATTATATATTTTGTATATATATATATATATATACACTGTTGAAGAGGAGAAATGGGTGGCAGTTAAAGTAATATTGATACTCAGAGGGAACATAAAAAGGTGATATTAACTAAACAGTCATTAGTTTTATGAAGTTAGAATAGACCATTATATATATTTTACTGCAGCACAGAATGAATAAATATAATTTAGAATCGAATAATCTATTGTTCTCTTACAATTCCACACTAGATGTTGTTGGTTTAAGTGTACTATGAAAATAGTAGGTCAGTATCCATGGCCTGCAATATCATTAAAACTAACTAGGCAGCTACATAGGGCTTAGACTTCATAGAGGCACATTACAGAAGTATGACAATTTCATTGTGCCAAAAGGAGAAACTATTATTAATTTAATTTCCAATGAAATACACAGCCAGTGTGTCTGGCTGCTATAATTTCAAAATGTGTATTTTCGTATGTATTTTCAAGGTGAGTTGTAATGAAACACACTCAAATATAAAATATTGAACATTTACTGTGAATAATTGTTTCTACTATTGGCACAAGGCCAGAAAATTACCCAGTACATTACTGGTACTTTATTTTATCGACCCCGTAAGGATGAAAGGCAAAGTTAACCTCGGCGGGATTTGAACTCAGAATGGCAAGGGCCGTAACTCTATGCGTCAAAGCATGGCGTCCGAACCTCTACCGATACTGCCAATCCACAATAAGTGGTGAACAGTAGGGGAAAGCAACTGTCAACAAGAAATAGATGTAACAATATTTTCATATCAAATTTTAATATTTTACCACATTTAACCCTTTCATTACTGTTTTTCTAATGAAATGCACTGCCTATATGTTTCAAATAACTTCAGGATTAACCAAACATTTAGAAAAATTTAATAGAATAATTAAGTTTTTTATTAGTAAGAAGATATATAACATTACTTAAAGAAACTCTAAAATAATAATATGATAAAAGCTTTTAATATAAGGATAAACATTTTCAGAGGATTATTTTTATATCATAAATCCAGGACATTTCAGGCAAGTTATTATTAAAAGAGTTAAGTTAAATGATCAGTTTTATATAAATTTGTATAATTAAATTAAATATTTAATAATTTCCCATGATCAATAAATGGATGGCTAAACACCTTTGTTGTGTTAATATGGAAATTATTAATTGTGGAAACATCCAAAACAGAGGAGCTGGTAAAATGGTGTGTATGACCTGTCATGATGTGATATGTTGTAGTGTGGACTGTGTAGTGGAGAATGCAGGCTTAGTAATTGTTTGAGTGTGGTCAGAGCAAGAAGACTAAAATACTAGGTTCTTCAGCTTACCAAACTTGGGGATATACCTCTAGCTTAACTGAAAGTTTTGTTTTACTATGTACTGTGTATATACAGTGATAACACATCTCATCAAGTCCCAATATATTCTATAGTGTGTTATAACCATAGAGTCTGTTTATTGCACAAACACGTCTAGCATAAAAAACACATCTCCCTACCTAATATAATGTTTATATAAATTTATATATGTATGTGTGTGTATGTTTGTCTGTCTATCTCTCTCTCTCTCTCTCTCTCTCTCTCTCTATATATATATATATATATATATATATAAACACACATACACACACGCACATATATATAGATACATATATACAAACACACACACACATATATATACACGTGCCTATGTATGTATATACATCAAACATCATATAATTTTTTTGATGAGGCTGAGAAACAAGTTATTTCTTACACAGCATATGTAATTTCTTCCTTAAACTATACTTTTCCCAATAAAATCTTTGTTGTTAATGGTTGTTTTTCTTTTACAACTGATCTAGGAATTTCAAGCAGTTATTTTATATTTCAAAATATTTTTCAGCTAGAGATAAGAAAAATATATCTATAATCTTGATAAAAGAAAACTATTGAATAACGATATATAAATATTGATATAAACATTTGAAATATCAATGAAATTTTTTATGAAATGAAATATTTCTGGTTCTTTGTAATGCTGTTGTTGTTATTCAACCTTAGATGACCTCTGACTGAGTAGAGCTTTGATTAAAGGTATTCCAGCCATGATCATTCCATTTTTATGTTAGGTAATGTATCAATATCTCCTTTTAAGACATGATTTATCACATTTGATATCAGCCCAATTAAAACTGGTTTTGATTCTATGAAACAAAATCACATATTTTAAAGGGTTCTTATCATAGTTTAAGTCTTCTTATGAAGGGATGTAATCCAACCAAAGCAAGCATGGAAAAATATAAATGGCTGATGATAATGCTGATGATGGTATTCTTTGAATGTCCAGTGACCATGTAAAGCCTCCTTCATTGTCAGTGGTAAACTATTCCAGACTTGAATTTATTAGTTCATCAAAGCTCTTTCACACATCCTGTGACCTCCTGAATAACGTTTGTTCCTCTTCTGCTTGGTCTTAATCTGTTAGTAACACACCCACTTCACAACCTAACAACTGAAGATAGAATTTTGTGATTATAGCCATTTTTATTAAGCTGTAATTTGAGGATATTTCTTCTGCTAGGTTTTGTAGATCTGATGATTACTTCAAGACTTCTTCATTGCCAATGTATTATTGGAAATCAATTCCAGACTTCAACTAAATTTAATATTGTTATTGATGCCATGATAAAACACAGCCAACCCAGTCTGTAAAGTGTTAGTGCTAGCGTCTCAATAAAAAAAACACCCAGTCCATCCTGTAAGGTGGTAGTGGAGTGCCACAAAAAATGCTCCCAGAATATTCTGTAAAGTGGTTGACACTAGGAAGGGCATCCAGTCATAAAAACAACAAATTAAAAATTGACTATATGTGTGAAATGTGGTCATCTGACTAGTTTAGTCTCAGAATGTGACAACTCATCTAACCCATGCATGCATAGAATCTGAAATGTTAAACAGTGATGATAATTATGATGATAGCCACTTAAGCATGAATCTTAATTATTATTAGCTTCTGTTTTGATGATATAGTCATAACACAAGGAGTTTGGTAAACTTTTGACTTTAACACTTTATATCTCATTCATAATCCTAAAATGTTGATTCTACCTTAGAAGAGTTCTCTTGGTACTTGATATGTCACTGTTGTAAGCTGCCAGTTACTTAACATGACTCTAAGTCATGAGAATTAATTAACTGAATGTGATAAATTTCTACACTGATCATTTGATGTATTACACATACTGCCCACATTGATTAATATGCAATTCAACAACACTCTACTCAAACCACACATATTTTCATCCAATTTTAATATCTTAAAAACATAATGGCAAGGACCCTAGAGCAAATAGTGAATCAACTCTCTAACGTATCTTCAGTTTTTGGTCCTTCATTCATTTACTTAAAGGTGGCATTTAGAATGTTACTAAATCCTCATCTTGTTTCTCTTTCACTATAACTAAATATCCTATAAGAACAAATAAAAACAGAATGCTGGTTCCACAATAAAATATACCCAACTCAATCAGTAAAATGGTAGTTCTGGGTTCAGAAAGAAATGTACCCATCCCACTTTGTAAAGTGGTAGTGCTAGTGCTAAAATAAATGCTCCAAGTCCACTCTGTTAAGTGGTAGTGGTGGTACTATGATAAAACAATCCTAGTACATGCCATGAAAAGTATCCAGCAACAGAAACCATGTGCAAGATGCAATCATCTGCATTGCTTGACCTCAGAATTTGAAAACCTGTGTAACCAATGCAAGCATGGAAAATAGACATAAAATGGTAATGATGATTTTAAATGTGTATCATCATTGTAATTTTACATCCACTTTTCCATGCTTTCATGAGATAGATAGGCTTCTTCAGCACAGCTTCACTCCATTTGTTGCATTCATTTGTTTTATTCCCTATGAAGTTCAACAATTTGGAGTCATCTCTCACAACTTCAGCCCAGATTCTCCTATACCACAGCTTCTTCTCACTGGGATTTTTTGGTATGTTTTCATCAAAGACCATGTGTCTTTGCCAGCAGAATTTTTTTTTCTTGCACACTACATCTTGTTCCTCTTATACCAAGTTTTTCCCTCAGCTCCTTTGTGCTTTATACTCCATGCATATTAACATTACATATCCATTGGAGCATGCTCAATTTATTTCTCTTCAGGTTTTACATATCTTCTGAATTCACTGCACATGTCTTATAGCATTATACTTCTCATACAAAAACCTGACTTTAACTCCAAGAGAGAATAAATGAATAATAAATGCCAAAATAATAATGGATTTAATGAGAACAGATTTCTCTATTTTGAACTAACAAAATGCTGAGAAGATCAAGTTTATAGAAATTGTAGAATGCTCAGATGCAGAAAATACTATAAAATAGGCTAAATACCCTTAGAGATACAGAAAAGGATGTTGTCAGCAACTGGGTATTTATCCAACTTTATAAGCTATTTTATAGTATTTTCTGCGCCTGAGCATTCTACATTTTCTATAAATTTATTATAAATCAAGCTAAGTATATTAATGGTATTTTTTATATAAATATCAACGATGGATAACAGACAAAGCTAACCCTAACTGGATTATGAACTCTGAACAAAAATTAAAAACTTATCAAACTCTATGATATTTAAGCTTTGTGTGCTACCATGTCTATTACCTTTCACCTATATATTGCATTTATTGATAAGAAATGTTCAGTTCACACAATAACATATTCCCACTGTAGACATGTAGAAAGCTAATCCAAATCTTTCTATACAAAGACACAACTGAATTGCCAAAAATAACTGCATCATCATCATTTGTTTTCATATTGGCAATCTTTTGTAGCTTTATTCATTTTGACATGCATATCCTAGAGAGAAAACATTTACTGACATTATTCACCAGACCTTCCATTTTCACTTTATTTTCTTTCTTCTATGGACAACAATAAAGCCCATTAAATTGTGTTTACAGCCATGACTTATTTTCTAGCCATTTGTATACCTATCAAACATACTTAACTATGAAGAAACAACAATGTGCACATCATCAATGCTTATTATTTTTTGCAACAAAGGAAAACAATGATAGATATAACACCGCTATGGTTCTTTATGGTGCTACAATATCAGGAAACTTTACACATTGCCAACAAGGTATGTGTGTCTGTGTGCATGTGTGAGAGAATATTTTTAGGGTGGTGTGGAACATAACCAAACATAAAATATCGAAAATTGACTACGAGTTGTAAGTGTTAAACAGTAGGAGAAAGGGACTTTCAATAAGAAAAGACTTTAACAACAATTTCATAATTAGTTTTGATATTTTGCTTCACTTTACACTTTTCTTAATTTATTTCTAATGAAATACACAGCCTATCTGTTTCAATTAATTATGAAAATAACAAAATATTTGGAGAGTTTAATAAAGTAACCTTTTTATTAGTAAGCTGATATTTAGAACATTTCTTAACAAAAATTTGATAAAATGTTCTGATATAAGGATAAACATTTTGCAATTAGTAACTTTGTATCATAAATCCAAGCCAGAGTCGTACATATCCCGAAAGTGATTTGATTTGAAACTGTGTTGAAACTAATGTTATTAAAGTGTGGGAATGTCATTTTAGCCATTGAAATAACACACTGAAACTCTTAAATTCACAGTTCCCCTACAACTTGGTAATGATTTTTAGAAAGACATAAAAGTTACATACTTTTGCCTATTTGTCACCGAAGTTTACTTTTGTTAATTCTCAAATGATTTTATTAGCCTTTTTGATATCAAACTGTTTGAAACTGTCCCTAGTTCTATGATATAATCTATTTATCTAAAAGCCTTTCATCATAATTTTATTTAAAAACTTCTATTATGTTCAAAACACCAGATAAATGATAAGAAAATTGTATTACTAAATTCTTTCAAATATTTGATTATTTTCAAAATCATTTGAAACATATAAGAAGTGTATTTCATTAAAAATGTGGTTACAAAAGGGTCAATTAGAAAGTATTTAACTGACAATACATTTTCCTAGTAGTAGAAAAGTAATTGCTTAACTTTATATATATTCTTTTTCTTTTTCTTTTTCTGCTATTAGTCTTTGGACTCTGATCCAGTTGGGCCTCCCACTATCAAGGTCTTTAGTTGATCATATGAATCCCAATAAAATGATTACTATTTGTTGAACTGCTAAGTTACAAAAAGATAAAAGGAATACAACATAAATAAAAGCATGAGTCGATGTGTTGGCCATGGTTGTACTGGATGAATAGGAGTGATAGTGAAGTTCATTGTGATTAAACATGACATGCTGCTATTGTTGTATCGGCCATTGATGATGATAATGATAAAATATTCATGATAAAGTTTAATGATAAATAAATTAGGAAATTGACAGAAAGTATATGATTAAATTTTCAAATAAATAAATAAAACTGTATTACTAACTTTACCCAAAAAATGTTTTCTAGGGGGAACTAACAATAGATCTCTCTTAACATTCAGTAAGGATTTAGCAGAAAATATCTAAAACGGTTTGTTAATTCAAATGCTTATCGTATCTTTACTTATGAATAAATCATTGTGAGAATTTGCACTTTAATATTTAATGTGATGAAGTCATAAGGCTATTTTATTGTTATATCTTTCAAAAATGTTTTGCTCATTCGATTTTATATGGTACAGGACTTTTATGGTTAAATAAAGGATTTTAGATGGGGATTTAGAGATTGTGAGAATAGCTATAGAGTAATATTAGAGGGCACATGGATGGGATAGAGATGTACAGTGATGGGGAGGATAGCTATTAAGGAATGTTATCTGTTTTCTCTCTTATTTATTAAGGCTTTGTGAAGTTTACATTTAGGCATTTCAACTCTAGATTTTTTTCCCATGCTTGGAATTTTGTCTCTAACTTTCCCACGGATTTAGCTATAAGGACTAAGTCATTAGCATATATGAGTTCCTATGAAGTGACAATTTTAAGATCTCCAGTGATGACCTAAAGGACAATAATAAATAGAGGTGGACTGATAACTGAGCTGTGGTTGACATCAACATGCTCTTCAAATTCATTGCTATACACATTCCTAAAACTCACCTTGCTAGTGACATCCTTTAGACATGGCCCTCACAAGACATTCGTCTACACCAAAGGTTCTCAACGGCGGGCATATGCACCCTCGGGGGGGGGGGGGGCGTTTCGGAACTCCAGGGGGGCGTTTGGGAGCAAGGTCGCGTTAGGGGGCGTTTGGAGCTGGGGGAGGGGGGTTAGGGGTCGCTGGAAGGCTCTTTATTTTGGTAAGTTTTATAAGCCATATTTGTATGTCTTTGAGACAGCCAGTGTGAATGTATTTGAATGAGCTTGCAGACAGCATAACTATAGTCTGACCGCAGCTGTGAGTAGGTGTGCAGGCGTGTCTAGACATTAACCAGTAATTGAGATCCTAAAAATGAAAAAAATCCACAGTCATCTAGGTCAAGGACACTTTGAGCGCAGCCAGTTAGAATCTTATCTTTCCTTCACTGATAACAATGTATATCATGTCTGAAATTATTGACTCAACCGTAACGAGTTAACACTATGTAGATCTATTTTATTCCCTATTGTATAAATAATATTACAAATAAAAAAAAAGAAAAGAAAAAACAGAAGCGGGTAGCACACACATCTAGGACCACATACAACACATAATCAGATAATACACACATCTTTGGAATATTGTTAATCAATTTTTTAATAATCTACTGATATAAAAATCAGTAGTATATTTAAAAATGGAAAAATATGGGGGGGGGGGGGCGTTTCGTGATTTCGAGGGACAAATGGCCTAAATGGGTTGAGAACCTGTGGTCTACACCTAGCTTCCTAAATATCCAAATAGGTCTTAACGTTCCAGATGTTAGTCCCTCATCTAAAGATAGAATGAGAAATAGAAGGATAGTAAGCAAAGAAAGAAATTTTGAAAAAAAAAATTTTTTTTCAAGAAAAAAACACTTATGTTGTAAGTAATTTCAGAAGATTGCATTTCAGAATGAGATCCTTGTATTGAAAATTCACAGGAGCAATAAGCACCAAGGGGTTAAAATATGTATGTGTGTGTGTGTGTGTGTGTGTGTTTATAAAAAGCTGTGTGGGTATGATTGTGATATGCATCAGATCAAGATGTGATTGGACAGCTACTGTTTGTGTGTTGTCTATGACAGGCTTCTACATAGTTTCTGTCTATCAAATTTCATTCATAAGGCATTGATCTACGTATGATAGAATGTAGTGAGACTGAACCTGAAACCATATGACTGCAAAGCAAACTCCTTAATCACACAGCCATGTCCATGTCTTTTCTTTTAATATTTTTTTGTTTTGATATTGACAGTTATATATTTCTACAGTGGTAACAAATCTTAATGAAATGTTGTTGACAAGAATCAAGCTCGAGAATATAAATAACTAATAAATATTCAGGGCAGAATTTTGATTTAGCTATATATGAGTTACTCTACTGGCTTTGGCCATTTCTTTGCTTCTTCTGTCAAACTCAATTTACTTTCTGAAATATAGGATTGTAACTATACAGCCAGTTTCAGTTAACTCAATGAATCAAGCCCTAGGTCTTATTAACTTCATTTGCCTTTATTTTCTTAAAGCGAGAGAATCTCAGATCATTGAATATATACATATACGTGTTTTCTTTACTCTATTTGTCTCTTCCATTATCATTGTTTCTTTATCAGGATTGGTCTCACAGTATTTGTGAATATTCAAAAGCTAGTAACTTTCTTGATTTGTCAAAGCAAGTCAGAAAAATGATATTACCATATCATAATGGGAACTAGATGCTATTACCTGAAGGGGTAATGAATAAGAGGTGATGTGTTAGGTGATATATAGGACGTGTTTTGGAGACCAAAGTTTAAGTATTCATAAAACAAACTTAATCATATATTAAATAAATATTCAACCTTATTTTACCATATTTCTAATGAAAATCATTGCCTATAATTTTCAAATTATTTTGAAAATAATCAAGATTTTGGAGGGTGACAAAACCATGACTATATCAATACTTTTTTCTAATAGCTATTTTGCAAGCTGATACAATCTGTTGGTTGCAATTCCTTGCAAAGAATTGAATTCAGGAGGACCAGGCATAGAACAGATACTGCAGTAAATTCCAACCAACAATTCAGCCAATCTACTGCTCTTAAACTGGTGCTTACTTTTTAGTGCAAATGGCAGGATTTGAACACAAAACCCTCTGACAAACACCAAGGCATATAACCTTTTCATTAGCATATTTTTAATGAAATACACTGTATTTGAAGTAATGAAAAATTGGGAGTGCTTTGCTAAAGTTATTTTATCATGATGGTGTTTGCAGCATAACTTAACGAAAGGTTCTTTTACAAAATTATGTTGGAAGATTTTAATCCAAATAGGAACCCTTTAAAAAGAGTTCTTTTATTTCATAGAACCAGAAGCAGTTTTGGGCAGGATTTTTTTTTCATAGATCCAGACTCAGTGTTGTTATAAAAAAAAGTGAATCTAATGCCTTAACAATTTTGCCAATTTTCTACCTATTAAACATCACAATATTATAAAAATATAGAAAAACTATCATTACTGTCAATTAACCAGCAAATAATAAATTAAGTGAGGAAAACAATGAATAACTCTAGCATTTTCAGTCAGATAAATTAACCTTTTTGATTTGAATCTGACTGAACTCAACTTAGTTTTAGAATACAAAACTACCCATTTAAAAATGTATATCGAAAGAGCTTTGACAATTAAATAACCATGAAATTACTAAACTAGCTGTGGAATAGATTAATTACCTGACTAATAATAAAACAGACCTGAAACACAACAGGTGCATGTGTTTTTGTTAGCAAAGTATAACAAAAACATTAATCATCATCATCATCATCATCACCATTTTACGTCCGTTCTGCCACGCTAGCATGGGTTAGATGGGTTGTCCTGTTGTGAGCAGTGTCCAGTCGGCTGACCTTGTCTTGCTCATACTGGAACTGTTTTAATATTTATATTAAAACATATCATAATCTTGTTTAAGGGATTTTTGCAAAGTTATGGTCCAGACATTAGCTTATTAATGAAAAGGTTAGTGGTATTATTAAATTCCTCGAAATTTTTTATTATTTTCAAAATTAATTGAAACACAAGCTGCGTATTTTATTAAATATTCATTAAGAAAATGTTAAATAAGCATATTACATTTAATTTCCTGGATTTAAACTGAACCCTATTTTAAAAGTCTTTCTGTTTACTTCATTTATAATGTATCCGTTTTTGCACCAAGACCAACCAATTTTGCACCAAGGCCAATGGCCTTAACATGCTTGTTGTAGTGTTTTATTTTAGCTTATTGTTATTGTGGATAAAAAACAGCAGAATCATTAGAGTGTTGAAGAAAATGTTTTTGCTGTATTTTTCCAGCTCTTTACACCTTGTGTTCAAACTCCACTGAGGTAAACTTCACCTTTCATAGTTCTGCGGTCAATGACATTTTTTAACATCCAAATTCGTAGGCCTTGTGCCCAAAGTAGAAACAAATGTTTTTACAGTATTTTTTCTATCTGTTTATGTTCTGAATTGAAATCATGCCAAGGTCAACTTTACATTTATCATTTCAGGGTCAATAAAATAAAGTATCAATCAAGTAGTGCAGTTGATGTAATCAAATTTCCTCCTCCCACAAATTTGCTGGCTCTATACCTAAATTACAAATCATTATTATTGGGTATAAAACCACTCAGAAAGAAAATTATTTTCATTTTTATTCGACTTTGATTTGATTCAAAAGATCTGCATGTAATCTTATAGAATATATATTACATCAAAATCTTCAAAACAACAAAAGTAGTCCATTACATTAAATTCTGTTCCCTGAGGCATATCATATGTTACTTTTATATATTTCATCTGAACTGATTGAGACTGATACAAAACAAGAATTGTCTTAAAAACATTTGTGGATTTCCTTTATGTCAAGGAATTCTTCTGACATAAAACCTCATAGAATTATTCTCAATAAACTTTATACTGTAGACCATGGAATTATATTAAATTTAGCTATGTAAAATATAAGGAAGCAATAAAAAATAAATTTGTTATGGAAACTTCAAGTAAGGAGAATCTTAATATAAAAAAGTACAATAATAAATTGTCTCTGTTAGTAACCAGTAGGCCTTATCTTCTAGAATATAATTTATATTTTTAATGTAACTTTGCTCTTCTTTGTATTCTATAATACACTTTATTATTTGAAAGGTTATTGTTGTCATATTGAACATCAAATAACTTCTCTCCATGCCAAAGAATTGGAAGAATAATATCACTTTTGATTTTTATTTGTCATAAATTTATATCATATTTTTGCAGAGTGAAACCATCAAACATGTTAAAAGTAAATTACTGTATATACATATATGTATGTATGTATGTATGCACATATATATGTAAGTATATATTAATATATATATATATATTCCAGCACTCTGCTCTCTGAGTTCAAATCCTGCCAAAGTCAACTTTGCCTTTCATCTTTTCGAGGTCAATAAAAAAAGTACCAGTCTAGTACTGGGGTCGATTCTTCCTCTATATCTCTTTCTCATTTCCTGTCTTTCACTTTCTACCTTTCTCTGGAAGAAATCTGCTGTACTCAAGTCTGACGAAAATGGGCTCTGCCAGCCTTAAAAGTGCCCAAGAAACACGATATGTGAATACGGTGCCTCTACAAATCTATCACGTGTAACGGGACCATACATATATAAATATATATATGTGTATATATATATATATATATAAATAAATATATATTCAGCGAGAATCGTATTTCGACTGGGAGAAAAAGCGAGACGAAACGCAAAATCGTAGAAATGCTGGCAAGCGCTCCAATAGTTAAGAAAAACTAGAGCTAAACAATAAGTTAAAACGCCATACAAACTGAAAAAGTGGTCAAGAAGGCATTAACCAGTTAAGCCCAAAAAAACAAGTCAAGCTAAACAGGTCAAACAAAATAAATTATATAAACAGACCTGGACCCAAGTGGAATTGATGGTAAAATCCAAATGCAAGTTTTCTATGACACCTTAATCAATAATACTGTCTGCTTAAAACTATAAACTTTCAGCATAAAGATCGAACAAGGAATATCACGTTATCAACAGGTATTTTGCTCTTTCACCAACTTTGTGAGTGACGCAGAACCTTGTAAAGGCACATGCGTAAGTCACGAGGGGAAAATTCCCCAGATTTTGGCAAATGAATTCAGTATGTGTACATCATACAAACAATTGCATAGATAGCACAAATCGAATAAGCTCTCGGCCGGGTAGTTTTTAAAATAAACTGTTGCAATTAATCTGTCAATAGAATTATTAACAGGTTAATTGTAAGACTGGGGAGATTAATATAAATATATATTCAGCGAGAATCGTATTTCGGCTGGTAGAAAAAGCGAAACGAAACACAAAATCGTAGAAATGCTGGCAAGCGCTCCAATAGTTAAGAAAAGCTAGAGCTAAACAATATGTTAAAACGCCATACAAACTGAAAAGTTATATATATATATATATATATAAATGGAATAGAATGAAACGAAATTTCATTTCTCACTCTTAGTACGGCAGTTACTTAAATGTAAGTATGTATGTATGTATACGTACATACAGTAGTATGTATATATATACATACATGCACATATATATATATGCACGTATCGGTTTACCAAACATTTATTATAATGCTCGGTTTGTTTGTTTGTAAACAAACAAACAGCCCGAATTACGCCGTACAGTGTTTAGGCAACCACATCACCTTTTTGTTCAATACTGACACAGGAACGATGAACTAGTTTCAAGCTTATTAGCTATCGTCAGCATCGTATACCTTCCTGCCAGATGGTTGAACGTCTGAAAGTATATACTTTCCTTATGCATATTAACGGTTAAGCCGCCTAATTTGCATATCGAGTGAGTTTAGTCAGCCGGGTGCACCGAAAACGATAAATGGAATAGAATGAAACGAAATTTCATTTCTCTCTCTTAGTACGGCAGTTACGTAAATGTGAGTATGTATGTATACATACATACATATATGTATACAGACGTACAGTAGTATGTATATATATACATACATGCACACATATATAAACACTGTACGGCGTAATTTTGGCTGTTCGTTTGTTTACAAACAAACAAACCGAGCATTATAATAAATGTTCGGTAAACCGTTACGTGCATATATATATGTGTGCATGTATGTATATATATACATACCACTGTACGTCTGTATATATATATATATATATATATATATATATATATATATATATATAGTAACAATAATAAAATTGAAGACTAAAATCCAAAGAGGGCTCGATAAGGAAAATATATATCAAATATATAAGAACCGTAGAGCAAATATTTATTAAAATAACAGATTAAAGTTTAAGCAAAGAATCGCTGCTTTCACCCTTAACGGGATCTTCTGAAACTAATAAAGTCAATCTGTAAACGCAGAACTGGATATTTCAAAAAACATTGCAACCGGAGGAAGACAGGAAGACGATACTTTGGTTCGTGGTAACGTTCGCTGGCAAAGAGCGGGAAAAAACGAATAATACGTCATTAATAGGAGCGGTGAAAAACAATTACGCGCAAAGACAGAACCACGTTTATGGTATAAAAGAGGTCGTAGACTAATGTTCTTTAAGGTGGTGCGCCATTGGTCTGTCAAGGTGATCAATATATAGGCGATATATATATATATATATATATATATGTATGTATATCATCATCATCATCATTATTTTACGTCCGCTCTTCCCTGCTTGCGGCACAGCATCTCTCCACTCGTCACGGTCCTTCGTCAACTCGGTCTTCTCACCACCTCTGCCCATGTTTTTCGTGGTCTACCTCTACCACGTCTTCCTTCAACTGGCATTTCCTGGCACTTCTTCACCCATCGGTCATCCTCCATGAGCATCACTTGTCCATACCACCTCAGTCTCCTCTCCCGTACACTAGATTCTATACCTCTCAGACACAGTTTCTCTCTCAACACATTCATGCTGGGTCGTTCACGCACATCGACACTGCAACGTTCTCCAACGGAGCATGCTTGCCTCATTTCTCTCCAGCCGTCGCATATCCTCTGCAGTTGCTGCCATGTCTCACTACCATGCAGCATCGCGATCCTCACACAGGCATCATATAACCGGCCTTTCGTACGCAGGAAGAAACCATCCTTCATCAGCAGAGGAAACAGCTCCCTAAACTTCTTCCAACCCGTCCTTATTCTAGATACTCAGAACACCCCCCTCCCTCCCACGCTAATCTGATCTCCTAGGTACCGGAAGCTATCCACCACTTCTATAGCACCCGCCTGCATTTGAAAAATGTGTCTATCAATGCGACTTCTACTGTATAATTTCCCTGTACATCTACTGCATACATATTTCTCCCTACATGTTAGTTTGCCTGCTATCCCGCTACATCTCTTGTGTACCCAGGATCTGCATTGTGTGCATTTTATAGAATTTATGCCAGTTCTTTTTCTGCATATCGAACATGGCCATTTCCATGACGGAATCAGAGTTTTGTCCTCTTTTCTACTCATCAACACTTTCGTCTTAGCTAGGTTGACTCTCAGTCATCTTGCTTCCAACTGCTGTTTCCATAGCCAGAATTTATTCTCTAGCTCCTCTACTGAATCTGCTATAAGAACCAGATCGTCAGCATAGAGAAGTTCCCATGGACAGCCAGTCTTAAACTCCTCTGTTATGGCTTGGAGGACTATAATGAACAAGAGCGGGCTGAAGACCGAACTTTGATGTACTCCCTACTTGTATCTGGAATTCCTCACTAAACTCCATTCCTACCCTGACTTGACTGAGAGTACCTCTGTACAAAGTTTGCACTGTTCTCACAAGCCATTCCTCAAAACCTAGTTTCCTTAGGGATTACCAGATGACAGATCGGGGTACCCTATCAAAGGCCTTCTCTAGGTCAACAAAGGCTAAGTATAGTGGCTTATTTTTCTCTAAGAACCTCTCTTGCAATTGTCTCACCAAGAAGAGGGCATCTGTTGTACTCTTCCCAAGCACAACACCAAACTGCATCTCATCTAGTTTGACGCTTTCTCTAATTAGTTGTGCTAATACCCTTTCTGCCACTTTCATAACCTGATCCATCAGTTTCATACCCCTATAATTGCTCCTCTCCAGAGCATCCCCTTTACCTTTGTAGCAATTTGTGAGAATACTGCTGCACCAGTCTTTGGGTATGACACCACCATATATAGCCTGATTGATGATGCGTGCAACCAGTTTAGTGCCTACGTCCCCCGATGCCTTCAGCATCTCAGCAACTATTCCCGATGGTGCAGCAGCCTTACCATTTTTAATTTCCTTAATCACCTCTTGGACCCTATATTCGTCAATCTCAATAGCTGGTCCCTCTGTCGGATCTACTGAGGGTAATTTCTCTCTCTCCCATTCGTTCTCCACATTCATCAGTCTCTCATAATGACATTTCTGATCATTCGTGACACTAAGGACACCGGCATCATTCCGGACACATTTATCTCCAACAACATCCTGATTTGCATTGACACATTGCCTTGCAATGTAGAACACCGCGCGCCTCTGATCTTCCCGTCGCAGAACATTGGTAAACCTCCTACTCTCAGCCTTCGTGCGTGCTAAGTACACCTGACGTCTAGCTTCTCTCTTAGCGGTTGTATATTCTTCCCTACTCCCACCCTTTTTCCAAGCTTTCCATGCTAGTCTTTTGTCTCTAATGCCCTTAGCTACTGTACTGTTCCACCACCAGGTCACTCTCTGTCTGGTTTGAGCTCTGCTCCAGCCACAAGTTTCATCAGTAGCCTGCAGTAAGTTGTCACGTAAGAAATACCAGTTATTATCTATATCTTACGTCTCTAAATCGTCTTCATTTTCGTCATAACATCTTGAAGGGCTTTCCTAAATTTGTATTTTAGTGAAAGGTCTTTTAGCTTCCAGACCTTCTTCTCCACACCTTCCTGTATATCTCTTTCCATCTCTTGCTTACTGACATATCACTAACGACTAACCTATGCTGTGGGGTACATTCTTCCCAAAGGGTATGCCTTGGTATTAGACACTATCTGCCTGTCCCGCTGCCTAACTAGTAAGAAGTCAATATGGCTTATGTGCTCGCCAGATTTGTAGGTTTTTAGGTGATTGGCAGGTTTCTGGAAGTTTGTGTTGCAAATAGTCAGTGTACTTGCATCACAAAATTCAAGAAGTCTCACTCCTTCTTCATTTCTTGAGCCGTAACCCTGCCCACTATGTACCCTAGTATAACCATCCTGGAGCTGTCCAACATGACAATTGAAGTCCCTGCTAGCATAAGGATGTCTCCGGCCTCTGTCATTGCGGTTGTTTGTAAAAGTTGCTCGTAAAAGCAGTCTTTCTCATCTTTGCCTAGGCCTGCTTGGGGAGCATAGGCAGAGATGATTGTCAGTAGTCTTCTACCTACAACTAATCTAAGCTTAATTATTCGATTACTAACTCGAACTACCTCTATTGTCTTATTGATCCATCTCTCAGCCAGAAAATGCCTACTCCGCCTAACCCATCATCCTTACCTACCCAGAAAAGATTATAGCTAAGATGTTTGCCTACGACTAGTCTCGCAGAGGCACCTCTCCATCTCACCTCTTGCACGCAGCACACATCCACCTGCCTTCTCTCCAGCATCTCCGCTATTTCAGCAGATCTACCTCTGAGAGTGTCAACATTAAGTGTTGCAACTCTGAGATGCGACGTCTTCATATTTTGTTGTTGTTCTTATCTATTTGTTGCTGTGCTGCTAAGCGTTTTGGCATTGATACACTGGTTGGATGCCCTTCATAACACCAGCGCCACTTTACAGCATGGACTGGGTGCTTTTATTTGTGCCACCAGCACTAGAGAGGATGTCTTACTAGACTCAAGGGCCCTCTCTACCCCTCCATTTTACAGCATGGTCATAAAAAAACACTTATTGACACACACGCACACACACACACTGACACACCAACATTCATGCATACAAAATACAAACACACACACCACTCACACATCAACACTCGTGCATACAAACACACACACCACTCGCATACACACACATATATATATATATTACCGGCAGTACTGATACAAAATCAAAATCAAAATCATGTCAACTTTTGATTTTTCCCAGTCCAGTTCAGTTTTTATATAATAATAATAATAATAATAATAATAATAATAATTGTTTGCTTTACGCTGATGATGGTGGTGGTGGTGGTGGATGGTGTCAGTGATGGTGGTGGTGGTAGATGGTGTCAGTGATGGTGGTGGTGGTGGTGGAGGATGGTGTCAGTGATGATGGTGGTGGTGGAAGTGGTGGAAGGTGGTAGAGGTGGTGGTAGTGTCAGTGATTGTGGTGGTGGTGGTGGATAGTGTCAGTGATGATGGTGGTGGTGGTGGTTGTGGTGGAAGTGGTGGAAGGTGTCAGTGATGGTGATGGTGGTGGTCGTGAAGGTGGTGGATGGTGTCAGTGATTGTGGTGATGGCGGTGGATGGTGTCAGTGATGGTGGTGGTGGTGGATGGCGGTGTTGGTGGATGGTGCCAGTGGTGGTGGTGGTGGTGGTGGTGGTGGCGGTGGTGGTGGTGGTGAAGGTGGTGGATGGTGTCAGTATGGTGATGGTGGTGGTGGTGGATGGTCAGGGATGGTGGTGGCAGTTGTTGTTGCTGTCGTTGTTATTGTTGTTGCTGTTATTGTTGTTGTTATTGATGCTGCCGTTGTTGTTCTTCATTTCACTGATGCTGCTGCTGCTGCAGACAATGGTGCTGTTGCTGTTGTTGCAGTTGTAGTTGCTGTTGTTGTTGTTGCTGTTGCTGTTGCTGCTATTGCTGCTGTTGCTGCTGTTGCCATTGTTGTTGTTCTTCATTTCACCGATGCTGTTGCTGCAGACAATGGTGCTGTTGCTGTTATTGTAGTCGCATATATATAAATACATACATACACACACATTCAACACAGACAGACAATGGGATTGTTGCTGCTGTTGTTGTTGCTGTCGCTGTTGTTGTAGTTGCTGTTGTTGATGTAGTTGTAGTTGTTGCTGTGTTGAAATCTGGTCGCATTCACTGATATATATACATACATATATACACACACATACATATATATACACACATACATACATCAAAGGAGTTAGCAGTTTGTCAACAGTCAACAGGTCAGCCAGCTTAGATAGTGTAATGAGTTATGTGGTGATGGTGGGGAGCGAGTGTAGATGTTATTGTTATTGTGGTGGTGGGGGGCAGTGAGATGTACAAGTTTATAGTTCACTTGTCTCTTTTTCCTCTCTTTCCAAAATTTGAATTTATGGCCTTTTGCAATGGCGGACAAGTAAGCGTAAAATGTAAATTTTTTTTTAATATAGATTGCTCTGGAAGAATATATGGAATATTTCTGTTGCTTCCACAGCTTTCCTCAGAACGTTTCCCGGCTTCCAATGAGCAACATTTTTGTTGTATTTTTGTCTTTCAGAATACGAAATTAATAAAAACTTACCCCTACGAAAAACCATGTGTTATCCTATCTATGAGATCCCTTGTATATATGTATGTATATATATGTATAACTTCTATATGCAGATGATCTAACGCTCTTAGCTGAATCGATAGCTGAACTAGAGAAGAAATTCCAAACATGGAAGCATTTCCTAGAATCAAAAGGCCTTAAATTTAACTTATCTAAGACTAAAGTTCTAGTATGTAGGAAGGAAAAAAAGGCACAGGTCCCCTCTGGGAAATGGCCATGCTCAGTGTGTAGAAAAGGAGTAGGCATAAATTCTGTTTTATGTCCCAAATGCAAAGTATGGGTGCATAAAGAATGCAGTGGGATCACAGGTAAGCTATCTAAGTACGTAGATTGTATATGTGGCCGGTGCTCAGGTGCAATAAGTAGCAACTGCCCACAGGATACTAGCTCCTTGTATTGCCCAGATGGCTCTATAGAAATAGTGGACACCTTCCGTTACCTGGGTGACAAAATCAGCAATGGTGGAGGGTGCTCAGAAAGTACAGTAGCCATAGTCAGAACTGGAGGGAAAAAGTTCAGAGAGCTTATACCACTATTGGCCACTAAAGGTTTCTCTCTAAAAATGAAAGGCAGACTGTATGATGCCTGCATACGAACAACAATGTTACATGGCAGTGAGACATGGGCATTGTGTGCAGAGGATCTGTGCAGACTGGAGAGGAATGAAGCATGCATTCTCCGTTGGATGTGTAATAGTAATATACGTGAACAGCAAAGCATAAATGAACTAAATGAGAAATTAGTTATAAGAGGGATCAGATGCTGTTTACTCGACAGAAGACTACGTTAGTATGGTCACGTGATGCGCATGAAAGATGACAGCTGTATAAAAAAAGTGCAGGGTGATCAAAATTGATGGAAGTTACGCAGTAGGCAGACCCAGAAAAACCTGGAACGATTTGATAAATTCCGACCTTACACACTTACACCTCTCTAAGACAATGTCACTGGACCGAGATCTTTGGTGCTACGCAGTAATACAGACGACCCGCCTTGCCTAAGTACAAAGCGAAATCTACAGTCAGTAGGCACCTCCTAACCAAAAATACACCGCCATCCCACTACCCCAACGCCCCCACCCCCACCCCCACCCCCATCAACACCACCCTTTTCTCTGTAATGTTATGTTGGTACCACAAAATCCAGTCCTAAATAAATGAGGTCGTGTAGGTGTCATGACAAAAAAAACACAGTCCACGCTGTAACGTGGCTGTGTAGGTAGCACGGTAAAAACTTCCCAGTCCACACTGTAAATGTATGTATGTGTATATATATATATATATAGGAACAAGAATGACCCCGACGGCAGAGCTCAAGCCGTTTCGACGGCTATTTCTGGACTATTTCTGGACAGTCCAGAAATAGCCGTCGAATGGCTTGAGCTATGCCGTCGGGGTCATTCTTGTTCCTATTACCCACTCTACTACTCTAAGTATTGAGTACTTTGGTGCATTATGATCCATCTGGTTCCTTCCCACACTTCCTTTGTTATATATATATATATGTATGCATGTGTTTATGTTTGTTATATTGTGTGCACTATTTAGCCAACACTTCGTGTAATAGACACATGTAAACACCTCATCTTTATATAGTGTAACTTTTAAGGTGCTGAGTAAACCCCCTCTACTTGGCTTTTGTAGACCTGGAAAGGCTTTTGAGAGAGCCCCCATTCCATTATCTGGTGGGCTCATAGAAAACTAGATTTTGACGAGTGGCTTGTAAGGGCAGACCAAGCCATCTACAGACAAAAAGTCGGCAAGGTCAGAATTAACAATGACTATAGCAAAGAACTTAGCTTGCAGATTAGTGTCCACCAAGTCTCAGTTCTTAGCATCCTCTTGTTTATAAAGGCAATAACGGAGGAGTTTAAGACTGGCTGCCTTTGGGATTTTCTGTATGCATATGACGTAACCCTTATAGCCTAAATCTATAGCTGAATTAGGGATGAAATTCCAAATCTGGAAGTATAGCCTAGAATCTAAAGGTCTTAAAGTCAAGTTAACAAAGACTAAAGTTCTAGTAAGTAGAAAGGAAAACGGGGCCCAGATCTCCTCAGGAATATGGTCCTGCTCAGTGAGAAGAAAAAGAGTAGGCAAAAATTCCATTCTATATCCTGAGTGAAAGCTATGGGTATACAAAACATGTAGTATGATCTCAGATAGGCCAACAAAGAATGTAGGTTTTACATATGGTCAGTGCACAGGGCAATAAGTAGCAAGAGCTCTCAGGATACATTCACCTTCAAATGCCCAGAGGGCTCTATAGAAGTGGTAGATAGTTTCTGTTACCTGGGTGACCAAATCAGCAGTGGCGGAGGGTGTTCTGAAAGCACAGTAACCAGAGTGAGATTGGGCTTGAGAAAGTTCAGGGATCTACAATCCTTGCTAGCTACAAAAGGTTTTTTCCTCAAAATGAAAGGCAGATTATATGATGCATGTATATGAATAACAATGTTGCACAGTAGTGAGACCTGCGAAGATTGGAAAAAAATGAAGCCTCCATGCTTTGATGGATGTACAATAGCAACATACACGAATGGCAAAGCATAGACGAACTGCATGAGAAATTAGGCATAACAGGGATCAGATGTTGTGTGTAGGAGAGGAGATTGCATTGGTATGGACATTTGATGTGGATGCAGTATGACAGCTGTATAAAAAGGATGAGGTAATGAAAGCTGACCTTGCTCAATTACACCTCACTAAGGCGATGACACAGGACCATGACCTCTGGCGTTATGAAGTATTCTTGGGCTAAGGCATAAATCTAGTAGGCAACACCTTCCCCTACCATCTCTCCACCCATAAACCTTCCTCGCAATCATCCCACCCCTATACCTACATCCTCAATTTCCCCATGCACCTTCCCCACCCTCCCCAAGTTCCCTAACTCCTCCTAAAGTGATCCCCCACTGGAGCCACAACAAAAGAGCCCACCCCACACTATGTAGTGGTTATGTAGGTGTCACAACAAAAGTGTCCAGTCCACTCTGTAAAGTGGTCAGGTAGGTGTCTCGACCAAAAGCACCCAGTCCATACTGTAAAGTGGTTGTGTAGGCATCAAGACAAAAAGCACCCAATACACACTGTAAATGTGGTTGATGTTAGGAGAGGCATCCAGCTGTATAAAATGAGCCAAACCAGTTCTGTTGTGAGTGAATCACAGTTCCCTGACTTGATCTCTCACAAAGAGACAGCCTGTTCTACCCATGCTCACATGAAAGATGAACGTTAAATGACAATGATGATTGTGATATATATATAGAGAGAGAGAGATATAATGTATTGGAAGACAGTGAGTCATAATTTCATGACATTCTATTAATTACATAGTCCTGTAATGCGTATTTTGATGGCATCTATTATGTAATAAACAGACATGATCACATCAGACAGTACATTAATTATATATTCAATAGTGATGCAATTATCCTAATGATATAACAGCTGACAGGCTTAGGTGTTCTTTCTTCACCACTCAGTTAGCATATTTATGCTAAAAGATGCCATCCAAATATGTATCACAGAATTATGAATAGAATGTGATGAAATCGTAGCCTTCTAATGCATTATTATAATAACACTCCATCACACACACACCTTTGGGATAATATCATATTGGTGGAAATAAACTATGTTGAGTGCTCAATCCTGCTTATGCAAATGTTTATTGATCTGTACTTAAAAGGCAACAATGGAATTACCATAACACATATATATATATATATATATATATCATCATGGTTATTTTTATTAATATAGTATATCATGTCCGACAGTCAAGCTTTAACTATTTCAATAGCTAAAAAATAGCTATTGAAATGGTTTAAATTGAAGCATTGAGCAGTATAGCCTATATCAATATCTACACTCTACTTTGGAATGGAGCTATTTCTCTTCTATATCTTTTTCTCACTTCTTCTTTCTATCACTCTCTCCTTCTGCTGTGTTCAGACCTGGAGAGGGGATTGGCTCTGCCAGGTTTAAACAATTACCCTACAACTACAGCAGGAATTGTTGGTTTATATATATATATATATATATATATATATATATATATATATATATGTGTGTGTAGTGCTTCTACAGTTTCCATCTCCCATATTCCATTAAAAGGTTTGGTCAACTCACAGGTATAGTAGAAGATACTACTTGGCCAAGGTGCTGCACAGTTAAATTAAACCTGCAACCAGGCCTGCTTCTCTCTCACTAACATTTTTACATTTCTCCTAATTTTATGGTGGTGTGTGTATAAAAGAAGCTGGATGTTGCATGTAAGAGAGATAACTGCACTGGCTAGATAATTTGTATGGAAGATGCTCATTGTGTAAAGAAGTGTCAGGTGTTCCAAGTAGAAGGAAGCCATGTGAGTCCAAGGTCAAGAAAGATAGGGGTAAAAGTAAAGAAAGTGATGTCAGGATGCTAAGGTTCACAAAGGAGAGGGCAAAAGAGCTCAACAATTGGCAGGATGCTGTTTGAGATGGGTCTAACCTATGGAAGCATATAAAAGTGGATCTAAAGATGATGATATGGGAAGTTAGGGACTTTTATAATATTTTACCTTATTTATGGTATTTATTTAGAATCTTTCAGTTAAATTGTGACTTTATGTATTGGCTTTATAAAAGCTGCACTGTTTACCTGCTTGCCATAAGGGCTGGCAGCAGGAAACATCCTGCTGTAAAACATTTCATGAAACCCCACATAACTAACCCTTGCATTAGCAGGGAAAATGGTGAAATAGTTTGATGCATGTATATGTCAGCAGCTTGATAGTTTGATAACCATACAACTGTGTATGTGATCTATAGTGTAGTTTAGAATGCATTAATAATATAGTTCAAGAATAGAAGCTTAAATGAATAATCAGTTGACTGGAGGTAGTTATATCATAATAATTAATAAATTTCACAGGGTTATCTTAAGTTTAACCTTTATTAGTTGCCAAGTCAGCTGAATAACAAAGTTACCATTGTTTCTATAAAAGAAGAATGTCTTTGATACAGATTCCAACCAATATTATTATATTTGAATTCTAGTAAAGGTGTGGCAAGACCTAGATTCTATTGACTCCTCTCTATATCACTAACTTCAATATCTCATTATATGATAGATCTTTCAAAATAGATTCTCAGTAAATGGTGACAGGATTTCAATAAATGTTTCATCAAAACTTTTTTACATAAGATATTGTGTTCCAGACAAAACACAGTATGTTAATTGCTTTCATTTATCTAGTAATCAACAATAACAACATCCCTAGAGATGGTGACACAATAAAATGCACACAGTACATTCTGTAAAGAGGTTGGTGATAGGAAAGGTATGTGGCTGCAGAAACCATAAGAAAACTGGAACATAGGTAAGCTTGACATAATCTCCCACCTGGCCTATGATCGCAGTAGCTCCATTTAATTACTGACTTGGTGTGTAATGGTTTGTCCAAATCATGCCAGCATGAAAGAAATGGACATGAAAATATGACGATTGTTTTTGAAACAAAACACCATATGCTAATTGTTTTCACTTATATAGCAATTAACAATGACACACATCTTCCTGTCTTTTACGTTGATGAAACATAAATACAAGCTCTAGGCTAAGGGTTGATATTTATTAGACTCAAGCCTTGATAAAAATAAAAATGAAATAGTCATGAAGTGGAAACAACAGGAAACAATTGACTTGTTTTAAATAATTCACCAACTTTAACTCTTTCATTACTGTATTTCTATTAAAGAAAATACTATTAATTTCAAATCACTTTGAAGATAATCAACAATTTAGAAAAAAAATAGTAATATAACTAACTTTTCCATTATTAAGCTAGTATTTTGAACATAACTTAACAAATGTTCTTATATAGATTGTAATGGAAGGATTTTAGATAAATATAAACACTTTTGTTCCCATATGATTATGAAAAACACTGCCTAGGATTTTAAATTAATTTTTAAAATAATCAAGTACTTGAAGGGATCTAGTGATAAAACACTTTCTCTGGTGTTTGGAACATAACTTAACAATGGTTCTATTGTTACATTATGATAGCAGTTATTGTTAATAAGCACAGTCTATGAATTTCAAATAATCAAGGAGTTTGAGAGATTTAGTAATAACTAGCATTCTCATTGTCTCTCCAGTATTTGTAGCATTACTTAACAATTACTCTTACATAAAATTATGATAAAAGGTTTTCAGATAAATAACATCAGGGGAGGTTCCAGCTATGTATTGTTATGAACTTAGAAAGCAATGTTGCATGTTGTGACTCATTGACCATCAGTTTTCAACAACATGACAGCTAATTTGATGTTTAACTTCTTCTGTGTAACCTTTAGTTAATAAATAATATTTAAATGAAACAAAAAAGGAAAGGGAAAGAAGAAAAAGAAAAAAGAGAATGAAGCAACAACTGAAAGGGAAAAGAAGAAGGAAAAAACTCTACACTCCAGTCTGCTTGATGATTCAGCTGTATCATGTTGACAGATGGCAAAGGCATTGGCTCCTTCTTCAAGTGGGTAGCTGTCTTTCTGATTTTTCAGAGGAAATTGGCTGTGTGAGGACGAAGGACACCAGAGCTTACATTGCTATGAAAAGGAAGCAGTTACACAAGCCCTGGTATCAGTTTTAGGCAGTTTGGTATCAAATGAATTAAGCACTAGCAGAGGAGTACTGTCAAGAAAACTGATGGATAAATATTTTAAAGAACCCCCAAAAGAAATGGACAATAAAACAAATCCTGTTATGATTAGAACATAAAACAAAAGAATGATGGAAATAATGCTACATTTAATCCCAGTGCTTTACTACTTTTATCAAGTTATGTAATTTCATACAAATCATATTTCTTGAAATAACAAAACTTGTTCATCCTTTCTTCCAGTTTCTTACTTTGCAGTATAAAATCGTCATAAAATTCCACAAATATCTATTATCTTCAATGTAATGAGAAACATTCAGATCCATTGCTGTGTGAGCAAGAAATTATAACATTCAAGTAAAAACAGGTTTTAATTCTTAACTGACTATCAAAAGCAATTTCACAGACTCCACTCAAACTGATATTATTTGGCATAGCTTTTGTCTTGTCTCACCTTCATGGCAGCATGGCAAAATCAATGTGTGTGTTTCCAACACAAGCAACAAAAGATGTTGGAAATGAAAAATTCTTAGACTGTTTTCTTGCTTTGCCATATGTTCAGGTTTTAAGCTAAAGAAACATAGTGTGAAACTTTATGAAAATATTATGAAAAGTTTATAAATAAGGTGCATCACAATAAAGTAAATAAATGTATATAGCTTGTGGATCAATAGATGGAGCCATTCTGCAGAGCAATGCCATTCTATAGATCTTAAACAGTAAAATATTGCAATTGTGTATTTATAATGAACAATTCTGATGGAGTCAATGATCTCCAACCATATTGATTGCATTGGCGGAGTTTATAAACATATTGAAAGAAATCTATAGACAAAGCTCACTTGAAAATTTGGTGATTGTTATGGAGTATGTTGTGGCAAACTAGAATTGTGTATCTTAACAAAGTTTCCTGATAGAAAACAGCTAGAACAAAGCATGATGGATTTGATTATAACTGAAACACATGATGCAAACAAATAGCAATAAGTATCTATTCTCATCATTTACCCAGAGAAGATAATCAGAATTTCTATCAATTTGAAATATTTGTCTTGTTCCTCACTCCAATTAAATAATCTTCACTATATTAGAGTTGAGAATTTATTTGGTATTTGTTTTCTCACTCACTATTAAGCTCTTAATGATTGGCCATTTAATGCAATTCTTGTATTTTGGGGTTGAATAAAATAAAGTGATGTTTCATTTTATTTATTTCTTTATTTTATTTCTTTTCTTTTTTTGTTAGTCTAGGCATTTCTAATAAGAAAGTGTCATGGAAGATGAAGCTATCAATATGGAGCAAGGTGTGAAGCCTAGATATATACATGTTTTGCTAATAAAGAACTGATTTTGCCTTGTTTCTACAGCTGGATGCTCTTCCTAATGCCAACCACATTTACAGTCAGTACTGGGTGTGTTTTGTCATGATACCTACATGACCCCTTGACAGTGTGAGCTGGGCAATTTGGTGGGAGAGGTGTGTGGGGTTTGGGGAGGTGGGTATATGGGCATGTAAGAGAGGTGGCGTGTTTGGACGTAAGAGGTGAATGAAAGGTGGGGTGGAGGTGAAGGTGGTGCACTTAGCTTCAGCCTGGGCTGAAGGGAAGGTGGGTCTTCTGTATTACTGCCTAACTCCACAGATCTCAGTCCTGAGTCATATATATATATGTGTATGTACACACACACACACACACACACACACACATATATATATATATATATATATATATATATATATATATATATACCTATATACCTATATACGTGTGTGAGTATACATATTTATAAATACAAATAAATATTTGTAAATATTATAATGAACCTACTATAAACATCCCTTTGACAAAATATACCAGAATTTTCTAGCGACAAGGAAAATCAATATGCATAAAGCATTTTTATCTTGGCGACAGTGATTCTGAAAAGTAACTGAGATTACATATTAAGATGGTCAATCATAAGTTGGTATATGTACATTTTAAAATTATTATATTCTATATAGTGTATTATTTTCACAAGGTTTCATTATCAGGTCTTTTTTTATAGGAAATTTGTATGCAGCAGATTAATTTGGTAATATATTAATATATATATATATATATATATATGGCACCGGCATGGCTGTATAGTTAAGGAGTTTGCTTCTCAACCATGTGGTTTTAGGTCCCAAACCTTATTTCGCATTTTGGGCAACTGTCTTCTATTATAGCCTGTAAACAAATGTCTTATGAGTGAAATTTTGTAGACCTACACTGCAAAGCCTGTGGTATGTGTATGTTTATATTTACATATATAAATGCATATATTTGTGATTGGGTCTGTTTGTGTCAGCATTTATTTCCTTTAACTTAGTAGTTTGACAAAAAGAAATCGATGAAATATTTTCCAATCTAAAATATGTAGTTGTGTGAATATAACATTTTTGGTAACATATTTCGAAAGGTATTGATTGTGGTTTTCAAATAATTTTGAAAATAATCAAAAATTAAGAGGAATTTAGTAAAATAACTATCTTATTATAAATTTTTACATAAAGTTTTACATAAAATTTTGAGGGAGATAGATGCATCATTATAAACAATTTTGTACCACTAAGTGTAATTCCATGGCCTTTGATTTAACCCTCTAGCATTTACATTACTCTATATATACTATTGTATTTTCGTGGTAAAATCTTTACCTTGCATAAATATCTCACATAATATCGAATGTAAGAGATTTTGATATTATTTATTTTGACATCAGTATGAATGGCTGGTTACAGCTGGTTTGAACAGAAAGAGGTGAGAGAATTCTGGCTGGATAGGGCTGGTTAAAATGCTAATGTGTTAAGTAGGATTTCAGTTAACAGGCATTTTCGTCTAATGCTCAATACCTTTTTCAGAATAACCAATATAGATATATTATAATGACAAAATTAATTAACTGATAAGCATTAGTTGTTTTAATGAATTTTGTATTGAATATGAAATAGAAATTTCTGAATGTTAACATACTGGAATAGAATATGACATAGTAAATATATGAACAGAAAAAGTTGGTAAAAACTAGTGTATGTGTGTATGGTGTACATATATATGTATATATATATATGTATATACATACATATATGTGTACACACACACACACATATATATGTATATGTATATGTACAAGTGATATTACATTTAACATTATTTCCATTCTAACCAAGTGTTGAAATTTAACTTCTTTCTTAATATAAAAATAAAAGAAGCTAAAATGTTATTTTTAACATTCAATTATTCATGCCTAACTTTAACTGTATACTTCATTACAGTTAAATGTCTAAACTCCACACACAGACAAACACATCTATATATATATATATATATATATATACTAGTACTACTACTACAACTGAATGATGCATTACTTCCTTGTTGTATAAATGAAACTCTCTTGATCCTATACCTCATGCTAAGTTGTAATATTGTTATGTGCAGCAGAAATCAACCTGAAATGGTACATTTGCATTATAGAGAAAGTAATGTAAATTTTCCTTTTTATTTTCCCCAGTTAACATATGTATACACATACATATATAAATTCTTTGTTCGTTGCTAGAACCACAGCATTTCCTTTGAAAGATTTCCTATTGTAATGTGACAATACTTATGTATGTGATACATTGAACTACAATTTATTGCCTTCAGTTAGATCACAAGACATTAGTTCCCAGATATTTTTGTGTTACTTTCTTCTCTGTTGTTCTATATACTCATTTTTTGATGATCTCTGCAACATTTTATTCTATATAATACCTGGTGACATGCATAACATTAACTCTTTCTTTATTTCAATGAAAAACACTACCTGACTTTATCAAATAACTTTTTGAATAATCAAGAATTTGGGGAGATTTAATAATTGTTTCTACTTTAGGCACAATATAACTTTTTCATTATTAAGCTAGTGTCTGAAGCATATCTTGAGAAATGTTTTGACAAACATTTAGATAAATATAAACACTTTAAATCAAACAGCTTAGAATCATAAGCCACGGATGATTTCAGGGAATATGGTATTAAAAAGGCTAAGGAAAAAAGAAAGGACCCCTTTTAGTTATGACTAGCCCTGGGATATGCACCTGTGACTGACTAACCATGGGTTTGCTTCTCTGAGGAACAAGCCTAGATATTAAGAGACCAGCAGTTACTAATGCCTGCCAGTTTCCCCTCTCCATGACACCAATGTCTACAAAGTGAGCTGGATGTGTTTTATTGTGTCACAAACACAACTATTTAAGAAAATTGGGTAAAGTACTACTGGAGATGAAAAAATGTGGACAGAGGCAACCGTGTCTATTTATTTCCATTTCTAGGGGTACATTACCTGATGTTCCTTCCTTTTCCCTCCTTAACTCTTCTTCACCAAAATGGTGACTATACAAGTTGGATGTTTGAATGTACATGGCCTGGGCATGCCCTGGAAACAGGGCCAGCTTTTAAATGATCTCAGGTCATATTGTATAGATGTGATAGCCATCACCAAGTCCAGGATTCACGACAAGCAGCAGCTAACCCCCATGTTCGATGATTTTGAGATCTACGCATCTCTCTGTCAGCCAGGAGAGGAGGGGGAGTTGCTCTTCTGCTTCGAAAAAACTTGGATCTCAAAATACAGACGATTCACTTGGACCCGGAGGACAGCCTGGTGGTCCTGGACATGAATGGTAGTGAAGGTGGAGCTTTCAAACTGGTGGTCGTATATGCCCCAACTGGGACATCACGACCAGAGTTCTTCAAGCATCTGGAGCCATTCCTGGGAACGTCTCACTCCTTAGTGTTAGCGGGGGACTGGAATGACATCTTAGATGCACGTTGGGACTATGTAGGAGCTTGTGATTATAGAGGGGGCTGTAATAGCCTCAAACATCTAATCAACCAATTCCAACTGGCTGATAGATATCGACTAGACTTCCCAAGTGCAACACTGTGGACGTAGAGCAATCGCACTGGGTCTTCTAGATCGTATTTAGATAGATTTTTAATTAGACAGAATGATAAGGAAACATTAAGCTGTCCACAAATGCACATGGTTGGGTATTTAGACCACAAATTAGTCAACTGCGTAGTCAACCTTGACAGAACACATAGACAGGGACCCGGATACTGGAAGCTAAACATGTCGCTCTCGGCGCGTAAGGCCTACAGTAAACGGATTAGCACCTTAGTTAAGTGCCAGTTGACGGGGGCGATCGTCAACAACAGGTGGTGGAGCTCTCTCAAGAGAACAATTAGAATAGAATCGATAGCATTTAGCAAGGAAGTAGCTTTAGAAAAAAGTAAATCTGAAAAGGAACTGGTAGCTAAAATAGAAGAGGCACTTAGGAATGGCAGTACAGCTGACGTGCTAGCGGCGGGAACGGCACTAGACCAGTTCTTCAACATGAAACACGAAGGTTGTATTGTCAGAAGTAGAACACGTGCTCTTAGAAATGAGGGAGTCAAAGCTGTTAGCTGTGTCAGAGTGGCAGAGGCCAAAAGTGGCAACAAATCCACAATTCAGTCTTTGCAAGACAAAGATGGACGCATTATACTTGAATCCAAGCAGATGTGTACGGCCTTCCAGCAGCATTTTGCACAACTGTTCGAGCAAAGCGGTAGATCGAGCGAGGTGATGGACTTCAGTTCTTACCTTGACGGCGTACCGCGACTCTCGAGCACGGATGCGGAGAGCTGCGAAAGGCCGATCACAGTGGGCGAAATAGAAGATGCCCTAGGCCGCTGCGGGAAACACAAATCACCCGGTTTAGGTGGTCTACCCTATGAGTTTTACATAGGCATGCCAGACTTGTTCTCTGGCGTCCTCGAAGCGATCTACTGCAACTGGCAGCAGAACGGGAGGATTCCCAGTTCTGTAGGCAGAGGCGTAATAATGCTGATCAGAAAAAATGAGAACAGTGGGATGAGATAAGCAATTTCAGGCCCATAACTCTGCTCAACACAGAGTTAAAGATTTTGGCCAAGGTGTTAGCAGCAAGACTGGCGCTTGTCGTCGGGAACCTGGTAGGGGAAGTCCAAACGTGTGCAATCGCGACCAGGTCCAAACACGACAAGGTCCACCTCATGTGATACATCATAGAGAGGGTAGGGGGTAAACCTGGCTTCGGTGGGGTTCTGATCAATTTAGATCAGTCTAAGGGATTTGATAGGGTCGACCATCATTACTTGGAAGCAGTTCTCAAGGCGGCCGGCTTCGGTCCCGTCTTCAGAGGCTGGATCACTGCCATGCACACCAGCATCTGCTCAGCAGTCAAGGTGGATGGAACGCATGATTTGGAATGGCTACCTATCAGAGCCATTCTAAATCATGCGTTCCATCCATCAGGGATGCCCTCTCTCGTCCATTCTGTATGTACTGATTCTCAAGCCGTTACTGCGGAAGTTAGAGCTGTTGCAGGGCATCCCGATCGAACCAGGACTGTCTGTCACAGACACCCGTATATATATATATATATATATATATATCATCATCATCATCATCATCATCATCGTTTAACATCTATCTTCCACACTAGCATGGGTTTAATATATCCACACACACACACACACACGTATATATATATATGGGCCTTCAAATTTCATTTTACATTGTCTGTGTATATTTTAATTATTCAAAAATTATTTAAAATGAAGATGATTTTTTTTTTATATTTCTAAGTGAACGTACCCAACAGTCACGTGGTCTAGTTTCTTTTAATGATCAACTATAATGAATTTTATGGCCATTTGCAATAAGATGCACATATTTCAAGTTTTTCTAGTACTTCTTAAAGAAAACTACAATACACTTTGAACTCTAATATATTTTTGTAGTAAAATCAAATATTATCATAAAGCTTTGTATATTTTGTATCATCATCTAATGCAGTGACACCTTTTCCTACAATACCTAGAATTGTGTTTGTGTATGTGTGTGCATGTGTGTATTATCTTTCTTCTCAGCAGGTGTTTACCGGTCATAATTACACTTTTGAACAAGTAATCTATTTTAATTACTTTAACAAAAATCAGTGTAATTTTTTCTCTCCATATAACCTTAGATTAATCACCCAAAAATTTTATTTTGTGAATCAATATGGATAATAATAAAAGAAGATTGTGTCTTTTTGGCAGACATTTTTCTAATTCCAAGGTTTTAGTAATACCAAAAATGAAAGTGTGTGCATTAACTCTTTGATAGACAGGAACTTAGAGCATGACAAAAAGAATTGATAATAGAGGGGTAGAGAAAATGGAAAAAAAAACAGAATGGGAGCATAAAGAAATAAAGGAGAGATAAGGAGAACATGAAACAAGTGTGAAAAAAGTTATGAATAAGTAAAAGAATACATATGCTTTAAGATTATCTTACATTTCTAAATTATATGTATGTATGCATATATATCAATTTATAATTGATAGAAAAGGGCACTCTTTGGGCAAAGTCTAAGTTCGAATTTCTGAAGAAAAATGTCAATGAATTTGAAGTTTTGGCATTGATGAAAAAGCCACAATGCTGAAACATTGAGGTCACTGATATCTTTTCCTTAGGAAAATTATATTCATTGGGAGAGAGAAAGAGAAATGCACACACGCATATATACATATGCATGTGAAGATGTGTGAAAATACAAAAACACCAACACAACACAAAAATGTATGTAGATATAAAACTGTTAATAATTGAGATTCTTCTTAAGAGGACTTAAGTAATTTGAATGTGTAATTAAGTGGGCAACAATAATTTGTGCCCTTTTAATTTCATTTAAACCCACTACACACACACACACACATGCACACACACATATATGTATATATATATATAGAGAGAGAGATATAGATATATATTGTTAATAATTTTATTAATTATTGGCTAATTTTCATAAAACATGTATTATATTGTACAGTGCAATGGTATAGAGTACAGTGGCAAAATTCTGCATAAGCAGAAGTAAAATAGAAAAAGAATAAAACAATATTAGATACTAGCAGCAGTACCCAGCCTTGCCAAGGAGTTTATTAATACCTACAATAATTATAATTACATGAATTCATTGTATTTCATGTTATTTGCTTTAAAAAGATGCTGAAAATATGAAGTTTGTCAAAGAAACTTCATTTATTCACAGTTGTTGAATCCAAGTCACCCAGAAGATTGTCCAAGCTGAGCTTCATAAATATTTACAAAAATGTTAACAAAAGAACCTAAAATATAGTTTTCTTATACTCTCATGGAAAACAAAACTTGTGTTTCTTCAAATGATATACTAGGTAATATAATTACTCTAAATGAATTATTTTTCTGGTCGGTAACTCTTTCAAATGTGTATTGGAGTGCATAGAGATAAGCAATGTTCTTAATTTATTTCTGTCTGGACTAGCAAAATCAAATTTCATAAAGTATCATTCAGTCAATGACTGACCTCTTGAAATGATTCAAAATTTCAATTTCAAGATATAACATCTTGTTCATGAGATTGTTAATCTTTGAGAACAGTTTATTTTCTAACAAATTCTGTTTATTTTCTAACAAAAGCTTTTAAATGAGTTATAAATATGCAATGAATTGGCATAGTCATTAGAATGGTGGATAGAATGCTTTATGGTATTCATTCTAGTTCTCTGCACTCCCTTACTTCAAATTCTACTGACATCAACTTTGCTTTTCATCCTTTCAAGGTGAATAAAAAGTACCAGTCCAGTACTGAATTTGATTATTCCTCTATATCTCTTTCTTACTTCCTCTCTCACTTTCTTTCTCCTTCTCTGGAAGAAATTGGCTGTGATTTGATTTGGACAGGGGATGGATTTCTCAAGGCTTAAAGTGCTCAAGACATACAGATGTCACAACAGTGCCCCTATGACTACAACAGTAGTTATGGGTCCATACATATATAGGAGATATAAACACCATTTTTGTATCCTTCTTTAGAAATGGTATGTAGGCAGCCATTGTTTGTGCCCAGAACATTTGGTATAATTTGGCATAAATATTTATATTTTGGTCGACTAACTTCAATGGAATATCATCTACACTAGGTGTGTTTTATGTATGTTGTTGCTTTTAGCACTTCTATCATTTCTGTTTCTATTATTTATGATCCTACATAGTCAATGAAATTAACAGTTGTTTTTTTGTTTTTCAGTTATTATTCTGTTTCAATTTTCTCTTTTACAATATTGTTATTCCTGTCATCTAAAACTTCAGATTTATGGTCAAATCATCTTATTACTTTTGTCATATACCTCCTTCATTTCAGGTTCTTCAAATCTCTTATAATATCCTTGCAGTTTTTCTGATAGAAATGTAATTTTTTAAATCTTATATTTCTGATCTTTAAATCACAGTGCTCATTTTGTCAATTCTTCATCATTTTCTTTCTTTTCCAACTTCATTTACTCTTTCTGATAACCATTAAAATACTTTAGTAGTTTGTATTCTTAAGATGATTTTTCTTTTGCATTTACCTTTGCAATTTGTTCTACTTGTTTGAAAACCGCTTCAGTAACATTACTGAAATTTATATTAGGTAAATTGTTTGCCATCGATACAATCAAAGCTTTCAGCTGTGTCTAACAAACCAAAAGCCACTTAGCTAGACCCTCTTCAGCCTTAAATAGTATATATACTATTAATTCTGGTGGAGTTTGGCATTTCAGCTGTGTCCCAGTTACTTCTTCCCTACATAAATAATCTATATGCTGTTACTTCAAATTATACACATCTACTGCTAAACAGTTGATATTATCTTTCATTCCTTAACCTGTATTACTTAAATATCTTTGACATACAGACTAAACACTTCATGCCAAATATAACTTAGAAATACCTTGAAAGCATCCTCCAGTAAAAAAAAAAACTGATAAAAAAAAACACAATTACCAGATTCCATAATCACTGATGATGTCTGAAGGCAGCTATTTCTGAATAATACATGCAAAACCTCATTTAAGTTTAAAAGCATAACCAAGTGGCTTTGGTGCAGGGCTCACCATGATCATAATGCCATGGGTTCAAATCCAGAACTGGGTGGTGTGTTGTATTCTGGAACAAAACATTTCATTTTGTATTTCCCCTGTCGACTCAACTGAAAAATGAGTACTATCAGCAGCAGCAGCTGCAACCGAGAAATAAGTTAACAATGGACTGGCATCCTATCCAGGGACGGGGTCCTGTACTCCCAGGTGCTTAACAGCAAAGAAACTAGGATAACGTTTGGCCTGATGAGCCTCTAGACTCGGAAAGACTTTAACTAAATTTATATTGAGAGCAAAAAGCTTCTTCAAGACTCAGAACAGTTGCAGAGACTATATGACATTGACTCGCTATGAAGCTCAAGTGTGATTTACACTTGAATACTGTCCATATTTTTTGTTGGGATCTGTTGTGAATACAAGGATGGTGCTCATTGCCTCTACAGGCTTCTTCTAAGACTGGTAAGATTAGCATAGCTGTTAAATTTTCCTCTTGAAGAGTTATAAGTTGACTGTTGTAGAAAAGAAAATATGATTTCACAGAAAGCCAAGGCTTGGTATAAATTCAAAGGTCACTAAAAAAACATTAGCCACTTATTATTCATGGATAACCTCGGGTTTTATGGTAAAGACGTCTTTCTAATCAGTTCCTTCATTAATATGGTGTATACATTTAGTGCTGACATCAGAATGGAGTTTGGCTTGAAAAAGTGTGATGAGTTAGTCTTAGAGGAAAAGTTAAATGCATGGATGGGTTGCTGCTGCCATTGGAGGAGGTTATGAAGTAAATAGAAGAGGAAATGGACAAAGTAATGGAGATGGAAATAAAAATAAAGGGTTAGGTGAAATACTTAGACGTGATCTCAAGTTGAAACTCAATGAACAGAATAAGAAAGAAGCTACCAACACATGGATAGTCTCACTCCTGTGATATTGAACACGGGTGATCACATAGGCAGTAGAAGAATTAATCATCTTAGACTGAAAGATAAGAAAACTATTGACTTGATATGGAGTATTGTATCCAAAGAGAGACACAGAAAGATTGTATATATCAAGAAAACGAGAAGAAGAGGACTGATTGGGTTTAAAGACAATATTAGGGCAGAAGAATACAACATGGCATGGTAAAATATAAAATGCCAAGAACTTCTACTGTTGGAAATAAGAAGGTCAAGGTTGTGCAAAATTGAAGATTGTAAAGATAAAACACTGTACAAGCATTTGAAGAATGATGAAACTGAATATAGATGGACTGAAAAAGGAATGCATGGACCATTCCAAAGAGATGTTGAAGACAGGACAGACAGAGAGAAAAGGTGGATATGGATAGCTGAAAGTGATTTAAAACTGGAAACAGAAGCCTTAATCTGTGCTACTCAGAGCAAATTACATCAAACACAGAATTGACTTTACAGAATGTGGTAAGTACAGAATTAGTGATGAGAGTGGAGAAACTGTATGTCATTTTACAAGTCAATGTATGCTGCTAGCTCATAAAAAATATGTGTTGCTACAACAGCATAGCAAGGATAGTCCATTGAGCACTTTGCAGCAAATGTAGACTTGACAGAGCATAAAAGGGGTATGAACATAAACCTGGGCCAGGTGCATTATTAAAAATGATAATGTAAAGATTCTATGGGATTTGGGGATACAGTGAAACCATGAGATGGAGAATAGGAAACAAGATGTGATAATTGAGAAAAAAACCTGACAATGTTGGATCATAGATATAGCATGTCCAGCTGGCAATAAGTTATACTATAAAGAAGGAAAAAAAGTTGATCGATATGTCAGGTTAGCCTGGGAAGTTAAACAGAAGTCACTGAAAAAGGTAGTAGTAATACCAATAATAGCTAGAGCCTTAACAACAGTAAGTAAAGATCTTGAGAAATTCATTGCATAATTGAGGGTTACAATGTGGGTAGAGATTTGTAGGAAACAGCACTGATTAGAACAGTTCGAATACTCCAGACATTGATTGAGAAATAAGGGGTGTCACTGGCAGTGAACAGTTGACACTGTAATACATGTATTCTCCTCTTGTCACATAATATCAAATTATTAGGATGAATTGGTGTGAGTGCTGTTCAGAAGAATCATTAGATTTCTGTCATGCTGGAAATTTGACATAAACTTTGATTCAATAAATTAATTTCAGCAACTTCATTATGAAAGACTCATTTTAGCCCATTAAAAACACAGAGAGAGAGAGAGAGAGAGAGGGAGAAAGAGAGAGGGGGAGGGAGACAGACAGACAGACAGAGAGAGACAAACAGAGAGACAGACTGACAGACAAAAAAATGTTAAATTTTCTTTACATTTAATTTTTATTTTATTGTGCTAAAGTTTTCATAATACTTGTTTTAGTCCTAATCACTAACAGAGTTCCAATGAAGTGGAATTTGCGAGTGATCAACTTGCAAAGAGAACAATTAAAATTTTGATACGATAAAATAAAGTATAAATATAAAGTGAATTTAACAGATTTTATTTGGTGTTTTTCTTTTTGTTTTCATTTTTTGAATGGCAAAATCTGACTTGTCTATGATGTAATTGCTTTAGTTTCAAGACACAATCTCAGATGACTTCACTTGTAAAAGGACAAAATTCCTATTTAACTTCAATTTCTTTCAATGGCATTGAATTACAGCTATGAATGTAGACACAATCAAATCATCTAAGTAAGGACTAAAACACAACTTTCAGATCACTTGAGTTAAATAAGGGAGACGCAATGTTGATGCTCAATCTACCTGTAAGGAATACCAGCCAAACATCCACTTGTGCTATCTTAAAATTAGAAAGGAGACATTGGACATTCATCATCATTATCAGCATCATTGTTTTTTGTCCTTCTTCCCTGCTAGTAAGTGTTATATGGGTCTTCACAAACTGAGTCAGTACTGAAATGGAGCTACTGACATTTCATATGGGCCAGAGGCTTTCATGTTGATTACATAAATTTTCATGATGTACCAAGTCTATTTTATCATAGCAGCAACACTAGGCAAGCTGTCGTATTTTTGACACAACTAAAGAGTCCTCCAGCCTCTTTGTTAGGCACATTTTCTATGGCTGGATCTCCTTCCTATTACCAACCACTTTACAGTTTGTCCTTGATACATTTATCATGTAAACAACCAACAATAGAGAGGTTGTCATGCCATTAACACAACTGAGGAGTTCTCTCTGTGGTTCTTCTATATGGACAAAATATGGTACGGTAAAGGCTAGAATGATTTTAATAATAGGTTTTCTCAACTAAACACAAATGTCTCAGTAAGTTTTGTGAGACCATGTACCTACCTTTGGAACGTTTCTTTCCATGGTACAGATCTGGACAAGATTTTTTTGTGGAAGGCCTGCAGTCACACATTCATGCAGGTTTCCTTTCTCCCACACTGTCAATGTTGTCCAAATGAAAGGCAAAGTTTAATACAACTTAGTACTAGTGACCATATAGGCAAACTCAGGTGTCAAAGCAACATATACGAGGGTCTAGCAATTCTGCCAATCCATTATCCCTTCACTTGTGTTCTACTTTATCAACTCTGAAAGGATGAAAGGCCAAGTTGACTTTGGCATGATATGAACTTAGAGTGCAAATACCAGAATGCATTTTATCCAATGCTCTCATCTTAAACAACAACAACAATCAGATAACAACAATCAGATTGCTAAGATTATTATTTGATAAGTATATTATCTTGAACTCTACTGTGAAATATGTATGGTTCATGAGTATTCTAGCTGGATGAAAACCTGTCATGTTATTTAAACATTAATATTCTATAAACTGCTTGAAACTAGTAATAAACACAACAATACAATGTGTAGCAAGTTTGAGGATTTTGTATTAGATATTAGGTATTGGATATTACTGATGAATGTGGGACAATAATCTGACCAGCATATATGGATTTAATAACTTTATGATTATAGATTGGGAATTCATAGCCTTTTATAATTTAATTGAATATATGCATTCCTTACATATATTTCATATATAATTCACATGAATCAAACTAATGTTATCTTCTATATATTCACTATATTTTAATATAATAATGCTGTGAATTAGCAAATAGATTTCTGGATAGAGGGAGTAAAAGGTCTTTAATATTTCTGTATAGAGTATTTATACATATGCATGCACATGCACACACACATACACACATGTATGTATATACACTTATACACATATATATATATATATTATAAAATAACAGGAGGCTGCACTGGTGTAATTCCTTAAAGGTTTATTATACTATGAACATTTTAATGACCGGGTTCAGTATGAATCCGGTGACATCATCAGGTATTCGAAATTTAACAAAGGAATATAATCCATGGGGCTGAAAAGGCAGAGAGACAAGAAGGCAGCCACACATTTAGTAGTTTCTAGTTCGGTCAGCCACCTTCAAGTATATATATATTGCAGTTGAATTTCATAATAATTATCCAAATTTGGTAGATCTCTCAATCCAAGGCATGTGTTATGTTATATAAAGTGTTGATGTTATAAGCATGTTTTATATATATATATATATAATAGGCAGATTTCAGAAGAGGGTCATCAACTACATATTAAGAATTACTTAATATGTAGTTGATGGAGAATAAGCATCTTTATTTTATACAGAATTAACTCACTATTTCATTTGTATGAAATACTGTGACCAAAATAAAAGCTTAGAAATTCCTTAACCCCCAGCTCTGTGGCAATGGCCAGCAAAGCATAATCTTCAAAGACAGCCATGGCAGACCTTGGTAAAGTTCTCTGTTGGTTATATGATCTCTCTAGCTGTTGTTCAAAATGTTTCTCAATAGCATAGTGTATAATCCATCTATTTTTATTTCTAGATTTCATGTTATGGCCAAGTTTCAAAATATTTTCTATGCATGCCCTGAAAAATCTAAGTTTCAATTTTCTGTGCATGTTAGACTTCCATATTTTGTCTAGGCGATTTATCGCAGTCCATGCCAGTCGTTTCCTTACATTAAAGTCATCTCTACTTTTATAACTGTCTGAATATTTAAATTGCTACAGTTGATTAATGATTTTACTTGATAACCATCATTGATTCCATTTTCTAAAATGTCTGTTTTGCTATGTATCTCTATCTCTCTTTCTGTCTCTCTTTATATATATATATATATATGTATGTATAAAGGGCAAAGGAGCTCTTAAGAGTCAATGGCCATCCAAAATCACCGGGAGAGATGACCCCTTAGCCTTTGTCAAGGCAGAATTCTTGGAGAAGGAAAACTCTGATATAACACCTGCAACCCTGATGGTATCCATCACCGGGAGAGATGACCCCTTAGCCTTTGTCAAGGCAGAATTCTTGGAGAAGGAAAACTCTGATATAACACCTGCAACCCTGACGGTATCCAATAATGTTGACTTGTTCTTCTTCTTGGTAAATATCATCTTGGTTAAGAGAATGGGACTGGCTTTGTGCAGTGTCTTTGCTCACTATAAAAGCTTCACGTCATAGGCATTACTTTATATCTGGAGATCTCTCTGCACTTGTCGTCACATGGTACCATGGGCCCAGCACTATGTGTCAATAATTGTCACAAGTGTAGTGTTTGTACCAGAGTTTTCAAGTCGCTGGCTGGACTAAAAAGTCACACTCTTTCAGCGCATCGGTAGGGGTTCTCCTACATGGATATAAAGTAGTGGCCATACTCGAAAACGAGTTGGCAGCCACCATATATGTATATATATATATATATATATATATATATATATATATATATGTATATATATGAAACACAATGGTAATAGGTTTTTAAATCTGAAAACATTTGGGATTATCAAATTTGCTAAGGTAAGATTCTTTGTTATCTTGGGAATTTTAATTTTCTAGTGTATTGTATGGTTTACAAAATTATTTAAATTTGTGTTTCCTATTCAACAATGCTTCAAGGAAACTACAAAACTCTGTTATATATATATATATATGTATATATATATATATCTGCCACCGGTCCCAACGGAATAACATCTCATGGGGCGAACTCCTCGCTCTCCGCTCTCTCCGTAGCCGAGATGACATCGTCATCAAACCGGCGGACAAGGGAGGCATCGTGGTGGTGTGGCACGCTGACCTCTACACGGCTGAAGCCCTCAGGCAGCTCCGTAACCCCCTCTTCTACCGCCCTCTACCCTCCGATCCCATACCCCTCTACCAACAACAAGTTTCCTCCACCATCCAACACCTTGTCTCCTCCTCCCTCTTCCCTCCCACCGCTTCCCACCTCATCGTCTGCATCCCCGCACCCCTACTATCTACTTCCTCCCCAAACTCCACAAACCCGACAACCTGGGCCGCCCCATCGTCTCCGCTTGCAACTGCCCACCGAATTCATCTCCGCCTTTCTTGACTCCATCCTCGCCCCCCTCGTCACTACCCTCCCCTCCCACGTCTCCGACACCAACCACGCCATTCGCCTATTCAACTCCTTCAACTTCCCACCCGGCCCACAGCCCTTCCTCTTCACCCTAGATATCAAGTCGCTCTATACAGTCATCCCCCATGCCGACGGCCTGTGTGCTCTGAAGCACTACCTCGACCTTCGCCCCTCCCTCATCCCCGCCACCCCCACCCTCCTTCGCCTCGCCGAGCTGGTCCGCACCCTCAACTGTTTCTCCTTCTCGGGTGAGTTTTACCAACAGGTCACGGGGGTAGCCATGGGCACAAGAATGGGCCCAAACTATGCTAACCTTTTCGTTGGCCATGTTGAGGCCTAAATGTTTGCCCAGTACACCGGCCCCACGCCCGAACTGTACGGTCGTTACATCGACGACTGTATCAGAGCCACGACCCTCACCCGAGATCAGCTCGACTCCTTTCTCTCCTTCTTCTGCTCCTTCCACCCCTCCCTCCACTTCACCATCTTTATCTCCACCACCCACGTCCACTTCTTAGACATCTCCGTCGCCTTCGACCCCTCCCACCACTCCCTCGTCACCCCCGCCTTCTTAAAACCCACTGACTCCCACGCCTACCTCGACTTCACCTCTTCCCACCCTACACACACTACACACTCTATTCCCTACGCCCAACTCCTCAGAATCTGCCGCCTCTGTAGCCGAGATGCTGACTTTGAGTCCCAGGCCCTTTCGCTAGTCAGCCATTTTATCCGCAGAGGTTATCCCCCTCCCCCTCGTCCACACCGCCCTCACTCGCGCCCGTGCTATCCACAGCTCCACCACCCTCACCCCACGCCACCACACACCCACCGTCTCCCCTTCCCCATCACCTACTACCCCTCCACCGCCTCTTCCGACGCCTCCAGTCCGACCCCTCCACCTCCCACATCTTCCCAGCCCCACCACTCCCCTCCTTCAAACGCACATGCAATCTCTGCACCCTCCTCGTCCGCAGCTCCCTACCCTCAACCCACGATCCCCCACCGGTTCCCTTCCCTGTTCCAACACCTGTTGCAACACCTGTCCCCTCATCACCAACACCACCACCTTCCAGGGTCCCAACGGCCATTCTCTCTGTCCGGCATGCCTTCCGGTGCACCTCCTCCAACCTAGTCTATGGACTTCGCTGCACGGAGTGTAGCGCAACCTACGTCGGACAGACTGGACGTCGCCTGGCGGACAGTCGGACAGACTGGACGCTGCCTGGCGGACCGTTTTACCAAACACCTCCGGGATATTCGTCTCGGCGGTAGTTCCCCCATCGCCCGCCACTTTGGCTCCCCCTGGACATTCCGCGCACCACCTCACAGTCTGTGGGCTACTCCAATGGCACGGTACACCCGCTACCCTCCTCAGGGTCGAACAAGGCACCATCTTCACCCTACAGACCCACACTCCTCCTAGCCTGAACTCCCCACCCCTATTCCTTTAGCCTTCGACCGCCCTGTTTCCCCCCCCCCCCCCCCCCCACACACACACACATATCCCCCACTAACACCACTAACACACTCATCCTTTTCACCGCCCACCCCACAACTAACAATACCAACACCCCCACCCCGACCACTCTCCCCCAACTAACAATACAATCACCCCCCCCCCCCCCCTTCTCCTTTCCCCTCCACCTCCCACTATCATGCACACACCCACCGGTACGTATATACACGCACTCACACTAACCACACACCCTACTACCACAACTAAACCTCACCCACACATCCACTGCCACCACCCCACAACTAATACCACTAACATCCCCCCGACCCCATGCACACGGACACACGCACCCACCCACACCCACTTACACCACTCACTCTACATACCCTACCACCACTGACCCCCACTAACACACCCGCATTCAACCCTTTCCCCACCACCAGTATACTAACACCCACTAACACCCCATTCACACGCACACACACTCATCCAAACACGCACACACACACCAGTACACCACACTCCCTCCACCGACCACCACACCTTTCTCTCCCTCTCCCCGCTCCACTCACACCCCTTCACACACACACACATCCCACTAACACCTCTACTAATACACACACACCCCTCCCCCTCGCACAAACCCATCCCCACTCCACCTTTCACACCTACCCATCCTCTCCCCTGTCTACCGCACCAACGCACACACTGACACACCGACTTTCTCCACCTGTCATTCTCCCCTACTGCGGCTATGCCCTGACCCTCTGAGCACCTCTCCGCACACACAGACACACAACCCTCCTTCTGCCTTGACCCTCTGACCACTTCCTGTTGCGCGCGCACCCCAATCTCCCCTCTTCCGACCAACCCAACCACGGATTACACACATTGGACCTCGCTCCCACGAATCAACTCCATCACAAGGAAAATATCCGGCTTCCCACCACATCCTCTACGGAACTACCTTAGGAACTTACCCACGGACATACACTCACAAACATTTTTTTCCCACATGCCACCTACATCCACAATACGTATAAACACCACACAGACGTGCGTACCCCCACATATTTACACACTCAGCCTCCGGAATTCTCTGACCCCTCCCCATCCACACACGCACACGGACCTACACCCCACCTCACACACACCTATTCCTGAACATGGAACCCCGTTCTTCCCCCAACTCTCACATTCACACACACACATACGTACACCTACACACACACACCACCTTCAGCCCTCCCCACTCGGACACCCCGCATCCCTCTCCCCACTCCACCCGCCACCACCCCTACATGCCCCCCACCCTTCCGCCACTTGTTTATCTTCATGTTTATTTTTATTTTTATTATTATTTTTTCATATTTATTTTCATTTGTACCCCTTCCACCGTTTCCTCTCAGCCCCTTTTTTCTAAATGTCTCTCCCCCACTCCCCTACACAGCCTTGAAACTCTCTCCCCACACACTTTTCGCCTGAAGAAGGGCTTATGTCCGAAACGTCGTCCCCCCCACTCTCAAGAGCGTGAAACTAATAAACCTTTGTTCGTACTGCCTCTCTGTTTTGTTCCCGTTCCATTTTTCACTATACATATATATATACATATATATATACATATATATATATATATATATATATATATATATATATATATATATATATATATATATATATATATATATATATATATATGTATATATATATATATATATATATATATATCATCATCATCATCATCATCGTTTAACGTCCATGTTCCACGCTTGCATGGGTTTGGACAGGAGTTTTCCCACTTGAGGCAAGAGTGGTTGTCTCGCTCGCATAGGACCGTCTGGCGGGTTTTCTACAGCTGGATGCCCTTCCTAACACCAAGTATATATATATATATATATATATGTATTTGTATATATATATATATATATATATATATGTGTGTGTGTGTTGTTTCCTTGAGCAAGACACTTTATTTCACATTGCTCCAGTTTACTCAGCTGTAGAAATGACATGATAGGGACTGGGGTCCATATCATTCCACTGCAAAGTGGTCGTGGAGGTGCCACGGCAAAAAAGCACCCAGCATTCCCTGTAAATGAGGATGGTGTTAGGAAGGGCATCCAGCTGTGGAAATCAAGCCAGAATCAGTTCCCATCCCACCCATGCAAGCAAGGAAAAGCGGACATAAAATGATGATGATGATGATGATGATGAGATATATATATATATATATAAAAATATATATCTAAAAATATTTTCTTGTTGTATCCCAACAATTTAAATAGAACTTTTACATATATATATATATATATATATATATATATATATATATATATATATATATATATATATATATAAAGAATTAATATCTAGTAACATATATATACATACAGATGCATATCAATGCTAGCAAATATATAGGTTTTGTCTTAGTAACTTTGTGGTTCAATGCATGGGGTTGCAGAACAATAATATGAGAGACGTAAAATAAGAAAATTATAAAATTAACTTACTTACTAAAATTTCACTCCCAACTAATTAGTTTCTGAAATGGAATAAATATACTTTCCGAAGAAAATATAGACAAGCATTTCGTCGTCAGGGAAGACTATTCTCAGCTAAGTATCCAGGCAAAGTGTGGACTCTGGAAACTTATACAAAAATAATTCAATGGATAGAAAATAGTAAAGCGTGGACTGAATTCCTAGCCATTGAGAAAATCACTGCCTCCGCGTCGGTGGCAAATTCAAAAAGAATCAATCACGTGACATCGAGGTCAATCAGTGGAAAGTGGTTTGTTAATAAGACAGCGGCCTGCCTGCTACCATAGCAGCAGTCTTGGCCAATATTGCTCGACAAATAATTTGGAGATAATTATAAAGAATTAATATCTAGTAACATATATATACATACAGATGCATATCAATGCTAGCAAATATATAGTATATGTATGTATATATATGTTACTAGATATTAATTCTTTATAATTATCTCCAAATTATTTGTTGAGCAATATTGGCCAAGACTGCTGCTATGGTAGCAGGCAGGCCGCTGTCTTATTAACAAACCACTTTCCACTGATTGTCCTCGATGTCACGTGATTGATTCTTTTTGAATTTGCCACCGACGCAGAGGCAGTGATTTTCTCAATGGCTAGGAATTCAGTCCACGCTTTGCTATTTTCTATCCACTGAATTATTTTTGTATAAGTTTCCAGAGTCCACGCTTTGCCTGGATACTTAGCTGAGAATAGTCTTCCCTGACGACGAAATGCTTGTCTGTATTTTCTTCGGAAAGTATATTTATTCCATTTCAGAAACTAATTAGTTGGGAGTGAAATTTTAGTAAGTAAGTTAATTATATAATTTTCTTATTTTACGTCTCTCAGATATATATATATATAAGTATTGAAATTTCCGTTGGAAACAGAAAAGGTCATAGAAATGAAGAGTGCTCTATGTAAGTATCAGAGCAAAATTTAATGTATAAAAATCAATACAATATAATTACCTCATTACCAGAGGTTTCCCGAATGAGGCGAATACGAAATAAACGACTTCATTCGTTCGTCAGACGAGGCAATATAAAACATGGGCAAATACTTAGAAAAACACATCAAGAAAATCAAAAAAAGATATAGAAAAATGAAATAGAAATTGAAATATATAAAAATCTATCAAGAAATATAGTTAGGTGTGTGTATATGTATGTATATACGCTCACAGATGTGCATATATGTATATGTGTACATGTACATGTATAGTGAGAAAGTGTGCGTAATTCTAAAATAGGGCAAATGTATCTATATGTCTGTATTATACAAACAGAAATGGTTACATCGTAAATATACGAATATGAAGGCGCGCGCATAAAACGCCTGGACACTCGTACGCTTAGGTGCGGAAAGAAAGGAGGTAAGGGAGTGTAATAATTAAAAGAAAAGGGTCAGTCTCGATATATTTATAAAAATATAATAACGATATATTAGAAAGAAAAAATTAAAGAAAACAAAAAAGGGGGGTATATACATACACAGACACGCGTGTCTCACAAAAGAAATGTAAAAATAATTATGCTTATATAAACATGCGCACTTACACTTCCATACGTTCGATACGTACATACACACACACACACACACATACCTATACTCACGCATATAAACCTGTTTACATGCCCACGTCTGAAACTGAGTAAGTAAAAAAAGGAAGGGGAGGGGGAGAAGAAAAAAGGAACAAAACATAAAACCGAGATGTCAAAAACACGGATATAAAGACACGTACACATACGCATAATATATACATACACACACACACAAACACCAGTACACACAAACACATATACACATACACACACACACACACATACACACATATACACACACGCACGCGCGCGCACATACGTAGTCACTCATGTACATATATAAAAAAAGTATACACACATTAAGGCGTTCAGCCATATTGAAATGTGGATAAATAAGTACAAATATAAAATTGTAAGATAGGCTGCGCAAAAATAAAATAAAAATGAAAATATCTGGATTGAAAAACACAAAAGACAAGTGTAATCAGTTAATATATATATATATATATATATATATATATATACAATGATATTAAATAAATGGAAACTATATTTATAAAACCATATTTATTCTATTATATATATTTCAAGGGTACCAAAACTTTGGTACGCTTTCATCAGATAAAATACAAAGTGTGTTTTATAAATTTTGACATAACCAAGGAAAATACCTTAACGGTTCAAGTTTTCCTTAACTTGAACCGTTAAGGTATTTTCCTTGGTTATGTCAAAATTTATAAAACACACTTTGTATTTTATCTGATGAAAGCGTACCAAAGTTTTGGTACCCTTGAAATATATATAATAGAATAAATATGGTTTTATAAATATAGTTTGCATTTATTTAATATCATTGAATATTATACTCCAGAAAACTTGTCGAGTGCGCTAAATCAATTATAAACATTTATATTTGTTGAATTATCAACAAATTGAATATCCCTTCTGCTTATATATATATATATATATATATATATAACCTATATATATATATATATATATATATATATATATATATATATAAATATATATAAATATATATGAGTGTGTTTTGGGGGTGGGTGTATATATATATATATATCTATATATATATATACACACACAACAAATGAAATCAACCTTCTCATAAATGCAAGGTTTTGTCTCTCCTAAACTAAAAATATAGATGCTTCATGTCTGAATCATATTGCTGGAAAAACAACCCAGCTTTTCAATACCTGGTCAGTGAAGCAGATACGAAGCAAAATTAAACATATTGTGGTCTCATTCAAATTAATTCAAAGTCACTTTGAAAAACTTTGCCATATATTTTCTCCAAATATTCATCAAGCAAAACAACAAAAGCCACAAAATCAATAAGAACCACCACAAGAGCAACATCAACAACAAAAACAACAACAGGAAGAGCCACTCCTAAATGTTAGTACACTAGAAGACTTGCTGTATGACACAGTCATCAGCTCTTCATTTTCAGATTCCCACTCACGATTTTCACTGAATATGTTAAGAGACTAACTACAGCAAGCACAACAATTGTCATCATCATCTTCTCTTGCTATTAACATTTCTATCACCTCTACTAATAATAAACCACTGCTTTCTTCCTCTATATCTCCATCTCAATCCAACTGTACTATGAAAAATCTGTCAAAATCTATGAAGCAACATTTGCACTGCACAGTACAGACATGAAACCCCAACTTTGCCTTTCATCCTTACGGGGTCGATAAAATAAAGTACCAGTAATACATTGGGTAATTGCTGGCCTTGTGCCAAAAGTAGAAACAATTATTTATTATGCCAGAGACTCTGCACACGCAATGGCTGCATCTTGATGCCTCTACCTGAGACATGATGCACCATTCATATGAGCACTTGCAGCATACATCTCACAATAACATTAACACCATCAAATACTAAATCCAACACAAAAATACACATAACCCAGAATCCTGAAATCTGCTGGTATTCCCAATGTGAGAGATTATGTCTGCAGTATAACTGACCCTTCACTCATCTTCCTGAGACTCAATGCACTAACAGAAATGGGAATTTAAGGCAACATCTAACCCACAGTAAAATTATCCCCTGCTGCAGTAATGCTGGTCAAAATTTTTTATGCAGGTACAAAAACACAACCAAAAGTGGAAGCTATAACTTTATCCAACAGTGCAACCACACATCCAGTCAGCAACTGCCCTTACACAAGAAAACTCTCTTTTAGCCATGATAAACCTGACAAAAAAGATACAAAAAGGATCTTTTAGCTATCACACAACGCCAACCTCTGCTATTACCCAGTCACTAACAAACATAAAACAAGCTCCCTGAAACAGTCAAAACCAGCCACCAGTTTAGCCTCAACATTTCTCCTCAATGCTCATAGTGTCAGCCCTTCCATCAATGCACAAAAATAGAAGATCCAATTCATAGAGGATTGGGTCAACAACCATCCACACCACATCTCTTTCTCCATCCTGAGGCCCATTTCAACAACTATCACTTAGAAGCGAAGTGAAGGTAAGAAATCTTACAACCATCCATGCACATTGTCAGCAGGAGGAAGAGTGAAACTGCCCTTTTCTCACATGATTCTTTTACGGAAATAACATATTTTCCAATGGCTACTGTGAATCAGTCACCATGCACAACAAAGCTTCAAAAATGCCCAAACAGCATTAAGTGTTTTATGCAATAGTGCCATTCTGGTATGATAGTAATGATGAGAGACTTCAATCTACCCTGTGTTGATTGGTCTACAAACAGTTTGAAACCAGGTATGTCCACCTCAACCACTGACAAAGTAGCAGTAGAGTCACTTCCTGACTTTATGTATGAGTTTTTCCTGTCCCAACTTGATACCAGATACCAAAAATAAAAAAACTTTTTCGACCTAGTATTTATTAACCACACTAACACTATACATAATATTACAGTGGAAAAAAAACCCTTCTCTCAGACCATGACATGGTTCTCTGTAACTTGAAATTCCATCAGCAAAAAATTAAACACAATGACCACTCTCCAGTCCACCCATTTGATAATATGGATTTTCATAATGCCAACTGGGATGCAATCACTAATGAGCTATCACATGTTGACTGGTCTTTCACATATGCACACATCTCCACCAACGTCAAAACATCTTGGCAGATATTTGCAGAAACTGTTATAAACATATGTGCAAAATATACTCCATCAAGATATTGAACAAAACTAAGTGCTTAATCCTCCAAAGCATAAAAAAATATTATCAGAAAAAGGAAAAGAACAAACTAAAATACAGCCAACAGCAACACACACATTTAACATTTGCTCGTTTTTTTAGCTTTTAAGTCAAATTGTCTCCCTTAGACTATCCACACTATCTACCCTTGGTTTGACTCTTTTCTCTTTTTCTTCTTCTTTTTCACCTCTACGAGTAAACACTTTCTGGTTCATTTTCATCGGTACAGGTTGAAGAAGTTGGACCTCAGTGACCAACGAAATATATGTACCTGGTATCATGTTGCTGTAGTAACTAAATAATTATATATATATATATAGCACCACGAAGGAATTCACGATGGCTTGATGATATTGTGGTGAAATTACCTCTGACTAATAGATGGTGGCCTGCTATATCCCTTTTGCTGATGCAGGAAGGCTATTTATTCTAAGTTATATGGCACCTGTGCTTTAAGAAAACAACACCAAATAGCGGCCTGGGGTATATCAATGAATCGAAACAACAGGAGTAATTTTTATTTCTTCTTCCTGTTTTTCTGGGGGTTTTTTGTTCACCTTCTAGCTGTCTGATGGTGACATAACTGTTGCATAACAGTTATCACCAAAATATTATAACAGCGATTATGAAAAAATGAAGTAAATTCTAACCTCTTGACTTGTACTTCATGATTGTAATTATACTTCAAAGTAAACAGACCCACATGTGTACTTTGTAGTGTGCTCTATCTGCATACAATACTGTTAGTGATTAACTAACATATACTTAATATACTATCATATACTAATATATATATATATATAAAAGAATTTCGCTTCAAGCATAGCTTTATACAATATGTATAGAAATTTCGTATTTCTAAAGAAATACGGTTTTAGGAAGCCGTAGCTATGCAAACACCAGGGCTAACGCCCTCTGGTGGTGTCCAGTAGAAGCTTGGGGGAACAACGTCTATGCATTTCAGGCATGACTGGCCATCGTCAGGACGGTCCCTCCCACTGCTTGCTACTGCTGGACTTGAAAACAGTCGAGAATATATAGTTTTCTCGTCTGTGTAAATGAGATGATTAATCTCATTGCATATGAAGCTGCATAAGTTGGATCAAATTATAGTAGAAAAGAAATAAGATTTCGCTTCAAGCATAGATTTATACAATACTAGCAGTGGTACCCGGTGTTGCACGGGATAATGTATTTTGGAAGGCGGGTCGCCAACAGACCTAAGCATGGAAAAACTGCATGCCTGGACAATATGTAAAGAAAATAAACCGAATACTCTGATGGCTGGATAATCTTTCTTTAAGATTTTCCTCGATGAAGCAGGAAAAATGCAGGTTTTCACCTAATGCAAGCCCTAGGGGATCAAGAAAATGATTTTTTTTATGTGCATAATATGCCTTGAAATTTCGGGAAATCGGCTAGGCGTAACGCCTCCTTTGGGAGGGTCATGTTGCCAATAAGAAACACACGCACCAGTTGCTTTCACTACAATTAATTATAAATTAAATTTATAAATTTAAGAATTTATAAATTTCCGGTTGGTTGGTTGGTTCCACAACCGGACGGTTGTTCATATATTGTCAAAGTTCTTTCGTCACACATTCTGTGACCTCTTCAGTGACTGGGGATTCTTTTCTTTGTTTTTGTGCCTCTCCTTTGTTCTGTCCTACGCCATCTTGTTTTTGTGTGTGTTGTGTGCTTAGTTTGCGCATGTGTTACATCCGGGTGTCTGTGTGTGTTTATATTTGTTTATTTACATGTTACTGGTTGGTTGTTTGTTCTATGTGTGTGTGTGTTTTCATTTTGTCCTTAATTGTAAGTTGTGATGTTGCTATTCCATTCATGTTTCTATTTAATTTTGGTTGGAGTTCATTTATGTTTATTGCCTCTGTGATTTGTCTAAACATTGCGTCTTTTCTGTGTGTAGATTCTATTTTTATTTCTATGTTCTCTAATTTACCCTTATGTTGTTGGTGGAGTACAGATGATTCTTTTCTATCTTGAAGCTCTCGTTAGTGTTCATTTATCCGTTCTCCTATACTACGAGCTGTCTCACCTATGTACACTATATTCTTATCTCTACATTGTCCTTCAGTACATCTTATGCTATATAGTACATTTCTAGTTTTACAGTTAATATGGGGGCTTAGTTTACAGATTATACATTTCTTATCTATACAGGAGGTCTTTGAAAAGGGTATGTATTGCTAATAAGTGTTTTTATGGAGGTACCTGGTCTTTCTACTATCTTAATATTGAGTTTATGTTTATCTAGGGCCCTTCTAAATTTGTAAGCTAATTCACCTCTAGGGATTGTATTGATGAACATTACACTCTGGTATTTATTGCTATCATACCATGAGTTTATTCTATTAACCTTATTCCTAGTTCTTTCTATTCTATTCCAAAATTATGGTTGTTGTGTCCCTATATCCATCCATTGACGTGGATTTTGCTGTGGAGAAATGCGTAGAAATGATCAGTGAGAGCAATGTTGAATTCCGTGGGATTGATACCAGTGAGCTGGGACTCCTACTTAAAGTGACCTATAGTAATGATTATCTAGATACATATGACCTTAGCAACCTGTGCCCTACAAGACCAGCAAGAGGCAGACCACCTACCATTACCTCAATGGCCAAGAAAACCCACACAGATAGATGGAACGGGTGGACCAGAGCCATACGGACCTCCCGAAAACCACGATGAACTAAAGAAAATGATTGCACTTGCGGTGGGGGCCAGTATAAAATTAACCCTTAAGGAACATATGTTCAAATTTAATGGAAAAACATATGCCCAAGAGGAGGGAGCAGCCATTGGTGTTAGCATTGCAGGTGACATAGCTAACCTATTCATGGTATAGTGGGACAATAGACTTAAACTTAAACTTAAACTTAAAGAACAATTAGAAGACAGCAACCTCTTAACCCTGATAATGTACTCCCGCTACGTTGATGATATAAACATCGTAGTAAAACACCCCCACTAGAGAACAGTCAGGAATTAAAGAAAAACACCATGGAAAGCATCCAGCAAATAGCTAACTCCATCCACCAGAGTATTAGAGTTACTACAGACTACCCAAGCAAACACCCCAACCATCAATTACCTGTACTAAACACAGAGTTCTGGTTAGAAACCATTAATAATAAAAAAACAAATCCTCCATTCCCATTATGCCAAACCCATGACTTCCAAATATCTGATCCACCGAAACTCAGCTGTTTCGGACCACACCAAAATCAACATACTGATTGCGGATTGATGAGTACGGGTGATGAGAAAGTTTCCCCACATGTGCAATCCCAAAGAACTAGAGAGACACATACAACACTTGATCCACCGTATGCAGTTCTCTGGTTACAATCAGAGAGATAAAATCAGAGTATATAGAGGAGCCAGAACCAAATGGGAAAAAAATGGTAAATAATGATACAAATGGGACCTGCCCCTTGTATAGGAGCACATTTTGGAATAGAATAAAAAAGAACTAGGAATAAGGTTAATAGAATAAACTCATGGTATGATAGCAATAAATACCAGAGTGTAATGCTCATCAATACAATCCCTAGAGGTGAATTAGCTTACAAATTTAGAAGGGCCCTAGATAAAAATAAACTCAATATTAAGATATTAGAAAGACCAGGTACCTCAATAAAAACACTTATTAGCAATACATACCCTTTTCAAAGACCTCCCTGTATAGATAAGAAATGTATAATCTGTAAACTAAGCCCCCATATTAACTGTAAAACTAGAAATGTAGTATATAGCATAAGATGTACTGAAGGACAATGTAGAGATAAGAATATAGTGTACATAGGTGAGACAGCTCGAAGTATAGGAGAACGGATAAATGAACACTGGCGAGAGCTTCAAGATAGAAAAGAATCATCTGTACTCCACCAACAACATAAGGGTAAATTAGAGAACATAGAAATAAAAATAGAATCTACACACAGAAAAGACGCAATGTTTAGACAAATCACAGAGGCAATAAACATAAATGAACTCCAACCAAAATTATATAGAAAACATGAATGGAATAGCAACATCACAACTTACAATTAAGGACAAAATGAAAACATACACACACATAGAACAAACAACCAACCAGTAACATGTAAATAAACAAATATAAACACACACAGACACCCGGATGTAACACATGCGTAAACTAAGCATACAACACACACAAAAACAAGATGGCGTAGGACAGAACAAAGGAGAGGCACAAAAACAAAGAAAAGAATCCCTAGTCACTGAAGAGGTCACAGAATGTGTGACGAAAGAACTTTGACAATATATGAACAACAGTCCGGTTGTGGAACCAACCAAACAACCAGAAATTTATAAATTTAATTTATAATAAATTGGAGTGAAAGCAACTGGTGCGTGTGTTTCTTATTGGCAACATGACCCTCCCAAAGCATACCAATATATATATATATATTTCATGTGTATTTAGTGTATACGTTCGTATGTGTGCGGGTACATGTGTCTCGCGGGTTTATGTATGTGTGCGCGTGTTTATGTGTACGTGCATGTATATGTATGCATGGCGGGTGTTTTCGCGTATGCTCGTGTATGTATGTATATATTTAATTATCATTGATTTTAATAACGCCTGTCATTTTCGTTCTACTAATTTATTTACATTATTCTTAACACATGAAGCCAAGAATCGGTTTCCTAAATACAATATTAGTCTAAGACTTTACTTATACCATAAACGTGATTTTGTTTTTGCGTGCAATTGTTCTCATAGATACACATAACGACGTATTATCTTCGCTTTTCTCCGTTCATTGCCAGGGAACGTCTTCACGAACCAAAGTATCGTCTTGCTGTTTTCCTTCGGTTGCAACGTTTTTCGAAATATTTACTTCTGCGTTCACAGATTGAGTTTTTTAGTTTCAGAAGATCCTGTTAAGGGTGAAAGCGATTCTTTGCTTAAACTTATTTTAATAAATATTTGCTCTAGGGTTCTTATATGTTTGATATACATTCAACCTTATCGAGCCCTCTTTGGATTTTAGTCTTCACATTAATTATTATTACTATATATATATATATATATATAGCAAGGGTAATAATTGTTCCTAGTATAGGCACAAGGCCAGTAATTTGTGGAAAGGGGAAGGTCGATTAAATCGACCCCAGTGCATTACTGGTACTTTATTTTATCGACCCTGTAATGATGAAAGGCAAAGTTAACCTCGGCGGGATTTATAACTCAGATCATAAAGGGCCGTAACTCTATGCTGCAAAGCATGGCGTCCGACCCTCTACCGATTCTGCAAATCCAAATATAACTTTGTTAGTATGTAGAGAGCTGTATAGGACAGTATACGATTGCGAAACTGTGTATATATATTATATGTGTGTACGTGTGTTGATATATATGTATATATGCCTTTGCTCACTATAAAAGCTTCACGGCACAGGCGTTGCTTTATATCTGGAGATCTCTCTGCACTTGTCGTCACATGGTACCATGGGCTCAGCACTCTGTGTCAATAATTGTCACAAGTGTAGTGTTTGTACCAGAGTTTTCAAGTCGCTGGCTGGACTAAAAAGTCACACTCGTTCAGCTCATCGGTAGCGGTTCTCCTACATGGATATAAAGTAGTGGCCGTACTCGAAAACGAGTTGGCAGCCACCATATATATATATGTATATATATTTATATATATATATATATATCAGTATAGAACCAGTTTTAAACTAGTTAGACCATTACTCAACAGAGTTCTTGATACTTGGAATAGTAGTGTATGGATATATTATATAGAGAGAGGGCCTGACAGCTGAGCTCTTGCTGTTTCAACAGCTAGTTCCACATATATACATTTATATAGCTGTAGAAATCAAGCCAGAGTCAGTTCCCGTCCCACCCTTGCAAGCAGGGAAAAGCGGACGTAAAATGAAATGATGATGATGAAATGATGATGTAGTGTCATCCTTGGTAGCTTTCCTTGCTCACAGTTATATCCAGAATTACCTCATCCAACACGTAAATATTTTCAGATGGTAGGGTGTGATACAAATGATATTTTGTTCTTATTTCTATAAGGTTGCATAGACAAGTTGATGTACCTTTTTGAATTGTTCATGTTGGAAAGACACCAAAACCTCTCTAATAAGTAATATTTATGTAGATGAGTTTGTAAATAGTTCTACTAGTTGATCATATTTTAAATCCACCTCAATCCAAAGCAGATAAAAAAATATTGAATTGCTTTGCTTCATCATCATATATAAATTAAGTTTAATGAGCTATCTTTCATGTGGTTAAAATGTTTCCTAAACAGTAGTAGTACTTATGTTGACTGGTTGTAGGCGTAGAGTTGTGGTGGTAGACTACTCTATGAGGATTCGACTTCTGCTCTGTTAAATCAATGTTAATAAAGTTGCTTTAGACCATAAAATAAACATCTCTAGGCCTGCCTGTCATCCAAGCACTAACCTTTTCAACTATAGAAGATAACAAATGAGTAAGAAATTTTACAGAGCACCATAAAGTTCTCATTGTTGATTGCTGACTAAGCTTGTATAGGTGTACAAATTGTCTTCAGGACATTGAGCGCCATGTTTTCTGACGATGTTTTCTCCATAGATTTGTCTATTTTATGAGTTCACAATATGCAAGCATTAAAGCCAAGAATATAAAATATAACCCAAGGAATTCTAGTGTTATTGATATAAAGTATACTGATAAGCACTTCATACTGAAATATTGATCCAAAAGTTAATTTAACTTTGAATATCCTTTAACATCAGATATCACTTTATCTAACTATATTCTTTGGGGAAATGACATGACTCTCCTACACATTTATCTAATACAGATAAAGACAAATCATATATCTAAATGCACACACATGCACAGAGAGAGAGAGAAGATTGAGAGGACTCTTCAGTTGTATCTAGAGCACAATCACTTGTCTCAGATTGGCACCACAATAAAAGGCATCCAACTATACAAAACTTGCCTAACAAAGGTTCAATGTGATGACAACCTCCCCACTCCTGGTGCCATAATAAAATGTACTCAGTACACTCTGTTAAATTTTTAAATGCATGTAAGCATATGTGAACCTTGGCTCTTCTAATTAAATACTGACTTGATTTATAACAATCTGTTCATCCCTTGCTAGAAGGGAATATGGATATTAGATGATGACGATGATGATACACTTTTATAGTTTCCAACACTTCATATGTATTTACACTCGGGGACTGCAATAAAATATTCAATGAGCAACATATACACTGACAAGACTCAATTCATGCAACTATTGATTGTTACTTAACGCTTATGTTACTGCTTACATAACAGATACATATATTTATGTGCAGGGTAGACCCTAATTAGCTTACTGATTACAAAGAAACATAATAATGGCAAGCTTGCAAAATGGGCATTTCAAACATTTTATGCAGCTATATAATTTTACATACATTGTCGATATATTATTACTTTTAGAATAAAGTTTAATATTTCTTTTTTATCAAATTTTATTAACAATAAGTTCAAAGGGTAATTATGACCCACATTATATATGTAAGTATGTATATACGTATATATGTGTGTGTATGTATGCATATATATACATATGCATACATACGCACACAAATATGCATATTTTCATGCATAAGAAAATTGTTTTAAAATACATGAGGGAAACGTAAGGTAAATATTTCAAAGAAATGTTATTAAATTTCATAGAATTCTTTCAGTTAATATGCCATTCCTTTACCTTCCTTATGTTGTAGCAAAAACTAAAACTTGAAAACAGTTTGTGCTAAAGATTTACAAAAAAAAAAAAAAAATAAAAGAAAAGAAAAAACACATGTTAATCTAAAAATAATCCTATTTCGGAAAATAGTTATCTGAAATGCATAATTCACTGGAAGGGTTTCATCAGAAGCAACAAGTATGAATTAAAAAAAAATAACAAAAAGAGTGATATTTGAAAGTGTTAACTAAGGAAATAAAACCAAAAGAAAAAAATAACTTTTAACTTACGGAACATAACATATGATATGTTTGAGATATCAGAAGGTCGTTTGCTATTGGATAAATTTCGATGGAATAACGACAAAAAATATACAATAGCAGCTGTATAATTGAAATTATAACTAGAACAAGAAATATGCATATTCTTGTCTTCTGATCAATTATTTTCAAAGATCTTTTTATATTTTTTGTGTTTTACTTCATTCCATATGATTACTTCTGTATATTTTGCTTTTATTTTTTTCTTATTTTCTATTTCACATTTTCCTTTATTTTAAGTATTATATTCTATACATTTGTTTTGTTTCATTATTATTATTTCATTAGTTTATTTCTATATCAACTCAGATGGTTTTCTTTGAAATATTTCCAACTAGTTCGGTTGCATCCTAAATATCCTTGTTTCATTTTAGTTTTTAATTTTAATTTCTGTGTGAATTTTGAAAGAGGAAGGAGAAAAAAAGAAATTAATTAAAGCTTGACTAAACTTCAAAGTATATTTCAGTAACAATATTTCTCCATTTGAAGAGGATTTCATCTTCATATAGTTCATTGTGTTATTGCACCGTACTAAAACTTCTATTGTCCACTTGCTAAGTTTAGGTATCTGAGCATGTTGCATTTTTGTCATGTTAGTGAACATGATGATCTAGTAGTTAGGGTATTGGACTTCTGATCTTAAGGTTAGGGGTTTGATTTAATGACTAGGTGACACATTGTGTTCTTGAGCAAGATGCTTTATTTCCCATTGGTTTTCATGTCAGGGCTGGATAACCCTATAATTAAACACCTAAGAGAAACCTCCTATGAGATTGCATCGCATAGGAGATGAGTTAAACCTTCATAGGTGTGAGCTGAAAATTTCATTTCACTTTTTTCTTTTTTCGTCAGCTTAATGTGGTAGTTTGGCAGAAGTGATAGTGTTGGAAAAAATATTTTGCAACATCTCTAAATCTTGATTCTTATTTCAAATCCTGCCCAAGTCAAATTTGCTTTTTGTTCATCATGACTTTATAAAATAAAGTGCCAGTCAAGTACTGGTATTGATTCAATTAGCTTTCCCCTGAATTTATTGTGAAGATTGAACCACTTCCTTCCTTTGGCCTGAAAGGGCAGGTAGTTTTCCGGTCTAGTGGCTATGGTAAAAAAAGTGGTATGGTGGCTGTAGTTGAAATGTTTGATGATAGAATTCCACTCAAAACAAGCCCTCATTAACTCCTTCAAATATTGCTTTAGAAGAAAGGTAAGGCTAAAGAGGAAGATATTGCCTACTAGCAAATTTCACGGATGGAGGATGAGAGTGGAAAAAATGACTTGATTAAATGACCTCACATTAACTATGTAGAAGAAATTGCTTTTGGTGTGTCATTGTAATCCAGGGTTATATTTGAAGTATCTTGAACAACCTTATAATTTGGAGGAACCTTTTTCCTATAACCTACTTTTCCTATAATCTGCTTTTCTATATATTTTGATTTTGTACTTTCACCAATATCTTTAGCCCTTGTATTCAATAAAATAAGTTATTATTATTATTACTAGTTCATTTTGCCTTTCATCCTTACAGGGTCGATAAAATAAAGTAACAGCAATGTACTGGGATAATTGCTGGCCTTGTGCCAAAAGTAGAAACAATTATTATTATTACTAGTCTTATCTTTATTGCACAGCATCACTGCATTACTGAGTGTAACTCTGTGCTCCTTGGGTATGAACAGTGTGGTATTTGGTGTTGTTTCTATTGTATGGAGAGTACTCCTTGTAATATGTGGGGGGGGGGGGGGGAGCCTAATAGTGCTATTTTTTGTATGATGTAATACTTGTAAGTCCTGGGTTTCAGGTTATGTACCTCTTGATGTGTTTTTTATCATTCCCAGAGCACCTATTATTATAGGTATCGTTTGTGTTTTCACCATCCACATTCGGGGTATTTCTATCTCTATATCTGGATAGTTTTTCCATTTCATTGGTAGATAAAATGTTGTCTGCAGACATTGATACATTTATTAGAAGACAATATTTGCTTTCTGTTCTTTGGTTATAATATCAGATCAGTTGGATTTGATCTCTTTGTCTGTGTGTATTGACATATTCCAGAAAATAGTGCTTCGTCATTCTCTGATACCTTTTCTGGTATGTGTCTGTACCATCTTTTTCTGTTAGTATTTCATAATGTGGGCATAACTTCCAATGTATTTAGTCCCAAATCTATCATATCTGTGGATATATTATATTTTGGCTAAGACTGGGAAACCAGAGATATTCTTAACTTACTTACTGTATTCTGCTTCATTATGTATTTCTGGTAGGGAGTCTTTGATCTTGTTCTGCAATTAAAAATCTTTCTGTCTCGGTGTTTAGTCAAGTGTTTGTTGCCAGTTGTGCGTGTTTTGTGTGTCTACTTCCTCTCTATTCACTTTTTTCTCAGGTATTGACCATGTAAGGGTTTTTCTTGCTATTGTTTTAACATGAAATTCAGGAGGTCTCCTTTCAATTTAGATGTATATTTTTCATAATTTCTGTTGTTTCTTCTTTGTTTTCATTTTCTGCACAATTATCTGTTAATCCAACTTCTGTTTTCAATTGTTGGCTTCCTTGGAATGAACACGTGCTGTGTCACACAGGTGGTGAGGTTTCAGTAGTCCGTTGCGAAACCTTACAAGAGTGAGACAAATGACAGGAGCCTCCATGGTTATTGACTTAAAGTCGGCATATTCTGCAGTTACATGTAGTTGAGAAACTGTGACAGTATCAGCTGGACATTCCTCAAGGCCATTCTGGGAAAGATGGAAACGGTGAAAAGGGCCACCAATTACAGATTGATAAGACTGTGGTGTCGGCAACAGAGGTCTCAAGCCACCTAGAAAGGTTTGGGTTAATTGTGAAACTGCCAGAACCAATGGAAGAAGGAGTCACATTGCAACACAGGCTGTGAAGAGACAAGGGGAAATGAAGTCCTGGAACTGGGCACCAGCATGGACAGATGGGAACTTTTCTTGATGTGTGGGAAATTGGTGAGCCACTATCCAATTGGGGGGTGGGGGTGGCTCTGAGCAGCATGCAACTATGTCACGAGATAAGTGGACAAGATGAGCTGGGGAGACAGAGTGGGAGAGAAGACAGAGACCATGATGTGGGAGGTCAGGGAGAGCGTAAAGGCAAAGGACCCTGTGAAGCCATCAGCATAGCGTTATGGGTCATTCTGGAAATAGAAGGTGTCAAGATCAAGGTCGCCAGCTGGCTCAGAAAAAAAGAGGACTGCAACCACATCAACATGGTTGAATTGGACATGGGCTGTGCACTATAGATATTCATACTAATCTGGCCACTGTACTCGGATGGGGGAGATTAGTGTGAGTAGGGTCCAAACAAAGGTACTCACTGAGTGGATCACAGAATGTGTGATGAAAGAGCTTTGACAATTAACAATGAAACAACCATCAGTTAATAAAATAACTGACTGGAAGTTTATAGTAATAATTTGAAGTAAAAACCAATAAGTGCGTGTGTTTTTATTGGCAGCATGACCCTCCCAAAGTATAACAATATCTCTTTCAACACGTTTTCAGATCAGAAATTTTGCAAAAGAATAAAAAATATACAAAAACGAAATATATATATATATATATATATATATATATCGAGAGAGAGAGAGAGAGAGAGAGAGATTAAAATCCTGACTAAGGCGCCAAGCAATTTGTGTGTTCAGCAAGCCTTATATATATATATGGACCCTACCACGAAGGGTGGATCACATTGAAAAAGTATATATATATATATATATACCATGGATAGAACTCAATGTAATCTGATAGTGTGTAATCCAGTGAAATCCATAGAAAGGTTCCACTGAGTTAATTCCCTAGATAGAGAGTCTGATATTAGATATCAATTTAACAATGAAAATAATAACAACAAAGTCAAGTTATTTTATCTATTCATATCATTGTTTTACGATCGTTTCGGAGTGTTGATCATATTGACATATTGACTGATCTATAGCAGTTATATAACTGTATACTAACAGATTTCATATATAGGTTCGATCAAACCATCTTCTTCAGAAACAATATTGTTTCTGAAGAAGATGGTCTGTTAGTATACAGTTATAAAACTGCTATAGATCAGTCAATATGTCAATATGATCAACCCTCCGAAACAATCGTAAAACAATGATATGAATAGATAAAATAACATGACTTTGTTGTTATTATTTTCTTTGTTAAATTAATATCTTATATATATATATATAAAGATAGATACATGGAGAGAGAGTGAGAGAGAAAAAAAGTAAGGCAGATGGATAAAACCACTGACAAAACATTGATTTCAGGTGTGTATGAAAGTACTTTAGAATATTTCAAATGTTTGCAAATGCACACACCCACGTTTTTTCTTACATCTGTTTTCTGTGAATTATAAATAGAAATTTTAGAAAATCTTTAACAGACCATAGCATGTATGTGACAGACAGACAAAAAGGCTATACAGTTATAATAATATAAATTATTTTTGATGCTGTTTAATAATAATAATAATAATAATAATAATAATAATGCTTTCTTTATTAACCACAAGGGTTTACACAAAGTAGACATTAAGGACAGTACAGGACAATACAGGACAGTACAAATGGGCATTTCTGCGCGTAAAAAAACAAAAAACAGAGGATGTAATAAAAGAACAACGAAAAATTCCCCAATAGGGAAAAGACTTCCGAGGGCCATCGTGGAGAAAGCCCATTAAAAAAAAGCCACGGTGACCCTGACCACCAGGGCAAGTGTCTTCTCCCAGGTTTCCACCTTCAATTTACAGGCATATACTCAGAATAGGCCCATTCACTCGGGCCAGTCTTGCCTCTCTCACCCATCTTTCAACAAAAAGCTGGGAAGAGAGCACTTCCCTCTCTACCATGATTTTCCTTTTCAAATGAAATGGGAAAAAGTTAATCAGGGCATCAGCGAAGAGGTAAGTGCTCGTCTTCAGCCCTTTCAGATGCGTCCACCATACTATCTCTTTCGCCATGGCCACCAGACAGATAAAAACTGCCTGCCCTCCCCGGCTAAAGGAAGAGGGTGGGGCAATCCTCACAATGGACTCAGCTGATAGTCGGATCTGTTCTACACGCGACAGCAGGTGTTCGACATAAACCCACAAGTCAGCAATGCTCGAACACTGGACGAGTGCATTCAGGACAGTTTCTTCGCCCTGCGCGCATCTCGGACATGCCCGGCTGGTGGCACCTCCATGCGTGTAGAGTTTATCCCAAACTGGCAAAGCTCCTCGGTAGCACTGCCAGGCCAGGGATTTCTGGAAGTTGTCCATAGGCCCCGGCCCAAAAGTTCTTCCGAAGAGATTGGCTAGTTGATTTTCGTTGATGCCTAGAGTTTCCCAAAGTACCTCGTCGCTCTTCCGCTCCACTAATGCTCTATAGAACGCCAAGGTGGAGTTTCCACCGATCACATTGCCCGATTGGTCGAGGACTGTGAGCGCCTGAAGACATTCCAGTCTCCAAGCGCTCCTTCTCGGTCTTCGCTTGACCCAGGACTGCAGCTTCGTCAAGGAAACGAGCTGGGGAAAGATGCATCTAGCAAACGGCGACCACACCTGATCATTGTCAAGGAAGAGGTGTAGATGTCGTAGCCTGAACGCGTGTCTGTGCATCATCAGCCATGGCATGCCCAGCCCTCCACGTAGCGGATGTTGACAGCAGATGGACCGCCTGACCATCGGAGCGCGTCCCTTCCACAAAAAGCGAAAGAGCAAATGCTCCAGTGCAGTCAGGCGTGGCTTAGGACAAGGCACCACGGTCAGGCGGTAGTAGATGATGGACGCAATATACGCGTTAGCCACTTCCGCTCGACCTTTCAGGGATAGCTTCCTCTCGGCCCATTTCTGGGTGAGAGAAGCCACCCTGCTCGTCACCTCGTCCCAGTTTTTGTCCGTCTGGAGGTCCAGACCGAACCAGACCCCTAGCAATTTAACCAGTCCATCCGTCCATCGCCCGACAACACTGTTGGATGGCATGGACCTGCCTCTCCAGGTGCCGAGCTGCAGGCCCACTGACTTTTTCTGGTTGATCATTGCTCCTGTCACCGCTTCGTATTCTCTTAGAGTAGTGCCGATCGCCTCGATGTGTTTGGCGTTCGATTCCACTATGGTGACATCCTCCGCATATGGTGACATGGATCTTCCACATCCTAGTTCACGCGAGACCCCCCTCAACGTCTCCAGTTTGTGCAGTAATGCCTCGAGAGTCAATACATACAAGGGGAATGAGAGGGGACATCCTTGGCGGACCGAGCGCATGATGTTGAACTGTTCCGAAAGGTGACCGTTCACTCTCACCACAGAGCAGATGTCGCTGTGCATGGCAGCGATCCAGCCTCTGAAGACGGGCCCAAATTAGCCGCCCTCAGGACTGCTGCCAGATAACGATGGTCGACCCTATCGAAAGCTTTTGACTGATGTAAATTGATCCGTGCCAGGTTCCCTAGCTATGCTCTCCACGATGTATCGCATGAGGTGGAGGTTGTCGTGGATGGATCTGTCAGGAATGGTGCATGTCTGCGCCTCTCCCACCAGACCACCAACGACAAGCGCCAACCTCTTTGCTAGCACCTTGGCCAAAATCTTAAACTCTGTGTTTAGCAGAGTTATGGGACTGAAATTTTTTATGTTATCCCCCTTGTTCAGATCCTTTTTCCGCAGAGCCACCGCTCCTCGGCTCACAGAGCTGGGAATTCTCCCGTTCTGTTGCCAGTTGCAGTAGAGGTTCGCCAAGAGGCCTCCGAACAACTCTGGCATCTGTACGTAAAGTTCATAGGGCAGAGCATCCAAACCAGGCAATTTACCCCTTGTGCAGCTAGTCATTGCCTCCCGTATTTCAGCTGCTGTTATCGGCTTTTTGCAACACTCCACCTCAGTGGCCGAGAGCCGCGGCAGTCCGTCGAGGTAGACACTAAAGTCCATCCCTCGATTTCACCGCAAGTACGTCAGCCGCGATGCCTTTGCTAAGCACCTCGTAGCAAAGGCATCGCGACCGACGTACTTCCGGTGAAATCGGCCCTTGACCAATTCTTCAATGCAAAGCACGAAGGCTGTGTTTTCAGAGCTAGGGTTGCGTGCTCTCAGACAAAAGGTAACGAAAGCCGTTCAATGGGCCCGAGTAGTGAAGGCGCGTCGTGGCAACAAAGCCACGATCCGGTCTTTGGTGGACCACGACGGCCGCATGCTACTGTGTGAAGCTTTTCAGCGACACTTCGCTCAGCTGTTCGGGGGCAGCGGCGGGCCGGATTGAGGGATGGACTTTAGTGTCTACCTCGACGGACTGCCGCGGCTCTCGGCCACTGAGGCGGAGTGTTGCGAAACGCCGATAACAGCAGCTGAAGTACGGGAGGCAATGACTGGCTGCACAAGGGGTAAATCGCCTGGTTTCGATGGCCTGCCCTATGAACTTTACGTACAGATGCCAGACTTGTTCGGAGGCCTCTTGGCGGACGTCTACTGCAACTGGAAACAGACGGGGAGAATTCCCAGCTCTGTGAGCCGAGGAGCGGTAATAATAATAATAATAATAATAATAATAATAATAATAATAATAATAGAGGGACTCACATTAAGGAACCACTCATGTAACAATTTAAAAAAAAAACCCAAAACCCTGTGACCAAGAAATACAGGGATGGCAGCCGGCAGGGAATAGCCATGTCTCTAGGGGAGGACGATCCCTCTAGTCTTGGTTTATAAATGATTATCCCTTGGCGGTTAAGGATAAAATGCAACAAAATAAAGCCAATGTCAAATGATAAAATCTCATACCAGATCTGCCATCACCCAGGGCCAAAGAAAAAGAGTAAAAAATGGTCAAGGGAAGACAATAAAGAAGTCCTTGAGGTTTTCTACACTGCCATGTACTACCCATCAGATAGATCGAATACAGAACAGACTTATATCAACTCGAAAAAGAAACATCCCGAAAACAGAGACTATATTCACAGTAACAATCTAGCTAATATAAGGAAGATTCTGTCAATATAAGTACATCACAAGTCTAAACACCTAATGTTGCATGTGTGTGTATGTATGTTCTTTCTTGAACATGGTGGACCTTGTTGTCTCTTGAGGTCACTGGTTGTGACTTGGTGATAACTCGTATGAACATAAAGCAAGATAAATGCAACTGTAATAATAATAATAATAATAATAATAATAATAATAATAATAATAATACTTTCTTTATTTACTACAAGAATTGACACAAATTATGACATTAAGCACAACACAGGACAATACAGGACGGTACAAATGGGCATTTCTGCGTGTAAAAAAACAAAAACAGATGATGTAACAAAAGAGGAAACAATGAAAAGTTCCCCAACAGGGGGGAGACTTCCACGGGTCACTCAGGAGAAAGCCCACAAAAAAACCATGGTTACCCTGACCGCTAGGGCAAGTGCCCTCTTCCAGTTTTCCTCCTACAATGCTACAGGCATACGCTCAAGGTAGGCCCATTCACATGGGCCATTCTTGACTCTCTCACCCACCTTTCAACAAACTGGCTGGAAGGCAGCACTTCCCTTTGCACCCAGATTTTCCTTTTCAGGTGAAACCTGAAAAGGAAAATGAGGGCGTCACCGAAAAGGAAAGAACCCGTCTTCAACCCTTTCAGATGTGTCCAGCATACGATCTCTTTTACCATGGCCACCAGGCAGATAAAAACTGCCTACCCTTCCCAGCTAAAGGAAGGCAGCGAGGCAATCCTCACGATGGACTTAGCTGATAGCCGGATCCGTTCTACATGCGACAGCAGGTGTTCGACATAAACCCACAAGTCAGCAATACTCGGACACTGAACGAGTGCATACAGGACGGTTTCAACAGCAACAGTGACAACAATTGTAACACTTGCATTTCAGAAAAGTTTTTGGCTATTTTAATAGTTTATAAATACCATAATAAAACAGAATGTAAAATCACACTTTCAAACTATTCTGAAATTTTGAACACTAGCCAAAATATATCTGAATCAAATTCAGATATCTAGATACCCCCTCCCCCTGCCACACATGCACACACACATAAACATTCATATATACTAGGTGCATAAACATGCCTAAACATATTCACATATATGTACAGCTACAGACATAAACACTCACATATATAAACATGTACAGATATTCATAAACATATTTACATATACATGGCCCCCACATACACACCACTATACATTATACAGCCACATAAATAGACTAAAACCACAGGCAAGACCCAATGGTTATTCTGTTTTAGAAATTTGGGGAGAAAATTGTTGTGTGAAAGTAATATTTTCCGAATGGATATGTTTAATATTGTACTGAAATAACTCTAGGCATTGCAGAATTACATACACATATATACACAACCATTATAACCTCTCTCTCTCTCTCTATATATATATATATATATATATATATCATCATCATCATCATCATCATCATCATTTTACGTCCGCTTTTCCCTGCTTGCAAGGGTGGGACGGGTCTTATTCAGCACAGCATCTCTCCACTCGTCACGGTCCCTCGTCATCTCCACCGTGAGCTTCAATGATCTGAGGTCTGTTCTCACCACCTCCGCCCATGTTTTTCGTGGTCTACCTCTACCACGTCTTCCTTCAACTGGCAATTCCTGGCACTTCTTCACCCATCGGTCATCCTCCATGCATATCACATGTCCATACCACCTCAGTCTCCTCTCCCGTACACTACATTCTATCCCTCTCAGACACAGTTTCTCTCTCAACACATTTATGCTGGGTCGTTCACGCACATTTACACTGCACATCCAACGGAGCATGCTTGCCTCATTTCTCTCCAGCCGTCGCATATCCTCTGCAGTTGCTGCCCATGTCTCACTACCATGCAGCATCGCGCTCCTCACACAGGCATCATACAACCGGCCTTTTGTACGCAGGGAGAAACCCTTCTTCGTCAACAGAGGAAGCAGCTCCCTAAACTTCTTCCAACCCGTCCTTATTCTAGATACTATGGCCTCGGAACACCCTCCTCCCATGCTAATCTGATCTCCTAGGTACCGGAAGCTATCCACCACTTCTATAGCACCCTCTTGCATTTGAAAAATGTGTCTATCAGTGCGACTTCTACTGCCTAATTTCCCTGTACATCTACTGCATACATATTTCTCCCTACCTGTTAGTTTGCCTGCTATCCCGCTACATCTCTTGTGTACCCAGGATCTGCATTGTGTGCATTTTATAGAATTTATGCCAGTTCCTTTTCTGCATATCGAACATGGCTATTTCCCTGACGGAATCAGGGTTTTGTCCTCTTTTCTACTCATCAACACTTTTGTCTTAGCTAGATTCACTCTCAGTCCTCTTGCTTCCAACTGCTGTTTCCATAGCCAGAATTTATTCTCTAGCTCCTCTACTGATTCTGCTATAAGAACCAGATCGTCAGCATAGAGAAGTTCCCATTGACAGCCAGTCTTAAACTCCTCTGTTATGGCTTGGAGGACTATAATGAACAAGAGCGGGCTGAGGACCGAACCCTGATGTACTCCTACTTGTATCTGGAATTTCTCACTAAACTCCATTCCTACCCTGACTTTACTGAGAGTACCTCTGTACAAAGTTTGCACTGTCCTCACAAGCCATTCCTCAAAACCTAGCTTCCTTAGGGACCACCAGATGACAGATCGGGGTACCCTATCAAAGGCCTTCTCTAGGTCAACAAAGGCTAAGTATAGTGGCTTATTCTTCTCTAAGAACCTCTCTTGCAATTGTCTCACCAAGAAGAGGGCATCTGTTGTACTCTTCCCAGGCACAAAACCAAACTGCATCTCATCTAGTTTGATCTTTCTCTAATTAGTTGTGCTAAAATCCTTTCTGCCACTTTCATAACCTGATTTATCAGTTTTATACCCCTATAATTGCTCCTCTCCAAAGCATCCCCTTTACCTTTGTAGCAATTTATGAGAATACTGCTGCACCAGTCTTTGGGTATGACACCACCATATATAGCCTGATTGATGATGCGTTCAACCAGTTTAGTGCCTATGTCCCCTGATGCCTTCAGCATCTCAGCAACTATTCCCGATGGTCCGGCAGCCTTACCATTTTTCATTTCCCTAATCGCCTCTTGGACCCTATATTCGTCAATCTCAATAGCTGGTCCCTCTGTCGGATCTACCAAGGGTAATTTCTCTCTCTCTCCCATTCGTTCTCCACATTCATCAGTCTCTCATAATGACATTTCCAGGCCTCCTTTTTCTGATCATTCATGACACTAAGTACACCAGCATCATCCCGGACACATTTATCTCCAACAACATCCTGATTTGCATTGACACACTGCCTTGCAATGTGGAACACCGCACGCCTCTGATCTTCCCGTCGCAGAACATTGGCAAACCTCCTACTCTCTGCCTCCCTGCGTGCTAAGTACACCTGACGTCTAGCTTCTCTCTTAGTGGCTGTATATTCTTCCCTACTCCCACCCTTTTCCCAAGCCTTCCATGCTAGTCTTTTGTCTCTAATAGCCTTATCTACTGTGCTGTTCCACTACCAGGTCACTCTCTGTCTGGTTGGAGCTCTGCTCCAGCCACAGGTTTCATCAGTAGCCTGCAGCAAGTTGTCACGTAAGAAATTCCAGTTATTATCTATGTCATACGTCTCTAAATCGTCTTCTTTTTCGTCATATACATCTTGAAGGGCTTTCCTAAATTTGTATTTTAGTGAAAGGTCTTTTAGCTTCCAGACCTTTCTTCTCCACACCTTCCTATATGTCTCATTCCATCTCTTGCTTACTGAGATATCACTAACAACTAACCTATGCTGTGGGGTACATTCTTTTCCAGGGTATGCCTTGGTATTAGACACTATCTGCCTGTCTCGCTGCCTAACTAGCAGAAAGTCAATCTGGCTTATGTGCTCACCAGATTTGTAGGTTATTAGGTGATTGGCAGGTTTCTGGAAGTTTGTGTTGCAAATAGTCAATGTACCCGCATCACTTCTTCATTTCTTGAACCGTAACCGTGCCCACCATGTACCCCAGTGTAACCATCCTGGAGCTGTCCAACATGACCATTGAAGTCTCCTGCTAGCATAACGATGTCTCCGTCCTCTGTCATTGCGGTTGTTTGGAAAAGTTGCTCATAAAAGCAGTTTTTCTCATCTTTGCCTAGGCCTGCTTGGGGAGCATAGGCCGAGATGATTGTCAGTAGTCTCCTACCTACAACTAATCTAAGCTTAATTATTCGATTACTAACTCGAACTACCTCTATTGTCTTATTGATCCATTTCTCAGCCAGGAAAATGCCTACTCCCCCTAGCCCATCATCCTTACCTACCCAGAATAGCTTATAGCTAAGACGCTTGCCTACCACTAGTCTCGCAGAGGCACCTCTCCATCTCACCTCTTGCACGCAGCACACATACACTTGCCTTCTCTCCAGCATCTCCGCTATTTCAGCAGATCTACCTCTGAGAGTTCCAACATTAAGTGTTGCAACTCTGAGATGCGACGTCTTCATATTTTGTTGTTGTTCCTATTTGTTGCTGTGCTGATAAGCGTTTTGGCATTGATACACTGGTTGGATGCCCTTCCTAACACCAGCACCACTTTACAGCATGGACTGGGTGCTTTTATTTGTGCCACCAGCACTAGAGAGGATGTCTTACTAGACTCAAGGGCCCTCTCTACCCCTCCATTTTACAGCATGGTCATTAAAAAAAAAAAAATAATAAAAATTATTGGCACGACGCACACACAAACACTCACACACCAACACTCATGCATACAAACCACAACCACACACACGCCACTCACATACCAACACTCATTCATGCATACAATCACACACACCACTCACAAACACATATATATATATATACATATATTACCGACAGTACTGATACAAAATCAAAATCAAAATCATCAAAATCAAAATCAATATCATGTCAACTGTTGACCTTTCCCAGTCCAGTTCAGCTTGTATATAATAATAATAATAATAATAATAATAATAATAATTGTTTGCTTTACGCTGGTAATGGCGGTGGTGGTGGTGGATGGTGTCAGTGTGGTGGTGGTGGATGGTGTTAATGTGCTGGTGGTGGATGGTCAGTGATGGTGGTGGCAGTTGTTGGTGCTGTAGTTGTTATTGTAGTTGTTGTCGTTGTTGCTGTTGTCGCTGTTGTTGTTGTTCTTCATTTCACTGCTGCTGTTGCTGCAGACAATGGTGTTGATGCTGTTATTGCTGTCGCATATATACAAATACATACATGTGTATGCATATATATATATATACAAATACATATATACAAATACATATATGTGTATGCATATATATATATATATATATATATATATATATATATATATATATATATATATATATATATATATATATATATACATATGCATATATGTTTATAGATAAAGAACAGCTTTTCTTTCAAATATTTTATATTGAAAACAAGACTGTCCTCCAGTATGATCATTTTTGATACGTATGATTTTGTATTTCAAGAAAGTGTCATGGTTGTGTGACCAATGTAACACATTTTCCCATGATGTTCACGACTTTCAATTTGCATTGAAATTTGTAAAGCCACTTGTTAATTTGAAAATGCTATACATGCAAGCAGATTGTGAGTACTCTTATATATAAAAATCTGTAGTTAAAACCCTCATTAGATCAACATTTAAATTCTCATTCACTAAGGATAATTTATCTAAGGAAATCTTGCATGTAAAACAGATATTAGTTAACAACAGATATCCCAACACTTTATTAGAACATGCCATAAAGCAATATATGAACAAATTTACTCAAACTGATACAATAGAAGTTGTACCAGAAAAAATATACAAACCACATATTTCATATACTACAAGAACTAAATATACCCTGGTTATAGAATAGATGAATATGCCATTAAATAAAAAAACTCATAAAACAAAGCACAACATGCATTGATCCTCATAGTTAGAATATACTACAAATATATCAAAATAAAAAACCTCTGCATTCACACGAATTCACAGTGTGGTAATCCACAGTTGTATTTTCATTATAACTTAAATAAATATATATACACACATTTATATACAGGGTTCGATTAAGACCGGGGGGGGGGGGGGGGGGGGGGGGCTCATACACAAACAATTTAGAATACATAGAAAACTCTCCAATTTTACATATGAAAGGTAGCTTGGTGCAAGTAATTGGAATTGAAAAGGTTATACATACAAGTATTAAATTAAAAAATTCTAACAATCCTAAAACTAAAGAGCCCAGCTGAGGGAACAAATAAATTGCTGTCGCTGGTAGTCCCCCCACCACCACTGCAGGCGGCCCGGTTCAATTGCCCTCTTTGCCCCATTAAATCTGGCTCTGTTTATATATATACATATATATGTGTGTGTATGTGTGTGTAGTCATGAGTTTGAATCCTAGACCAGGTGGCATGTTGTGTGATCGATAAATAGGCTTATTTCACATTACTCCTGTCCACCCAGCTGACAAAACAAAGTTGCAATTGTAATTCAAGTAGTCAGCCTTTTAACGCATTATGTCATGCAGAATATCTCTCAGATTTATATTAAGGTTTAATGTGTCAATGGAAGGCTCAGCCACTTAAACATTAATTTGATGAACAGGTAATTCTCCTAATGGGGCACTTGTCAGAAATGAGGGTGGTCCAAGCAACATATATATAATACACATATTTAGGTAGATAGAAGTGTATATATATGTACATATGCTGTATTATATACTAAGTGCAATTTACCACACCGTACTATATTGTGTTGGTTAAGTTGTATATTATCGCATTACTGTATTTCATTATCTTATTATAATTTTCATCTTTTAATATACTATCTTTCCTAGCCATAACCTTAATTTATATTCACCTAAAAACTCAAAACAACACTAATCACCATTTATTTTGACATTCTTTTTAACTTCACTATACCAGATACATTCAACTATCAGTTTGACAATCCCTTTCCTCCTAATAGATTTTTATGCCAATTCTACTATTAACACCTTTCAACCATTCCTTTCAAAGGGTCATGACCTCAACTAAAGTGTATTACTTTTCATCTTAACACCATATGAAAAAAACAATTTGATTCATTAGTTCTTCAACTAACTCCAAATAACGACATGATACTAACATACTACTAATTCTGAATAAAATTATTATTGAATAAAATTATTATTGAATAAAATTATTATTGCTTTTGAAAACAGCTGGTGATATGCATGTAAGTAAATATTCTCTTTATCTGATATTTTGTAACTAACCTTACATAGATCAATAACGGAGTATAGCTACAATGTATTATCATCATCTAGAAACGATCGTAAAGCAGTGAAGTATATCTCTAATGACTTGATTTTTTATTTCATTGTTTTAACTTATATCATGACTCTGTTTTCCTTTTAATGTTTTATTCTTTTCTGAGATTTATCTTAACCTACAACATTTTCAACATATGGATTACATCAAGTTCTTCATGCAGAATAGACCCCACAACTTACTGTGGATACCTCTGTGTATATATATATATATATATATATATATATATACACAGTCTGCTCTTCATTTTGAGAAAAAAACTGTTTGTAGCTAGCAGTGGTAGTAGTGTCCTGAATTTTTTCCATCCCATTCTCACTCTGATTACTGTACTTTCAGAACATCCTCCTCCATTGATGATTTGATGACCCAGGTAGCAGAAGCTGTCTACTGCTTCTACAGAACATTCTAAGAATTTGATAGTACTTATTTTATGTTGGCGTTTACTGCTTACTGTTCTTGTGCAATGGCCACATGTAAAATCTACATTCTTAAAGAACCTACCTGAGATCCTACTAAACTGTTTGTATACCCATAGTTTGCATTTGGGACAGAATATGGAATTTTTACCTTTGCCTTTCCTACACACTGAGCAAGGTCATTTTCCTGAGGAGATCAATGCCTTGTTTTTCTTCTGCTTACTAAGACCTTAGTCTTTGTCAGGTTGACTTTAAGACCTTTTAATTTGAGGCCATGCGTCTAGATTTGGAATTTCTTCTCAAATTCTCCCATAGATTCAGCTATAAATGTTATATCATCTGCATACAAGAGTTCCCATTGGCAGCCAGTCTTAAACTTTTCTGTTATAGCCTGCAGGATAATAATGAACAGAAGAGAGAGCTAAGAACAGAGCCCTAGTGGACACCTACATGCATGCTAAATTATTCACTATTATCATTGTTAATCCTAACTGTGCTGACTGCTTCTCTATACAGGGCTTATACAGCCTTCACAAGCCATTCATTTAATCCTAGTTTTTTTAGAGCCCACAAGATTATGGCACAAAGGACTCTCTGAAAAACTTTCTCCAGATCAACAAGTAGAGGGTCTAACTTTTAGCTGTAGAAGCTTCACAAGGAAAGAGGCAGCAGTGGTACTTTTATCTGGCACAAATCCAAACTGCATTTCATCTAGCTTAATCCAGTTCCTAATATTTCTGTTACCTTCATAACCTTGTCCATCAACTTGATGCCTCTATAATTTTCTCTATCTAGTGCATCTTCTTTAACCTTGAAACAGTTGACAATGATGCTGCTATGCCAATCATTCAGTATGACACCATTTTGTATTACGGTTTATAATAAGAGTGGCTAATGTGTGATCCACTGTCCCAGATACTGTTAGTATCTCAGCGACTATACCTGATAGACTGACTACATATCCTTAATTGCCTTACTTACTAGCTTGTATGGCTGGACCCTCTGTTATATATATATATATATATATATATATATATATATATATATATATATATATATATATATATATATATATATATATATATATATATATATATATATTTATATATATATATATATATATACCCTTGCAAGCAGGAAAGAGCGGACGTAAAATGATGATGATGATGATGATGATATATATATATATATTATAAAATTACAAAACTGAACATATATATATATATATGTTCGTTTTTATAATTGTTTTGTGAGATGCTTGATGTGAAATTGTGTGTTGAAACAGATATTGTTATACTTTGGGAGGAATATGCTGCCATCAAAAACAAATACACTTGTGGAGTTTCACTTCAGTTTTATTATTTGTTAGGTATATAATCCATTCCTTGTTTAGTTTTGTGGTAAAATGAAGTATCCTAGTTGGATTGTTTATCGACATAGACTTGAGGGAAGGTCCCTCATCTATTTACCATTTTTGTATGTGAATTATAACAAAGTGAGTGGGGTGTGTGCGTAAACAAGACAATAACCACAACGAGAGTTATATTTAACAATGTAAATAATAGTGATGTTTATTTTGTTTATATGTGTTTACTATATTACAAATGAAACATACCAAATATATACGTGATCCAGTTGTAGTGAAGGGAGCGTGTTACACTTACAAAGGTATTGTGGTGTTTGCTGTTTCCTTGGCAGTTTATCGTTTCGTGGTACAGAGGCTGTTTTCTGTGGCGTGTATACCGTCTGCTTTCCCGTGGCTTGTCTGGGAAAGTAATACTGCTGCTTACTTAAATAGTGTTCTCAACCAGGGGGAGACAACTAGGGTTGTTCTATTATCCGACATGGGGCGTGAGGCGTCTTACTACAGTTTCATAACCGAATGAGTGTTTAATTGTCATATTTAAAATGATGATTAAACAACCATCTGGCTACTAAACTAACCAAGGAAAGGATTAGTTACCTGACTAATAATATAACGGAAGGGAAATTGAACAGGTGCATGTATTTTTATTGGCAGCAAGACGTTCACAAAGCATAAAATTATATATAAGTTGTTTTGAATAATGTACAAATAATGGCAAATTCTGGTGCTGAAATGCAACTTCAACATCATTTGAATTAATATATTTTATATTTATTGTAACATATATACGTACTCATGTGTATATATATATATATATATATATAATAATGATAAAGGTTTAGATCGATATCCATTGATTTTGATTTTGTTTACAATTTGCTCAACAAATTTGTTTGGAGCATATGCAAAGGAGTGATTGTATAATGTCACTCTATCTACATACATTCACCATTATTTTTACAGAGGAGTATTCACTAAGACTCTCACAAATACATAATAAATAATCATACACACAGACAGATACAAACACTTGCTCACACAGGGTCACACAAACTGACACATACACATTTATATATGCGCATAAGACAAATACATTTACATATAAATACATACATACACCATTAGTTTCATAGAGCAATATTTATTTAGATATGCATATCTATTTGTGTGCATACACACACACACTTATTTACAAAGATACATAAACATGCACACACACACACATACATATGCTGCTACATGCATACATGCATACAAACATATATTAAACTTAATTGCCAGAATTTACCCTTAAGCCCATCTTTTAAAAGTACTTAATATCTTTGTAGGAAGTAAAAATATTTACTTTGGCTCCATTTGTAAAAAGTGCTAAAGATAAGAATGGAGCATTCACTGGTGGAGAAGTATCTAGAAAACAACAACAATAATCATAATAATAATAAGAATTTCTTTATTCAATAACAAATTCAATAGTAGTAGTAGTAGTAGTAGTAGTAGTAGCAGCAGCAGCAGCAGCAGCAGCAGCAGCAGTAGTAGTAGTAATGAGATGATGGAGATTTCTTTATTAGCCCACTAGGGTTTGCACATAGAAATGCAGCAAACATTATAAACATATTGGTTACCATAAATGTGAAAAATAGACAAAGTTATATAAAAACTAGGGTAGAGGGAAGAATATTATACACCAGACATATTAATTTGATAAAACATTAAATAAATATAAAATTATTGTAAAATACAGATTAATTAACATAAGAATTGGCAGATACATCAAAATGTTGGATAGAATGGTTTGTGATATTTGTTCCACCACATTGCGCACGCTGAGTTCAAATCCCACCTTGGTCAACTTTGCCTTCTATCCTTTCGAGGTCGATAAAAAAGTACCAGACCAATACTGGGGTCAATTCTTCCTCTATAAAAAAAATCAGCTGTATTCAGATTTAAATGTGCCCTAGACACGCCATTTGGCAGTGCCTCTACTACCCCACAAGCAGTTATGGGTTCTTTATCCTTATATTGTATATATTCAAATATATGCCGAGCAATATGTGACCAATAAATCGATGGTAAAATGGGGAGGGGGGTGTCAGCTTTCTAAACAATGTGTTGATTAGCTGTCTCAGCTTATAAATGAGGTTTGGATTTTTGCCCATTTCTCAAACATAAAATAAATGGTGGGGTGGTGGGGTCGGCTTATATTCAAGTATATACAGAAATATAAAACATAAACACATTTAAGATTACCAACCACACACAAGTGGGAACCCACTAGTTAAGTCAAGTCAGATCACCCCAGATTCTTGCTCACTCACCATGCACTATATATTTTGTGAGGATCCCTGAAATCCCCTATCAACATTGCTTTGGTAGCTTCATCAAAAAAGAACATTCCACGTCTTCTGAATAGAAAAACTTTATCTCTTCTTAGAATTGTTTGGTTGTTAGAAATAAGAGTCTGTCATCCAGTAGCTCTTAGTAATATTCTTTTATTTCCAAGTTCATCCACATATTGCATAGATTACCTCCTCTAACTGAAACAATAAATATTAGAAGAGCACTGGGAGTTCCTACAAAATAACTTCATAAAGGCGACAGATGAGATCTGTGGCTGGAATAAGACCACAGGCAGGAGGAGAGTGACTTGGTGGTTGGAACAATAAGGTAGATGAGGCAGTTAAGGCCAAGAGACAGGCATGGAAAGAATGGAAGAACGGGGGAAGCAGGGTACATTCCCAGGAGGGAAGCTAGACGACAAGTATATTTAGCTAGGAGGGAAGCAGAGGATAGAAAATTCAAGCTTGTTTTGCAACGTGAGGACCAGAAACAGGAGGTGTTCAAGATTGCGAGGCAGTGTGTCAGAGAGAATTGTGATGTCATTGGAGAGAAGTGTATCCGGAATGATAAAGGTGAGCTTGCCCTCACAAGTGCTGAGAAGAAAGATGCATGAAAGAGCCATTATGATAGATTACTAAATGAGGAGAATGCATGGAAAGAAGAACCCTACCCCAAGTAGACCCTATGGAGGGGCCAGCAGTACAAGTCAGCAGCAGCGTAGTATGTAAGGCAATCAAAGATATGAAAACAGGGAAGGCAACCGGTCCATCGGGTATAGCTGCCGAGATGCTGAAGGCATCTGGGTCGGTAGGTCACACCATAACCACACGTATTGTTAACCAGGTAATACTAGAAGGTGTCATACCAAAGGATTGGTGTGGTAGCATCATTGTCAACTGCTAAAAAGGTAAAGGTGATGCATGAGATAGAGGAAACTATAGAGGTATAAAGCTGAACGACCAGGTCATGAAAGTAACAGAAAGAGTTATAGCACAGTTGATTAGGGACCAGGTGAAACTAGATGAGATGTAATTTGGGTTTGTGCCAGGAAGAGGCACCATTGATGCCCTATTCCTTGTGAGGCAGTTACAGGAAAAGTACCTAGCTAAAAGTAAGCCACTCTACCTGGCATTCGTCGATCTCGAGAAAGCCTTTGACAGAGTTCCCAGTGCTATAATCTGGTGGGCTCTTAGAAAACTAGGAGTAGATGAATGGCTTGTGAAAGCTGTACAAGCTATGTATAGGGGAGCAGTCAGCAAAGTTAGGATTAGCAATGACTATAGCAAGGAATTTTGCGTACAGGTCGGTGTCCACCAGGGCTCTGTTCTTAGCCCTCTTCTGTTCATCATAGTTCTGTATGCAGATGAGAACTCCTGTATGCAGATGACCTCGCACTTATAGCTGAATCTATGGTAGAACTAGAGAAGAAATTCCAAACTTGGAAGCAGGGACTAGAGAGAAAGGGTCTCAGGGTCCCTGATAAAGACTAAGGTCCTTGTAAGTAGATGAGAAAACAGAACCCAGATCCCCTCAGGGAAATAGCCTTGCTCAGTATGTAGGAAAGGTGTAGGTAGGAACTCCATTCTCTGCCCCAAATGCAAACAATGGGTACACAAGAGATGTAGCGGGATCTCAGGAAGCTTAACTAAGAATGTAGGCTTCACATGCAGCAGCTGTGCTGGGATAGCAAGCAGCAAACAGCCACAGGAAACAAGTACCACCAAACTCTGGGAGGGCTCTGTCGAAACAGTAGACAGCTTCTGCTACCTAGGTGACCGAATTAGCAACGGAGATGGGTGTTCAGAAAGTACAATAACTAGGGTAAGAACGGGATGGAAGAAGTTCAGGGAGCTACTGCCACTGCTAGCTGCAAAGGCTTTTCCCTTAAAATGAAAGGCAGACTGTATGATCTGTGTATACGAACAGCAATGTTACATGGTAGTGAGACCTTGGCGCTGAAGGTGGAAGACTTGCGTAGATTAGAAAGAAACGAAGCCTGCATGCTCCGATGGATGTGTAACAGTAATATATGAGAACGGCAAAGCACAAATGAATTGAGAGAGAGACTGAGCATAAGAGGAATCAAATGCTGTGTGCAGGAAAGGCGGCTGCATTGGTATGGACATGTGATGCGTATGAAGGATGACAGCTACATAAAAAGGTGCAGAGCACTAGAAGTCGATGGAGACCGCGGAGTGGGGAGACCCAAGAAGACCTGGGATGAGGTGATAAAAGCCGACCTTACCCAATTGCACCTCTCAAAGGCGATGACACATGACCGTGACCTCTGGCGTCACGCAGTAATACAGAAGACCCGACCCCCCACGGGTACAAGCTGAAGCTGAAGCATATAGATAATATGCCCCACACCCTCCCACTGCAAAGCGGTCGTGGAGGTTCCACGGCAAAAAAGCACCCAGCCCACACTGTAAAGTGGACGTGTAGGCGCCACAGAAAAAAAGAAGCACCCAGCACTCACTGTAAATGAGGTTGGTGTTAGGAAGGGTATCCAGCTGTAGAAATCAAGCCAGAATCAGTTCCTGTATGAGCATGGCATGGTCAGCTGACTGGACACTGCCCACAACAGGACAACCCGTCTAAACAATGCTAGCGTGGAAGAACGGACGTAAAACGGTGATGATGATGATGATGATTAATAATAATAATTGTTTCTACATTTGGCACAAGGCCAGCAATTACCCAGTGCATTACTGGTACTTTATTTTATCGACCCCCGTTAGGATGAAAGGCAAAGTTAACCTCGGCGGGATTTGAACTCAGACTGTAAAGGGAGGTAACTATGCTAGAAAGCATAGCGTCCAACCCTCTACCGATACTGCCAATTACAGGCACAAAGCCATCAATTTTGAGGGAGAGGAAAGTCGATTAAATTGGCCCCAGTGCGTGACTGGTACTTTATTTTATCGACCCCGTAAGGATGAAAGGCAAAGGTAACCTCGGTGGGATTTAAACTCAGATCATAAAGGGTCGTAACTCCATGCTGCAAAGCAAAGCGTCTGATCCTCTACCGATACTGCCAATCCACCGCCCTTAATAATAATAATAACAATAATAATAACAATAACCTGCTTGTCCACCACTTATAAACTATTAACCTCTATTTTCATGGAAAAAGCATACGTGTTTTTGGAGGATACAATCTTTTCCACATTGAACAAAAAAGGTGCCGACGAGGTTCATATGGTTGCAAAGATCAACTTTTGATTAATTGTATGATCCTTGGGAACTATCATAATAAACACAGAAATCTCAGTTCTGCATGGATCGATTATAAAAAAGCCTTTGACAGCATACCACACTCATGGATTCTGAAATCACTGGACATCTTCAAGATCTCACCTGTGATCTCAAACTTCCTGAAACACAATATGTCACAATATGTTATTGAACACAAATCTCCAATTGTCTCATTCCACTGGGGAAATAAGCCACCTATTTTATATGGATGATTTGAAGCTATATTGCAAAGATAATGACGAACTGGAAGGCCTTTTGCGGACAGTAAAAACGTTTAGTGATGACATCAGGATGGAGTTTGGACTTGACAAGTGTGCAAAACCCATTTTCAAGAAGAGGAAGCTTGTCAACTCAGACTCAGTTGAATTGGATGCTGAAACAATCATAAAGGAACTTGAGCAGGAACAAACCTATAAATACTTAGGGATTAATGAGGGCTCTGGCATACAGCATGCAAGTATGAAAGAGAGGATAAGGAAAGAATGTTATGGGAGAGTACGTGCAGTTCTGAGATCAGAACTAAACACTCATAACAAGGTGCTAACCATAAATTCCTTGGCAGTCCCAGTTGTCACATATAGCTTTGGTGTGTTGAACTGGAATATGAGTGAAATCAAAAGAATCGACACCAAAGTCCGTAAGCTACTGACCTGTAATAGGATGCACCACCCAAAAGCAGATGTGGGTCATCTTTACCTTCCTAGAACTCAAAGAGGCCGTGGCCTGATCCAATTTGAACTTGCTTACAAGACCACCATCATTGGACTGGCCAAATACCTTGAAACAACTAACGAATGTATGCTGAAACTTGTTGAAAAGCATGAGAGAAGTAAGAAGCTTCATTCTATCTTGAAGGAGAGCAAAAAATATGCTACTGATCTCATGCTTGATACCCAGGCTGGACAGACTAAAGAAACTGTTGCAACTGATGCTGCTAGGCACATAAAATCACTGGAAAAAGCAAAAGGGCAAGGACAATTAGCATATGATGTTGACCAAAAGCACACCCATCAGTGGCTACGTAGTTCAGGGCTAAAGGCAGAGTGTGAAGGCTTCATCTTAGCTGCCCAAGATCAAATCTTATTGACTCGTAATTACCAGGCCAATGTGATGAGAAACGGAATAAACCCAAAGTGCCGATTCTGTAATGCTGAGGTTGAAACAGTGGATCACTTAGTCTCTGGATGTAAAGTTTTAGCAGCAGTAGAATACAAATATAGACATGACAGAGTTGGCCAATATCTACACTGGGTAATGTCGGCATTACAAAATCAAAGCTGAAGACAAGTGGTACAATCATCACCCTGATGCTGTAACTGAAGGCGAAAAAGTAACAATTCTCTGGGACTTTCTTGTACATACTGACAGGACCATAAAAGCAAATAGACCTGACATCATTGTAAAAGATCAACATAACAAGGTCTGTTTGTTGATAGATATGAGCATCCCATGTGATCACAATATCACGGCAAAAGAATTTGACAAGCTACGAAAATATAAAGATCTGCTTATTGAAATTGAGAAAATGTGGCACCTTAAGGCCGTTACAATACCAGTGATTGTGGGAGGACTGGGAATGATCAAGAAAGGAACAGAACAATATTTGCGAATGATTCCTAGTTTACCCTCTCTGCACGAGGTGCCAAATATTGTTTTGACTGGTACTGCACGCGTATTGAGAAGAGCACTATCTCTGTAAGATTGATATCCCTCCTTGTATTTGCATATGCATATGCACATGTGTATATATGTATAGTTTTTTTAAAAATTATAATCAATGTGCTGTATTAACTTGCTTACTAATGCACACTGTGAATTTATTTGCCCTAGGTGTTAGGAAGACACTCGGCATATATCTCAGACACAATAATGAAAGAAAATAAAAATAATAATAATAATATTAATAATAATAATAATATTAGAAAAATCCCTTCATAGTACCTTCTTTAAGAAAACGGAATTTAGAGATCCAAAGACATGGAACTGGTTAAAAAGAAGAGACCTTAAAAAAGCTACAGAAGGAATGATAATGGCTGCATAAGAGCAAGCCCCCAGAACGAAGTAGGTGAAACACCATATTGACAAGGTGGAGGCTAGCTCACTGTGTAGGATATGTGGAGAGAGAGAGGAGATTGTGGCTCACATTGTATCCGAGTGTAAACACCTAGCCCAGACTCACTATAAAGGCTGGAGATATGATGTGATAGGCAGGGTGATCCACTGGCATCTATGCAAAGTAAACAATTTACCGCATTCTGAATAAGCCAGAATCAGTGATAGAAAACGATCAGGTGAAGGTGCTGTGGGATTTTAGGATACAGACAGACAAGAAATTAGAACACAATAGGCTTGACCTGGTGGTTAAGACAAGAAAAAAAGATAGTGCCTGATTATAGATGTAGCCTGCCCATTTAACACGCGTGTGCAAGAAAAGGTGAGGGAGAAAATTAACCGATACCAGGATTTAAAGTGGAAGTTAAAAAGGATTTGGAACTGCCATGAAATCAGGGTTGTCCCGATTCTCATAGGCGCAATAGGTATTATCTCAAAGAGTTTCCAAGGATGGTTAAAGAAGATTAGTCCAGCCCCGCTTTTTGGAACACTTCAAAAGGCATGCATGTTGGGAACAGCAAGAACCCTCCGATACGTCCTGAATATCTGAGGCTGCAGGTAGCGGCTTGATATTATTTTCAACAAACTTTGACTCAAAGAACAATAATGATAATAATAATTGATTCTACTATTGGCACAAGGCCAGCAATTACCCCGTTACATTACTGGTACTTTATTTTATCGACCCTGAAAGGCAAAGTGAACCTCGGCGGGATTTGAACTCACACCATAACTCTATACTGCAAAGCATGGCGTCCGACCTTCTACTGATACTGCCAATAATAAAGTTCCATTTACTGGTAAAATGAAAAACACTGAAAAAGCAAAGTAGGTAAAAGTAACTGCAAAGAAAGAACTGCTACAGAAACTGGCTAAGAAATGGCAAGAAAAGCCTCTGTATGGAAAATACCCAGAAAGAGCTAACAATCTTGATGTTGACAAAACTTTAACCCATCAATGGTTGGCATCCTCTGGACTGAAGGATTGATTTTATCTGCACAAGATCAGTATCTGCCGACAAAAAAAACTATCAAGCAAACATAATAAAAAATGGATGCAACCCATTATGCCGTGTATGTAAAAAACAATCAGAGACCATTGATCATATAATTTCAATGTGCAGTCCTATAACTCCAACCGAATACCTAAACAGGCATGACAGAGCTGCACAATACATACATTGGATAATGTGTAAGCATTTTGACCTGCCCCATCAAAAGAATTGGTGGGAGCATCAACCACCTCCCGTACTTGCAAAAGATCACATCTCAATCTTATGGAACTTTTGCATCCAAACAGACTGAAAAATAGATGCAAATAGACTTGATATAATACTGAAGGACTTTAAAAAGACGGTATGCCTGCTAATTGATATGTCTGTTACAATAGACAAGAATGTATCTATAAAAACATTTGAAAAATTGAGCAAGTATAAAGACATGGAGATAGAAATTGGAAAAATGTGGAAGTTGAGAACTAGAACAATACCAGTGGTTGAAGGCCCTCTAGGAATGATACATAAGGGGTCTAATGATTACTTATCGCAAATCCCAGGAAACCCGCGTATAGGAGAAATACAAAAGATAGTACTAATGGGAACTGCCCCTATACTAAGGGAGATTCTGTTAATATAAGTACATCACAAGTCTAAACACCTAAAGATGCATGTGTGTGTATGTATGTTCTTTCTTGAAAATGGCGGACCTTGTTCTCTCTTGAGGTCACTGGTTGTAACTTGGTGATAACTCATATGAACATAAAGCAAGATAAATGCAACTGTAATAATAATAATAATAATAATAATGATGATAATAATAATGATTTCATTTATTGGCCACAAGGGCCGACATATAGGGGACAATACAAAAGACTGGGGCAGTGGGGTTTTACAGAAAAATCGAGTAAACAATATGAATAACAATAACAAAGTAACAAGAAAAATACAAGAAAAATTACCCAATAGGGGGGATGACCACCCAGGGTTCGCTCAGGTATCCCACCAATCCTGAACAACCCGACGCTTTGAGAGCACCCTGGAAGGGCACCTCTCTCCTCCTCAAATTTACCCACCTACAGTCGCATCACCAGAGTAGGCCCACTCACACGGGCCATTCTCGCCACATTCACCCACCTTTCAGCAAATGTACTGGGAGGCAGCACTTCTCTTTCCACCCTCACCTTCCTTTCCAAGTAAAACTTGAAAAAGTTGATTAGGGATTGGCCGAACCTCGTCCACCATACAACCTCTTTTGCTACTGCCAGCAGACAGACGAAAATTGCCTGCCCTTCCTGGCCAAAAGAAGGCGGCGGCCGTCTTCACTATGGACTCGGCCGATAGCCAGATCCGTTCTACACGCGACAACAGATGTTCCACATAACTCCACAAGTCAGTTATGCACGGACACTGGACAAGTGCGTGCAAAATGGTTTCGTCGCTCTGCGTGCATCTCGGGAAAGTCCGTCTGACAGCACTTCCGTGCTTGTAGAGTTTATCTCGAACCGACAGTGCCTCCCGGTAGCACTGCCAAGCGAGGGATTTTTGGAAATTATCCATCGTCCCCGGCTCGAAAGTCCTCCGGAACAGACTGGTCAGTTCAACTTCGTCTACTCCCAGAGCCTCTCCGAGTGCGTCGTCGCACTTGCCCACCACTAATCCTCTATAGAACTCGAGAGTGGAAGTTCCACTGACCGCATTGCCCGCCCAGTAGAGGGCAGTGAGTGCCTTGCAACATTCCAGATGCCAGTCACCCAGTCTCGGTCTTATCTTGAACCACGACTGCAGCTCAGTCAAAAAAACGAGCTGCGGAAAGGCCCGTCTGACAAACGGCGACCACACCTGTTCACCGTTTAGGCAGAATATCTGGAGATGCCGCAGCCTCAGCGCGTGTCTGTGCATCATTAGCCACGGCAAGCCCAGTCCTACACGTAGAGGGTGCTGGCAGCAGATGGACGGCCTCACCAGCGGAACCTGACCCCTCCAAAAGAATTTGAAGAGGAGCCGCTCCAAGATGGCGAGGTGCAAACGGGGGCAAGGAACGACGGTCAGACGGTAGTAGATGACGGACGGTCAGACGGTAGTAGATGACGGACGTGATGTACGTGTTCGCCACCTCTGCCCAACTTTTCAGTGATAGCTTCATCCCAGCCCATTTCTGGGTAAGACTGGCTACCCTGTCCGTCACCCCGTCCCAATTCTTATCCACCTGGAGGTCCGAACCAAACCCGGAGCAACTTTACCGGTCCGTCCGTCCAGCGCCTAACGACGCTGTTGGACGGAATGGACTTGCCTCTCCAAGTGCCGAGTTGCAAGCCCACCGATTTTTCCGGGTTAAGTTTTACTCCTGTCAGCCTTTCATATTCCTCCAATAAGTTGCCTACCACCTCGATTTCTGAGGTGTCCGACACCTTCACGGTGATGTCGTCCGCATAAGCCGACACAGCCTTTCCGCGTCCCGGTTCAAGCGTGATGCCCTGCAACAGCTCCAGCTTCCGCAGTAAAGGCTCGAGAGTCAATACGTACAGAAGGGAGGAGAGAGGGCACCCTTGACGGACCGATCGGGAGACCTGAAACGGTTCCGAGAGGTGGCCATTAATTTTGACCACCGAGCAGGTGCGGCTGTGCATTGCAGCGATCCAGATTCTGAAGACGGTCGACCCTATCGAATGCTTTCGATTGATCTAAATTGATCAGAGCCCCACCGAAGCCAGGTTTACACCCTATCCTCTCTATGATGTATTGTATTAGGTGGAGGTTGTCGTGTATGGACCTGGTTGGGATTGCGCAAGTTTGCGCCTCCCCAACCAAATCCCCGACGACAAGCGCCAACCTCTTCGCTAAAACCCTGGCCAAAATCTTAAACTCTGTATTGAGCAGAATTATGGGCCTGAAATTGTCTAATGTGTCCCTCTTGTTCTCATCTTTCCTTATCAGCGTCACTACGCCCCGGCTCACGGAACTGGGAATACTCCCGTTTTGCTAGAGGGCTTCGAGGAGATTAGAAAACAAGTCTGGCATATTTACGTAAAGCTCATAGGGCAGACCATCCAAACCGGGTGATTTGCGCCTTATGTAGCCGACAAGGGCATCTTGAATCTCGGCTGAAGTAATTGGCCTTTCGCAGCGCCCAGCGTCAGCCGTCGAGAGTTGCGGCAAGCCATCGAGGTAGGGACTGAATTCCGCTACCATCTCTGACCGACCACTTCCCCCGAACAACCGAGCAAAATGTTGGCGAAAGGCCTCACACATTCGCTTGGAATTGCTCAGCTGGTGTCCGTCTCGGTCCGTCAAAGACCGAATCGTGGTTTTATTACCACGCTCTCACGCGGGTCCATCGAACAGCTTTGGTTCCCTCGTTTCTCAGAGCATGTGCCTTAGCTCTGACAATGCAACCTTCGTGTTTCGCATTGAAGAAATGGTCTAATGCCATTCTTGTCGCTAGCACGTCAGTTGCAATGTCACTACCAATAGCCTCATCTAACTTATCTGCCAACTCCCCCTTCTTTCTATTTTTCTTTAACGCTACTTCTTTGCTAAACTCTATCGACATTACTCTAATCTCTCTTTTGAGAGCCCCCCACCATCTATTGCTGACGACTCCCCCTGTCAACTTTTTCTTAACTAAATTGTTGACCTGGTCCCTGTAAGCCTTGCGTGCCGGAAATGACATGTTTAGCTTCCCGTAACCTGGTCCTAACCTACACGTCTTATCTAGGTCGACCATACAGATCACAAACTTGTGATCTGAATAGGTGACCGTTTCAAAACGTGGACAGCTTACACTATTTCTGTCTACTTTCCTAATGAATATCCTGTCTATATACGATCTAGATGACCCTATGCGGTTAGTCCAGGTCCACACTGGCGCATTAGGGAAATCTAGTCAGTACCTGTCAGACAGTTGGAACTGGTTGATCAGGTTCTTGAGGCTTTTGCACCCCCCGCTCCTATCGGATACTCCCACACAGTCCCAGCGTGCGTCTAAGATGCCGTTCCAGTCCCCCGCTAACAGTAAAGGGCGAGACGTAGCCAGAAAGGATTCCAGGGGTCTAAATAAATCCGGCCGTCTTGGCCCAGTAGGGGCATAGACCGCCACCAGTCTAAAGGCACCACCTTCGTTATTGTTCACGTCCAGGACCACCAACTTCCCGTCCGGGTCCCGGAAGATCGACCTTACCTCGTGATCCAGGCCTTTCCTAAACAGCACTGCCACCCCGCCTCCCATTTCCGGCCGGCTAACAGATGCAAAGATCTGATAGTCGTCGAAAATGGGGGCTAGTGCGCGCGTGTCGGAAATCCTGGTCTCGCTGACGGCAATTACATCCATTTCTAGAGACCTGAGGTGGTTGAGCAGGTGACCCTGCTTCCAGGACGATCCCAGGCCTCGAACATTTAAACTTTCAGGACGATCCCAGGCCTCTAACATTTAAACTTCCAGGACGATCCCAGGCCTCGAACATTTAAACTTCCTACTCTTAATACGGCCATATTGGCAGGTTAAAAAAAGAGAGAGGAAAGGTTTACTTACCTTCCGGGCTCTTGTGAAGGTCGGGTGGTTCGACCTCCAGAGTTGGTGGGTTTTCTTTTGGGAACCCCTTTAAAAGTCTTGAAGTGGGTTTTACGTTCGGGGTTCCCACGTCCCGAGGAAAGCTGTCTCGTATTTCTTTGTATAAATCGAGCGACATTCACACCAGAAACAAATCTTCCGGCACGCGAAATGTACTCGATTTAAAAATGTCCCCCTCTTTTTGTATATTTTCACTTCGTGCTAGGAGGGCCATCAGTTCCTTGTTGGCCCTCCTAACGAGCACGAAGTTTGTATGTTTTGTTGGTGTGATTTTATTTGTTTGCGTGGTTGTGGTGGTGATGGTTTTGATGGTGTTATTTCGGTTGTGTTTGTGTTTGTTGTGAGTGCGGTGTCTGTGGTTTCAGATATTTGTGTGTGTATTTGTTCTTGCGTCTGGTTCGGTTGTTTGTATTTGGAGGATTCTGGTGATGGTGGTGGTGGTGTTGATGTTGGTGTTATTGGAGAGATGTTTCCGTGGGTGGTGTCTGCATTTTTTATTGTGGGTGATTTTGTGCTTTGTTGAGTTATTTTTTCTTTTTGTGTTTCTTTTTTTGTATTTTGGGGGATTTTGATTTTCCCTCATCTTCACTACTGGTAGATGAGGGATCTGTGTGGTAGTGTGTCTGTGTGTGTTTATGGTTTTATTGGTGTGTGTATTTTTTTTTGGGGGGGGGGGGGGAATTTGACAACTTTCTTCGTTTCCCCCCTAGGTGGTCAATGTTGGTGTTGTTGTTGGTTGTTTTGCCGGTGCTGGTGTTGGTTGTGGTCCTCGCCCCGGCGTCGGCAGCAGTAGAGCCTTTCGACCCCTTGCATCTTTCAGCAGTTGAGGGCAGAAAGCTCGCAAATGGGTTTTTTCCCCACAAATAAAACAATGCGACCTTTCCCTCGGTCATAATATGAATGACCGTCCCATTTTTAAGGCGGATGTCGTCCGGGATTGTCTTCACATTCTCGGGCCTGATCTGGAGAAGGATCTCCAGGTCAACTCCGGACCAGTCCTCTCTGCCCGTTCTGGTCACTTCTATCGGGACGGTATCCGTCCCCTCCACAATCATACATCACAGAAGCGACCACATGTCAAGTCCTGGTGGGATTCTAGGAATGCGGAGACGGGCCGTTCTTTTTCCCATGTGGAAGGGGTACATTATGACCTTGCTGGTTTTGCAAGGAGTCATAGCGTGTTTCATAGCGAGGGCTTCTGACTTGAACAGCACCGAAATGGTGCCGTACTGTCTGCCCCTCGCTATGTATTCGGTGTCTTCTCTGATGCACGTCAGTGCGACTTCGACATCTGTTTGTGGGATTAAAGCTGCCTTTTTTGTTTGTGCTGAGATGCATCTATAATGCACCGTTCTGCGCTCCACTGCCTCAATAGCTTCTACTGGGACAGTTAAGTTGGCACAGGTTTGCTCTTGCTTGATGAGCTTCCATGCCTGGGCCAACCTTTCATCTTTGTTTGAGAGGTCCATGTTGAAGCATGGCCTCTTTTTTGCTGTGGCCTCAGCGAAAGTGTTCTTCTTGTTGTCGTTGGGTGTGTTGTCGTTGTCGTTGTTCTTGTTGGTGTTGTTGTTATCACTGTCGCTGTTGTCTTTGTTGCCACCGTTGTTCTCGGTGCAGTTGGTTATGTTGCTGTTGTCGCTATTTGTTTTCATGTTAGTGGTGTTGATATTGTTGTTGCATTTGTCATTTTTTTTTTATTATCTGTATTTTCGTTGTCGCTGTTACTGTCATTTTTATCAAAATTAGAGTTCTCATTGGTATCATTGGTGTCTTTGTTTACATTGTTTGTGGTGGTGTTTGTGTTATCAATTTGTGTTTATTTCGCTGTGTTTGTGTTATCAATTTGTGTTAATTTCGCACGACAGCAGACATATCGCTGAGGGGCGTGGCTCAGCCATGTTTTTTTTTGTTTTTTTTTTCTAGATAATTTTGCAAAATGTAAAAAAGTTCAAATATTTCGGCCAAAAGGTCCAAATATTATTCTTTCCCTTTCACAGAGCAAAGTCCAAGGGCTTGTATGCCTTACACAACAACAACAAATATATAAATCAGTTTTGATAGGTAAATAAGTGAACTTACGGGAGCGAACAAAAAGACATAAATTCAGACTCAATAATAATGCTTTCTTTATTAACCACAAGGGTTTACACATGTAGACATTAAGGACAGTACAGAACAATACAGGACGGTACAAATGGGCATTTCTGCGTGTATAAAACAAAATACAGAGAATGTAATAAAAGAACAATGAAAAATTCCCCAATAGGGGGGAGACTTCTGAGGGCCATCATGGAGAAAGCCCATTAAAAAAAGCCATGGTGACCCTGACCACCAGGGCAAGTGTCCTCTCCCAGTTTTCCACCTTCAATTTACAGGCATATACTCAGAGTAGGTCCATTAACTCGGGCCATTTTTGCCTCTCTCACCCATCTTTTAACAAAAAGCTGGGAAGAGAGCACCTCCCTCTCTACCCTGATTTTCCTTTTCAAATGAAATTGGAGAAAGTTAATCAGGGCATCACCGAAGAGGCAAGTGCTCGTCTTCAGCCCTTTCAAACGTGTCCACCATACTATATCTTTCGCCATGGCCACCAGACAGATAAAAACTGCCTGCCCTCCCCGGCTAAAGGAAGAGGGTGGGGCAATCCTCACAATAGACTCAGCTGATAGTCGGATCCGTTCTACACGCGACAGCAGGTGTTCGACATAAACCCACAAGTCAACAATGCTCGGACACTGGACGAGTGCATTCAGGACGGTTCATCGCCCTGCGCGCATCTCGGACATGTCCGGCTGACGGCACCTCCATGCCTGTAGAGTTTATCCCGAACTGGCAAAGCTCCTCGGTAGCACTGCCAGGCCAGGGATTTCTGGAAGTTGTCCATAGGCCCTGGCCCGAAAGTTCTTCTGAAGAGATTGGCTAGTTGATTTTCGTCGGTGCCTAGAATTTCCCCAAGTACGTCGTCGCTCTTCCCCTCCACTAATCCTCTATAGAATGCCAAGGTGGAGTTTCCACCGATCACATTGCCCGATTGGTCGAGGGCTGTGAGCGCCTGAAGACATTCCAGTCTCCAAGCGCTCCCTCTCGATCTTCACCTGACCCAGGACTGCAGCTCCGCCAAGTAGAAGAGCTGGGGAAAGACGCGTCTAGCAAATGGCGACCACACCTGATCACTGTCGAGGAAGAGGTGGAGATGTCGTAGCCTGAGCGCGTGTCTGTGCATCATCAGCCACGGCATGCCCAGCCCTCCACGTAGCGGGTGTTGACAGCAGTATATTAGCTACACAGGACTCACATTAGGGAGACATTAAAGGTGGCACAGGACGATACAGTGTGTTTTTTTGTGTAAAATATAATTTATAATAGAGATTAAGAAAATAAACATTAAAACAAAAACATAACAACAACAATCAACTGGGACTTTACTATTCATACAGATCCAACTATTAATGGAAACTACTCTGATATTATTATTTAAGGATGCATCCCTCAGGGAGGAATCAGTCTAGGGTCAAAATGTTTGCAGTTGAAATGAGCTCTTCTCTAAATATGGACTTGAATGGTCATTTGAACAAGAATAAGCTCAATCCAAGTCTTTCAATTTCAGCACCACAAGAAAGACAAAAAACTCAGTGTATCAAATGAATTTGAGAAGGGATATATGCATTCTATCACTCCCATCAGAATCAAAACTCACTGTGAATTCTTTTAGTGTATGGAAAGAAAGAGACCCAGAAAAGAGACAAAACCGGAATGAAAACAAACTTACAAATGTAAGATGAGATATTTTAAGAAACAAGAGACTAACAGATGCAGGGTTAAGTGAAATTAAGAAGAATCTTGAAAAAGATTTCAGAATGCAAATATAAGTATGGGATAGAAATCAATATGTGACAGAAAAGACATCACAAAAAGTATTGACTATGTTGTCACCAGGAGAGATTTCACAGAACATTGAAGGTATAAGAAACACAACAGATCAGGGTCAAGCTGAAAGACAGATAGAACAAGCTGATAGAACAGATAGAACAGAAAGACAGATAGAACAGCTGAAAGATCAGATAGAACAAACAAAACAAGAAATTATGAATGAACTTGGAAAAATATAAAAAAAGACACTAGTATGGTTGAAAGAGAGTCATTGCAAAATTTGGCAAGCAACAACCCGAACAAATGACACATAAGAATTGTAAATCAGATTGTTAAAACAATAATTGAAGAGGTGGAGTCTGATATATCAGAATTGAATGAGGTTATATATGCAGCAGCAATGGTAATAGAAACGAAATGTCAGTTAAGAAAACGTGAAAAAGGACACAACACTAGAAAAAGCCACCCTGGAAGATAAAAATTGAGAAATTGAAATGATGAAGGGAGAAATATCTATCCTGGATGAAATCTGACCTGGGATATCTGTCAAATCAACAAAAATAATGAAAGTGATTAAGAAATACAAAGTAGCTTTACAACCTAATATTACATCAATCAGAAAGTACAGCTGAAAGCTCAAAGAATCAGCAGATTTGAAAAGTGACATAGGTTTTACAGGCAAAATAAACCGTTTATGTCTGATGCAAAAAGGGTTTTAGGGAAATTGCGACACAGACAATTCAAGTAAAGGAATCGCCTTCAATTCATGAAATTAAAGAATTCTGGAAAATCGTATGGAGTACAGAAATATCTCACAATGAGAATGCAGAATGGATAAAGATCATGGAAAAAACAACAATAATTTAGAAAGGAAGACTTTTCAAGATATAACTATGAAAGAACAGGAATTGGCACTAAAGAAAGCAAATAAATCGAAATCCCCTGACTTTGAAATGGTGCCAAACGTCTGGTTATCCTCTCAAATTGCTACCCATGATATGTTGGTAAAATCTTATAATTAAATTATGCGCAAGGGCAGTGCCCTAGCATGGCCTCAGCCGGATGGCTGGAACAGGTAAAAGAGTAACCCTGAGAAAACCCCTGATTGGTTTGCACAAGGTATAACATATTCCTTGCCAAAACTCGACGGTAACAAATACTCCAAAACATTATCGCCCTATCACTTGCATTCCCACATCATACAAAATTCTCACATCAATCTACAAATTTATGGATGAAAATCACTTTTTCCCTATTAAGCAGAAGCGTTGTTGCCATGGGTCTTACGAATACAAAGACTACTTTCTGATATGATTCTGGAAAACTGCCATAAAAAGTATAGAAATCAGAGTACTGCATTTGGATTGACAGTAAGAAAGCATTTGATAGTGTCTCTTCTTATGGATTTTGAAAACTTTGGATGTTCTGAAAATTTTGCCAGTAATATCAAATTTCCTAAAATACTGCATGTCTATATGGAATATAAACCTATCATTGCCACACAGTGGTGGCGCAATAAATTCCAGCAGCATAAGTATTAACTGTGGTATTTTTCAGAGTGATTCGTTTTCTCCCTGATATTTTGCATTGCACTCACACCACTGTCTCTAGCACTCAACAAAACAAAATATGGTTACAAAATAGACAGAAAAACCGTAAATCAACTCTTTTATATGGATGACTTGAAGCTGTATGCCAAAAACGACAACGAATTGGAAGGACTGCTAAAGACAGTTAAGGTATTCAGGGTGTAGGGATGGAATTTGGACTGGAAAAATGTACCAAAGCAACATTCAAGAAAGGCAGAATGACAAGTACAAACTCAATGGAAATAGATGTAAATACAGTAATTAAGGGACTAGAACAGGAACAAGTCTACAGATATCTAGGGATCAATGAAGGCCAAGATATTCACAACACCAGCATGAAAGAGATCACCAGGAAGGAATGGTACCAGAGAATAGATGCTGCCTTAAAAACTGAGCTTAATTCAAGAAATAAACTATCTGCGATAAATGCGCCTGTAAGCCTAGTTGTCACAAACAGTTTCAATATAAATTGGAATGGGTTGAAATTAAGGGAAGGGACCAAAATCAGAAAATTATTGACCTGTAATAAAGTATAACAGAGGTAGAGGAATGATTCAGCTCAAGATATCATACGAGATAGTGACCATTGGACTAGATCAGTTCCTTAAAACCACAGACAAATGGATGATGAAAATGGTTGCAGATCATGAAAGGAAGAAGAGTTTGCAATCAGTCACAAAAGAAAGTAGGAAGTTTACGGAAGAATTGGGAATACATTATGAAAATGATCGCAATTCTGCAATTAAAGCCACAAAGAATATCAAAGTTGAGACCATTGACCACCTGGTTTCAGGCTACAAAGTATTAGCTCACCAGGAATACAAAATGAGATATGATAGAGTGGGGCAATACTTACACCGGATAATGTGCCAATTTTATTGTCTGAAAATAGATGGAAAAGTGTACAAACATTACCCAGATGCAGTAACAGGAAGCGACAACATAACAATTCTGTGAGATTTCCCTGTGAACACTGACAGAAAATTCAAGGACAATAGACTTGATATAATTGTGAAGGATCATAAGGAGAAAACGTGTTTCTTAATTGGCTTGAGCATTTTATCAGATCGTAACATCTGAATGCAAAGTCACTTTTGTGTAGATTTATGGTCAAAAAGGTATTAGCATTAGCCACAATAAACCTGAACAAAGAAAATACAAAAGGAAAGACGATAACATAGCACACATTCTTCATTGGAATCTGTGTGAAAAATATAATTTTTACAGAACAGATACATGGTAGCAATAACGATCTAATGTAGTTTAATAAAATTAGGATATTAAACTGTAGAATTTCAACATCCAATGTGAGCAAGTGATTGAGAGGCTAGAACACCAGATATTGTTATTGTAAAAAGAAAAATGCACCCATGATCCCTCTTTGCACACATGATGCTCCCATGCATTACACTAACAACTACACCTTGTCTTTTCATCCCAAAACATTATTGGGTTTCTGGAACACTCTCCCTCCCTATTTATGTCTTTGCCAAAGAAGTATCTTGTAACATTGATCTCTTCAGTCTCAGATGGCCTGTGAAGCAATGAGCACTGCTTCTTCTGCTAAGCCTACCTATCAAGTTATGAAAAGAAATCAAAGTTCTTATATTTTCAATGTACTTTCTAATAATATTTTCATGAGAGAAATCTCCAGGAAGACAGTTAAGGCTAAGAAAATTATATATTTTTCATTTTGTCCAATTTGAACACTTCAGCATGTTTATACAGCTGTCAACCTTTTGCTGTTAGTGTTTTTGACTTTTCTGAACTATACTTCTGCAATGTAATATTTTTGACAGTCAAATGAAATACAGATCCATCTATCTTTCTGTCTATCTGCCTATTTATCTATCCATCAACCTCTCACACACTCTCTCTCTATCTCTTTCACTTGCTATCTATCTATCTATCTATTATCTATCTCTATCTCTCTCTCCACCTCTCTCTCTCTTTATATATATATATAGTAATAATAAATGTGAAGACTAAAATCTGAAGGGGGCTTGATAAGGATTATATATATATATATATATATACACATACAAATATATGCACACATACATATGCACAAATATACATTCATACATACGTTAGCCCCCCCCCCCCCATCTCCCTCGGTGTTTGCATAGCTATAGCTTCCGAAAACCGTGTTTCTTTGGAGATACGAAATTTCTATACACACACACACATATATATATATATCATCATCATCATCATCATCATCACCGTTTTACGTCCGTTCTTCCACGCTAGCATGGGTTAGACGGGTTGTCCTGTTGTGGGCAGTGTCTGGTCGGCTGACCATGCCTTGCTCATACAGGAACTGATCTGGCTTGATTTCTACAGCTGGATGCCCTTCCTAACACCAACCTCATTTACAGTGAGTGCTGGGTGCTTTTTCGTGGCGCCTACACGTCCACTTTACAGTGTGGGCTGGGTGCTTTTTTGCCGTGGCACCTCCACGACCACCTTGCGGTGGGGGGAGTGGGGGCATATTGTTTATATGCTTCAGCATGTACCCATGGGAGGTCAGGTACCCTGTATTACTGCGTGACGCCAGAAGTCACGGTCGTGTGTCATTGACTTTGAGAGGTGTAGTTGGGTAAGGTCGGCTTTTATCACCTCATCCCATGTCATCTTGGGCCTCCCCACTCCGCGGTTTCCATCAACTTCTAGTGCTCTGCACCTTTTTATGCAGCTGTCATCCTTCATACGCATCACATGTCCATACCAGCGTAACCGCCTCTCCTGCACGCAGCATTTGATTCCTCTTATGCTCAGTCTCTCTCTCAATTCCTTTATGCTTTGTCGTTCACGTATATTACTGTTACACATCCATCGGACCATGCAGGCTTCGTTTCTCTCTAATCTACGTAAGTCTTCCACCTTCAGCGCCCAGGTCTCACTACCATGCAACATCGCTGTTCGGATACACGGATCATACAGTCTGCCTTTCATTCTGAGGGAGAAGCCTTTTGCAGCTAGCAGTGGTAGTAGTTCCCTAAACTTCTTCCATCCCGTTCTTACCCTAGTTATTGTACTTTCTGAGCACCCACCTCCGTTGCTAATTCGGTCACCTAGGTAGCAGAAGCTGTCTACTGTTTCTACAGGGCCCTCCCAGAGATTGGTGGTACTTGTTTCCTGTGGCTGTTTGCTTGCTGTTTCAGCACAGCTGCTGCATGTGAATCCTACATTCTTAATTAAGCTTCCTGAGATCCCGCTACATCTCTTGTGTACCCATTGTTTGCATTTGGGGCAGAGAATGGAGTTCCTACCTACACCTTTCCTACATACTGAGCAAGGCCATTTCCCTGAGGGGATCTGGGTTCTGTTTTCTCGTCTACTTATAAGGACCTTACTCTTTGTCATGTTGACTTTGAGGCCCTTTCTCTCTAGTCCCTGCTTCCAGGTTTGGAATTTATTCTCTAGTTGTACCATAGATTCAGCTATGAGTGCGAGGTCATCAGCATACAGGAGTTCCCATGGGCATCCGGTCTTAAACTCCTCCGTTATTGCCTGCAGGACTATGATGAACAGGAGAGGGCTAAGAACAGAGCCCTGGTGGACCCCAACCTGTACGCTAAATTCCTCGCTATACTCATTGCTAATCCTAACTTTGCTGACTGCTCCCCTATACATGGCTTGTACCGCTTTCACAAGCCATTCATCTACTCCTAGTTTTCTAAGAGCCCACCAGATTACTGCACGTGGAACTCTGTCAAAGGCTTTCTCAAGGTCGACAAATGCCAAGTAGAGTGGCTTACTTTTAGCTAGGTACTTTTCCTGTAATTGCCTCACAAGGAAGAGGGCATCAGTGGTGCCTTTCCCTGGTGCAAACCCAAATTGCATCTCGTCTATATTCACCCGGTTCCTAATCAGCTGTGCTATAACTCTTTCTGTTACTTTCATGACCTGGTCCATCAACTTTATAACTCTATAGTTTCCTCTATCTAGTGCATCGCCTTTACCTTTGTAGCAGTTGACAATGATGCTACTGCACCAATCTTTTGGTATGGCCCCCTCTAGTATTACCTGGTTAACGATACGTGTGGTTATAGTGTGACCTACAGACCCAGATGCCTTCAGCATCTCGGCAGCTATACCCGATGGACCGGTTGCCTTCCCTATCTTCATATCTCTGATTGCCTTACTTACTACGCTGCCGCTGACTTGTACTGCTGGTCCCTCTATAGGGTCTACGTGGGGTAGGGTCTCTTCTTCCCATGCATTCTCCTCATTTAGTAATCTATCATAATGACTCTTCCATGCATCTTTCTTCTCAGCACTTGTGAGGGCAAGCTCACCTTTATCATTCCGGATACACTTCTCTCCAATGACATCACAACTATCTCTGACACACTGCCTCGCAATCTTGAATACCTCCTGTTTCTGGTCCTCACGTTGTAAAACATGCTTGAATTTTCTATCCTCTGCTTCCCTCCTAGCTAAGTATACTTGTCGCCTAGCTTCCCTCTTGGTCTCTATGTAATGTACCCTGCTCCCCCCGTTCTTCCAATCTTTCCATGCCTGTCTCTTGGCCTTGACTGTTTCATCTACCTTATTGTTCCACCACCAAGTCACTCTCCTCCTGCTTGAGGTCTTACTCCAGCCACAAACCTCATCCGTCGCCTCTAGTAAGTTATTTTTTAGGAACTCCCAGTTCTCTTCTACGTTAAATGTCTCTATCTGTTCTTCTTTACTGTCGTAGGCGTTGAGTAAAATATCTTTAAATCTGTTACTGGTTGAGGGGACTTTCAGCTTCCAGATCTTTCTTCTCCAGGTTGGCCTCTGTTTCAGGGCTCGTCTAGTTCTGACCGTGAGGTCGCTGACAACTAAGCTATGTTGGGATGTACATTCCTCACTAGGGAAGGCTTTTGTGTTTACAACCGTCCATCTGTCACGTCCTCTGATGAGGATAAAATCTAACTGACTAGAGTGCTCCCCTGATCTATAGGTGATCAGGTGGTTGTCGGGTTTTTTAAAGTTTGTGTTACATATCGACATGTCATTGGCGTCGCAGAATTCTAGAAGTCTGAATCCTTCCTCATTCCTTGTGCCAACTCCATGGCCTCCATGTACTCTATTGAAGCCGTCGCAGTGTTTACCTACGTGTCCGTTAAAATCTCCTGCAATGATTAGGAAGTCCTTGTCGTCTGTTAGAGCAGTAGTGTGTATTAGGGACTCGTAAAACCTATCCTTAAGTTCGTCTGGCAGCCCCGATTGGGGTGCGTAAGCTGATATTATTGTGGTAATTGTCTTATTCAGGACTAGTCTGAGTTTAAAGATTCTTGCATTTACCCTGTACACTGAGATTACTTTATTACACTGAGATATATATATATATATGTATATATAGGAATTTCGTATCTCCAAAGAAATACGGTTTTAGGAAGCCGTAGCTATGCAAACGGGTGATTAATCTCATTTGCATATGAAGCTGCATAAGTTGGCTCAACTTATAATAGAAAAGAAATAAGATTTCGCTTGAAGCATATTGTATAAAGCTATGCTTGAAGTGAACCCTGATTTACACAGACGAGAAAACTATATATTCTCGGCTGTCTTCTAGTCCAGCAGTCGCAAGCGGTGGGTTGGATCGTCCTGACGAAGGCCAGTTAAGCCTGAAATGCATAGATGGTTGTCTCCCTTGCTTCTTCTGGACATCACCAGTCTTTGCATAGCTACGGTGTTTGCATAGCTACGGCTTCCTAAAACATTATTTCTTTGGAGATACAAAATGTCTATACATATTGTATAAAGCTATGCTTGAAGCGAAATCTTATTTCTTTTATATACATATGTAAATATATATAACCAGTACCTTTGAAATATATATAATAAAGTATATATTTTGATTATGCGAATATGTTTTATTTGTTAACATTTTGAATAATATAAATATATATATATATAGAGAGAGAGGGAGAGAGAGAGAGAGAGAGAGAGAGAGAGAGAGAGAGAGAGAGAGAGAGAGAGAGAGAGAGAGAGAGAGAGAGCTCTCTATCATCAATCTCATAAGCATGCATGAAGAGACAGATGGAGCTAAGAAGATTTGGAAAGAATGAACATTCTAGATTTTGTGTACCACTCATCCATCTGGCTTCACAATCTTTTTAGCATGTATACGCACACACACACCTGTATACACTTATATATACATACAAACACTGACAGCCACATTCACTAAAAATCTCTCTTTTTCTCTCAACTCAGAATTTTTTAGATGTTATTTCTTTTTTTTTCTCCAATTTCTCCTTATTGATAAAAGAAATTAGCTAAAGATTCATGAAAATATGATTTAAAATATAATTAAATCTTTCTTAGGTTTTCAAATTTAGTTTGATGTACTCTAATTGATGCTCTAATGAATTAGTCTGTGTTTGTTAGATAAGAATTATTGTCTGACTCTTCATGTCTTCATTCATTTCAATCCCTCCCTATCTCTCTCTCTCTGCTCTTTCTGTTTTCCTCTTCCATTCTCTCTCATTCCCTCACATATATATAGAGACATGTGTGTGTGTGTGTGTGTGTGTGTGTGTGTGTGTGTGTGTGTGTGTGTGTGTGTGTGTGTGTGTGTGTGTGTGTGTGTGTGTGTGTGTGCAAAGCAGACAACACAGTACAATGAAGAAATATATTAGTTTAACACACAAAATAGAAATTTAGAGAGTGAGATGAGGAAAGAACAGAAACAAATTTGGAGGAATAAAATTCATTATCCTGAGTATTGGAACTTGTAAAACTGAGAAAAGATGACCAAATACCAGGAATTAAGAGACACTACTTTTTGAGCCAGCCATCATTAAGGCCTTTAGTGTCATTAGACTACTGTTTTTCCCTGTCAAATTTGGAGTAAGGAGCCAAATGAGTTTGAATGAAAGATGTGAGGGAATGCCAACACTTTCACCATTTTGTCTGTGGAGCACAGTTGATATATGCTTTTCAGCTGAAGGTGTAGAATCCCTCCACTCTTTCTCATCTTATCTTCAATTGTGTTTTATGAATTCTTAATAAATTTGAATATTATCTTGAAATCTTTGCAATCCCTTCATTTTGGAATGTAAAGCTTTGATCATCAGGAGACCAAAGTTGCGGGTAGTAGTCCAACCTACACAAAGCAATATATAGTGAAACTTTAACACATAATGTCTTGTCCAAATAAAACCACATTAGCCAGACAGTTTTGAAAAATATAAAACAGCACTTTGTGTTCATCACATTAAAAGGTGAAGAGTTTACTCTAATACTGCAAATTTTAACAACAATCTATCCACTGGGAAAGATACTATGAATATTTAAAATAGTAAGTCTGTTTTTTATATATTTTATGCTATTGCAGGATATTAAGAGTTTATCCAGTACTCTAGTATTAGTTCTATTTTAAAACACAGTACACCCTATATGCTTGGTGTTAGGAAGGGTAGCCAGTCTTAGAAACCATGCAAAATATGCAACGTTTGAACAAAATATGTTCTCTCTGACCTGTTTTGTCTTGAACCATCCAACACATACCAACATGGAAAGTGGATGTAAAATGGTAATTATGATGATGAAATAAAAAGAACCACCATTTTCTTTAAGTGACTTCTTTATTTTTTCCTTGTTACAAATTGTATAGAGAATATTTGTAAATGTATTTATAGAATTATATGTTTTGTAAATAGACTTCGAATGCCCTGAAAATAACAGTTGTATTACCTATATTGTAAAATCAGAGGAAAGCTATTTTTAATGTTCTCTTTGACTGTATCTGTATAGATCAATAAGCTTACTCTGCATTTTATGGGGACTTTGAAAAAAATATGTTTCAAACATTGATCTATGTGTTCTATATGTAATGTCATATAGCTCAGTTTTGTTTTTTTTTTGTTTTGGGATGTTTAGATTTATTTAAGGAAGAAGAAATGTGAGTATTGGTAGTAAGGTAGTGCAGTTATTTTCTTGATAGTGTTGGCATCAGAATGCCCAATGTACTATGGTGCCCACGGTTGCCCTGTCACAGAAAAGCTAAGATAAGGTAGTGCAGTTATTTACTTGATGTTGATGGCATCATAATGCCTAATTTACCCTGGTGCTCATGGCTGCTTTTTCCTAAAATATATTAAGCTTTTTAAATATTAAGCTTTTTAAATAGCTTATCTTCTTGCAAGGCAAATGCAAGTAAGAGTATGAGTTTAACACTTTAGATACTAATCTGAACAAAACTACACCAGCTTCTAGATGAAGTTTTTTGTTTTAACCCCTTTGATAGCAACCCAATTCAAAAATCATAGGCAGTGTCTTTCATAAGAAATGTAGTAATAAGTGTTAAGGGGAGGGTCATGGATATAAAAATAAAAACGAAAACAGTGTGAGTAGATGGCAAGGATGAATGTAGAACAATAGTAGTAGATAGGGGAAGAGCATGGTGGTCAAGAGAGTGGAATATATATATAAACATGAAGGGGAAAAGAAACTGATAAAATGGTAAGGAGGAATATAGAGGAAGATATTGATTGTTGATAAATTTCTCTACCATTTTTTTCATTATTCTTTTAGACCATTTAAGGGAATGTGGTGAGACCATTAGTTTTAATATCACCCCAAAGAAACATCAGAAAGGATATATATATTTTTTTTTATTTGCCACAAAGATCGAATTGATATATAATGTGATTGAACTTGAAAGCATGTTGTTCTAAGACAAGCTTGTTACCCACACAGACTATAGATATGTAATGATACTGTACTTGTTTTAATACCCTATAAACATTTACTTTATCTTTTCACTAATACATTCCGATAAGTTTTAACAGTAGTTTAGTTTTCTTCATTCCTATACTAAGCTGTCTTGATTATAAGCACACCCTACATACATATTCACACACAGCGATATATATATGTGTGTGTGCGTATAGACATATATATATATATATATATCAAATGCAAAGTATGGGTGCATAAAAGATGTAGTGGGATCACAGGTAAGCTAACTAAGAACATAGATTTTACATGTGGCCGGTGCTCTGGTGCAATAAGTAGCAGCAAGTGCCAAGAAAATACTAGCTCTTACAACTGCGCAGAGGGCTCTATAGAAATAGTGGACAGCTTCCGTTACCTGGGTGACAAAATCAGCAGTGGGGGAGGGTGCTCTGAAAGTACAGTAGCTAGAGTCAGAACTGGATGGAAAAAGTTCAGAGAGCTTATACCACTATTAGCCGCTAAAGGGTTCTCCCTAAAAATGAAAGGCAGGTTGTATGATGCCTACATACGAACAGTAATGTTGCATGGCAGTGAGACCTGGGCATTGTGTGCAGAGGATATACGCAGACTAGAGAGGAACGAAGCTTGCATGCTCCGCTGGATGTGTAATAGTAATATACGTGAACGGCAAAGCATAAACGAACTAAAGAAAAAATTAGAAATAAGAGGGATCAGATGTTGTTTACTCGAGAGAAGGCTACGTTGGTATGGACACGTGATGCGCATGAAAGTCGATAGCTGTATAACAAAGTGCAGGGCAATAAAGATAGACGGTAGCCACGGAATAGGCAGACCGAGAAAAACCTGGGACGAGCTGATAAACTCCGACCTCACACACTTACACCTCTCCAAGACAATGTTACTGGACCGAGACCTTTGGCGGTACTCAGTAATAGAGAAGACCCGCCTTACCTAAATACATAGTAAAACCTACTACAGCCAGTAGGCATCTCTAACAAAATACACCCCGTCCCACCACCCCCACCCCATCCACATCACCCCCTTCTATGTAAAGTTATGTTGGTGCCACACCATCCAGGCCGAAACAAATGAGATCGTGTAGGTGTCACGACAGAAAAAACACACAGTCCACGCTGTAATGTGGCCGTGTAGGCAACACGGTAAAAACCTCCCAGACCCACACTGTAAATGTGGTTGGTGTTAGGAAGGGCATCCAACTGTAGAAAACCTGTCAGACAGTCCTGTGCGAGCAAGACAATCACTCTTGCCTCAAGTGGGAATACCCCCGTCCAAACCCTTGCAAGCATGGAACACGGACGTTAAACGTTGATGATGATGATGATGATGTTGATGATATATATATAGTTAAATCTTAGACAGGAACAAAAATAGAGAAGCAGTACAAATAAGAGTTTATTAGGTTCACGCTTTTGTGAGTGAGGGGGTGATATTTACGTACATATATATACACATACATATTTATATATATATATATATATTATATATATATATATATACACATGTACATATATATATATATATATACACATACATATTTATATATATATATATATTATATATATATATATACACATGTACATATATATATATATATATACACATACATATTTATATATATATATATATATTATATATATATATATATACACATGTACATATATATATATACACATACATATTTATATATATATATATATTATATATATATATATATATATATATACACACATGTACATATATATATATATATACATATGTACATATATATATATATATATATACATATATATATTGTTATACTTGGGGAGGGTCATATTTGCGTAATATTGCCAGAATTAATAACAGAACACACTCACTGTTTGGTTGGTTTTCGCTTCTCGCTGTCTTTTATATCTGCGATCTAACTTACTCGGTCCTCAATGTTGCCACTGACCGAAAAGATGTGTGGAGATGATCATTGAGAGTGAGGTGGAGTTCTGCGACGTCAACACAGACGAACTGGGCCTCCTACTTAGACTTACCTACGACACTGACTACCTAGACAGCCATGACCTTAGATGTTTCTGCCCTAGTAGACCCATAAGAAGTAGACCCCCCACCATAACCTCAATGGCAAAAAAGACTCCCATGGGAAGGTGGATTGGGTGGACCAAAGCTATACGGACCCCCTAAAACAGTGATCAGGTAAGAAAAATGGTCGCACATGCAATAGGGGCTAGTATCAAAACTACCCTAAAGGGCCACATATTTAAGTTCAATGAGAAAATCTACACCCAAAATGAGGGAGCAGCCATCGGCGTCAGTATAGCTGGTGATGTTGCCAACCTTTTCATGGTATGGTTGGAAAGGAGACTTAAAGATCTCCTTAATGAAAGCTCCATAGACCTCATCATGTACTCTCGTTATGTAGACGATATCAATATAGTTATAAGAACACCCCCACTAGAGAGCACTAACAAGTTTGATTTAGAACGTAGCACGATGGAAAGCATCCAGCAGATAGCTAATTCCATACACCAGAGTATAACTGTAACTATCGACTTCCCTTCCAAACACCCTAACAATCGACTACCTGTATTAGACACAGAACTCTGGATTAACACTATAGACGAGAGAGCCCAAATTCTCCACTCACACTATGCTAAACCCATGGCCTCCAAATACCTGATACTCAAAAACTCAGCAATGTCCAGTAGTGCTAAGTTTAATATTCTGATCGCAGATTTGGTACGAGTGATGAAGAATGTGTCCAGCATGTGCGACCCAACAGAAATGGAAAGACACATCCAAAACTTCATCAACCGCATGCAGTTCTCTGGCTACAACCAAAGAGACAGAGTCAGAGTATACGAAGGAGCCATGGAAAAGTATAAGACCCTCATAGAACTGGACATGAAAGGAATTTGCCCACTATACAGGAGCAAATCATGGAATAGCTTAGATAGGGCTAGACATAAGATAGGGAAGGCCACATCATGGTACGACAACCAGAGATATCAGAGTGTCATGTTTGTGGACGCTACCCCTGGAGGGAAATTAGCTAACCAGTGTAGAAAGGCCCTGAGAAAGACCCACTTAAAAATAAAGGTGGTAGAAAAGCCAGGAACCACCATAAAATCCCCGATCAGCAAAACATACCCTTTTAAGAAAACCCACTGTACCAATAGGAAATGTATCATATGTAAGGTGAACCCCTGGATAAACTGTAAAACTAGAAACGTAGTCTATAGCATAAGATGTACAGAGGGTACTTGCAGAAACATGACAACAACATACATAGGTGAGACAGCTCGTAGCATAGGTGAAAGGATAGAACAACACTGGGGGAAACTAAAAGGACGAAAAAACGGGTCAGTACTATACGAACATGCTAGACAACAAGATGTCGGTAACATAGACAACATAGAAATTAGAATAATATCGAAACATAGGAATGACCCAGCAGATAGGCAAATCAGAGAGGCCAGTGAAATAGAAATTAGAAGACCAAAGCTAAACAGAAAGAATGAGTGGAACAACAACAACACCCAAACAAACAACACTGACCTAAGAGAAGTATAAATAAGTAAATAAATAAAATAAAATAAAATAAATAAATACATACACAAGCACAATAACAACAAGCACATAAACACACACTAGTCACCCAGCAGACACAACACTATACACAGTAGTCACACAGCACACATAACACTATACACACACGCAAACGCATGCGCAAAGAAGACAAAATAAAATAGACAAACAAGCAAATGAATAAATAAATATATAGACAGACTGAATAAAAAATGGCGTAGACATACAACACAACAGGAGGAAAAAATATAACACCACTGACGATGTTGCAGATGTGCAACGAAAGATTTATGTAAATTATGTAAACTATATATATGTGTTTGTGTCTATATTGTATCTGTATTATTTTTGACCGTCGGTCAGTCAATGGCAACATTGAGGACCGAGTAAGTTAGATCGCAGATATAAAAGACAGCGAGAAGCGAAAACCAACCAAACAGTGAGTGTGTTCTGTTATTAATTCTGGCAATATTACGCAAA
>OZ024741.1:145721634-145729134 GCA_964016885.1 Eledone cirrhosa | reverse complement strand
TTATATATATATATATATATATATATGCATATATATATATATATGCTTGTATATATATATATATATATATATATATATATATATATATATATATATATATATGTTGTTATACTTGGGGAGGGTCATATTGTTATAATATTGCCAGAAATAATAATTGTTTCTACTTTAGGCACAAGGGCAGCAATTACCCAGTGCATTACTGGTACTTTATTTTATCGACCCCGTAAGGATGAAAGGCAAAGTCAACCTCGGCGGGATTTGAACTCAGATCGTAAAGGAATGTAACTATGCTCGAAAGCATGGCGTCCGACCCTCTACCGATACTGCCAATCCACCGCCTTTTTTTTGCCAGAAATAATAGTAAAACACACTCACTGTTTGGTTTGGATTGGTTTTCAATTCTGTATCTTTTATATCTCCATAGTTAATTTATCTGGCAATCAATGTTTATCATTGATTGACCAATGGTTAAAAATACAGATATAAACATATATATATATATATATATATATATATATATATATATATATATATATAGTCTATCAAAGTTCATTCATCACTCACCTGTCACATCATATGAAAGTATTATATATGTAAGTATATATATGTATATATATATATATGTATATATATGTATATATATATATATATATATATATGTAAGCATATATATATGTGTGTGTGTGTGTGTGTGTGTCTGTGTGCGTGTAAGGGACTCATTCTACTGATATGGCTTTAAAAATGAAGCTTGCTTGCATAATTGCAAACGAATTGAGTGGATTGGCAGCATCGGTAGAGGATCGGATGCCATGCTTTGACGCATAGAGTTACGGCCGTTGCCATTCTGAGTTCAAATCCCGCCAAGGTTAACATTACCTTTCATCCTTACGGGGTCGATAAAATAAAGTACCAGTGATGCACTGGATAATTTGCTGGCCTTGTGCCAATAGTAGAAACAATTATTAATATTCAAAAAACTCAGATTACATTTATTATATACATTATATTTATTATATATATATGTATAACAAATGTCATCTGAGTTTTTCGAATATTAATAATAAAATTTGATTCGTTTGCAATTATACAAACAATCTTCATTATTAAAGCCATGGTAGAGGGTTGGACGCCATGCTTTCTAGCATAGTTACGTCCCTTTACAGTCTGAGTTCAAATCCCGCCGAGGTTAACTTTGCCTTTCATCCTTACGGGGTCGATAAAATAAAGTACCAGTAATACACTGGGTAATTGCTGGCCTTGTGCCTAACGTAGAAACAATTATTAAAGCCATGTCAGTAGAATGAGCCCCCCCCCCTCATTCTTGCTCTTGTGTTGGCATGTAAAGAGAACTGCAGACACTAATGTTTCTGGGTATTACCTTTCATCAGTACAATTCACTGTTCACCTGCCAACTGTCAGAGCTAGTGAAAATATATGATATTTTCTAAAATATACAGTGAGCGATCGGCCTGATTTGTATATTAGCAGACTGCCAACACAAGAGCAAGAATGAGGGGCCCATTCTACTGATATGGCTTTAAAAATGAGGCTTGTTTACATAATTGCAAACGAATCGAATATTATTATTAATATACGAAAAACTCAGATTACGCTTATTGCATTCAGCCATGTAGAGCAATATTTTTTTTATATATATATATATACATAGAAGTTTAGATGAGTTGAGAACACAACCATATAAGGCGAAGAGTTGTTTAATAGATTCTGAGGAAATCAGTGAAGAGAACTGCATGTAATGGGTGTGTTTATCATGTAGATCATCAACACTATAGAGGCTGTCAGGTCCATAAAAATGACTGAAGGGTCTGCCTGACCATTCATTTGTTTGTTTGGCAAGCTCTCCATGGCTGAAAGCCCTTCCCATCACCAACCACTTCACGAGGGGGAGGGGGCTGCTAGGAATGTGTTTGTGTGTTGTAAGGTTGAAGTAGTGAAGTTAAGAATAACTGTTAGGGAGTGCTAGTGAAGGAGGAGGGGAGGTCAGGTCACATTGTATACTACATGTCGGGTCTTCTTCAGCCCTGCATAGCACCAGCACTCGCAGCCTTTAGTCATTTCTGTTGTAAGCTTTATCTTTTTAAGGCTGGTCATTACAACCTCTTCCCATGTCTACCCGGGGCTGCCATGGGTCGCAGTCACTGGGGTTTCTTTGCATTTCTTTATGCAGTTGCTATCCTCCATGCACATCATATATCCATACCAATGCAATCTTTTCTCTTGCACTCTACATCCAATTCCTCTCATGCCAAGTTTTTTCCTCAGTTTGATTATTCTATGTTGTTCATGCACACTAACATTACACATCCATCGGAGCATACTTGACTCATTTATTTCTATCCTCTGCAGTCTTCTGCAGTCAAGGCCTATGTTTCACTGCCAGGTAACATCATGATTCTCACACAGGCATAGTATACTCTTCACTCAGAGAAAAGCATTTTGTTGTTAGCAGTGGTAATAGATCTCTGAACTTCTTCCAGCCTGTTCTTATCCTAGCTATATCACTTTTAGCATATCATTCCCCACTACTAATTTGATGGCCTAGGTACTAAAAAGCTGTGCACAATTTCTAGAGAGCTCACCTGGCAGCTCAGGGAATCTATTTCATGTGCTGTCTGTGCTTACTTCTTCTGTGCATCTGCTGCTTATAAAGTCTATCTTTTCCGTTAGCCTACCTGCAATCCTACTACATCTCTTGTGCATCCATAATTTACATTGTGTGTACCTCATGGAGTTTCTACGCACCCCTTTCTGACATATCAAGCATGGCCAATTTCCTGATGGTATCACTTTTCTGTCTTCTTTCTTACTTATTAAGACTTTCATCTTCGCTACATTTACTTTTCAGCCTTTCATCTCTAGATTCATTTTCTATGCTTGAAATTTTGCTTCTAACTCTCCTACAGACTCTGCTATGAGGACTAGGTGATCAGCACAAAGGAGCTCCCATGGAGTGCCAGTTTTACACTCCTCAGTAATGGCCTGAAGTACAGCAGTTGACTGAGGACTGATCCCGGGTGAACTCCCACCTGTACTTCAAATTCATCATGGTACTCATTGCAAACTCTCACTGCTGGTTGCTACTCTATACATGGCCTGCACAGCCTTCAAAAGCTTCCTAAGTGCCTCCCAGATTATAGAGCATAGACCCTTTCAAAGGATTTCTCTACTTCCACAAATGTTAGTTACAGTGGTTTACTCTTAGCTAAATGCCTCTCCTGTCATCATCTCAACAGAAAGAGGACACCAGTCATACCCCACCTGGCATAAATCCGAACTGCATCTTATCTAACTTGATTCTCTCACTGATTTGTTGTGCTATATCCCTTTTGGTAACTTTCATGACCTGCTCCACTAACTTGATGCCTCTGTAGTTACTTCTCTCTAGTGAATCCCCTTTGCCCTTGTAGCAGTTTACAATGGCACTGCTATGCCAGTCATTGGGTATAACACTATCCTGTACTACTTGTTTAACTATGTGTCTAACTAGCTTGTATCCAACCATGACAGGTGCTTTTGGCATCTGAGTGACTATACTGGATGGTCCAGCTGCTTTCCTTACCTTCATGTCCTTAATTGCTTTACCTATTATATTGCTGTCAACTTTTATGATTGGTCCCTCAATAGGGTCTGTATGGGGTCGACCCTCACTGTCCAATTCATTTTGTAGGAAATGCCTAAAGAGGAAAAAGAAAGTTACGATCAGTATGATGATGCCGATAGTCATGAAACTGGTGGTAGTGAAGAAAAGGGTGTTGGAAAGGAGATTGTAGAAGAAGAAGAAGGAGGAGGAATTGAGGGAAAAAGGGAGAGAGATGCAAAAATGTCCATAATTTGTGTTCCTTAAATACATGTTTTTAATATGATTTTTTTCTTTATTATTTTAAAGTTCGTTTGTGAAAGTATGATGAAGCTGATGGAATTTTTTTTTATGTCATTGGGTGTGTTTGCTGCTATTAATGGACAGCAAAAAGGTTGGGAAATAACTAGTAATGAGATCTGAGAAAAGGCAAAAGTAACCTTTAGACATGCATTTTGGAAAGAAACATTTATTTTTTAGCCAGAAATACAGCTATCATTGAAACCCATCATTGATGTGAGAACTAAAAAGTTTGTGTCTCTGTGAAACGCAAGTTCAAAGAAATGGAGCAATTTAACCAGTGATTGATTTTCTATAAAGGAACAACTTTTCAAGATTCTGGCTTTGTTTCATATTTTTAAACATAATAATAATAATAATAATAGTGTGTATACACACAAACACTCACTCACACACACATACAGACACATATATATATATTCTGCTGTTAGGAAGCATATTCAATATCCATCAGTTAAAGATGGCTGAATGGAAGTGTTTGCAAAGAAAAAAAGGAAATTCTTTGACAGCAGATGCTGACTTGTCAGTTTTCCACAGATAGGATTTTACTTTTAACTCTCTGCTTTCTGTACAAGTTAAAATTTTGTGAAAATACATTGCCATATATTCAAAGTATATTGGTAAGACAATCCTGATATATTTTCTATTCTATCTATATTATATTTTCTGCAATATTTTATAAGCATATAATGCTCACTTTCTATTGGTTTTGCTGGTGCCATGATAAAATACAACCAGTATACTCAGTAAAATGGAAGTGCTGGTGCTGCAATAAAATGCAACCAGTACATACTATAAAGTGGTAATTTTGGTGCTATTATAAAATGTATATGGTACATACTGTAAAGTAGTAATGCTGGTCTAAAGTCTGTTTTAAGCCAGAAGGCTCATTAGGCCGGTGCTTATCCTGGTTTCATGGCGTCAAGCGACTGAGTGGACAAGACCCCCCCCCCCTGCACACGACACCAGTTCATCACAGGATTAAACCCCCAGTTATTGCTGGTACTCATTTTCAACTGAGTATACTGAAGCAATGTGAAATGAAGTGTTTTGCTCAAGAACACAACACGCAACCCAGAACGGGAATTGAACCCACAACCTTATGATCGTAAATCCCTTACCACTAGGCCATGCACATCCACTGCTGCCATAATAAAATACAATTGTAAATTGGTAGTGTTGGTATTATGATAAAATGCTTCTGGTATATTCTGTAAAGTGGTGGTGTTAGTAATGACTTCCTACCATAAAAACCATGTTAACATTTTTATGGAAAATGTTCAAATTTATTGTATAACGTTCAACACAGCAACTTTGAGTTGTTTATACATTATATATGTATACTAGCATAGTACCCATCAAGAGTGACAGGATTTATGATAAAAAATATCAATTTAATAATTTCTTGATTACAACATTCTCTGCAAACATGCTTGAATCCTCAATTACCTTGATCTTTTCCCTCTTATAACTCTGGTCATTGCTGTATTTCATTTTGTATTCATTTAAATCAATTACAATAATTGTTTTCCATATTTTCTTTAATCATTATCAAATATATATCAACTAATTTATAATAACATTGTTCTATCTGTGGACCTATTTACCTTCAGACTTCCATTGGGAAATTTGTTTTGTTGTTATTGTTCAAAGATCGATACACACATCCACAAACACACACGCATGCAGGTATTTATCAATGAATCTGTCTTTGATAAAAATAAAGACTCTTTTCCTATAATCAACCATTAAACTATTAAATTTCTTCATTGTAAAGTGTCGTTTGTTTTTTTGTTTCCAATGACTTTATTTTTTGTGTGTATATATATATATATATATATATATATATATATATATATATATAAAATAAAATAACAAGAGGCTGGACTTGTGTAAATCCTTGAAAGGTTTATTATACTATGATCATTTCAATGACCGGGTTCCGGATGAATCCGGTGATATCATCAGGTATTCGAAATATAACAAAGGAATATAACAGATAAAATCCATGGGGCTGAAAATCATAGACAAGATGACGACCGACCATCTAGCATCTTCTACTTTAGTCGGTCGCCCTCAACTTGAGGGCGACCGACTAAAGTATATTTTGAATACCTGATGATATCACCGAATTCATACGGAATTTGGTCATTGAAATGATCATAGTATAATAAATCTTTCAAGGATTTACACCAGTCCAGCCTCCTGTTATTTTATAATAATTAACTCCGTACTCGCACCACCAACTACACAAACGAAGATGGGTGAGCTGCATTACGTTGAGTACTCTCCATAATATTACATCGAGATTGACCATACGGAATGACCAATTCTATCCAGTGGTGAACCAATAAACCTAAATAAATATATACCAACACCACTACCAACATAAGGGTAAAGGTCAGATGTACTTAACAATAACAAAAACAACCACTACAGATAGCCTCGCCTCAGAAAGAATTTCTATAGAATTTTGACTGAGGAATGTTCTCATTACTGACCAATGGGAGGACAGGATGTCCTTTGACGCTGAAATTCGTTTGACGCTGAAATTCATGACTCCAGTTCCACATAGAAACAACAACCCAACCAGGAACTGGTCACATCAGAGTATTGACAAAGTTAACACCTCAACAACATGTGTACTCGTCTCTACCACACTAATTCGGACTGCCTGAAGAGGTCACAGCCAAAGACGGCTGTCACCAAAATATATGTAGCAGTAATAAATGAAGCTAAATTTTAAATATTTGACTTATTTATTTTATTTTATTTTATATATATATATATATATATATATATATATAATGTATAAAAATCAATACAATATAATTACCTCATTACCAGAGGTTTCCCGAATGAGGCCAATACGAAAGAAACGTCTTCATTCGTTCGTCAGACGAGGCAATATAAAACATGGGTAAATACTTGGAAAGTCTCATCAAGAAAAGCAAAAAAACAAAAAAACAAAAAAGATATAGACAAATGAATTAGAATATGAAATATATAATAATCTTTCAAGAAATATAGTTAGGTGTGTGTATATGTATGTATATACGTTCACAGATGTGCATATATGTGTATGCACATATGTATACGTATAGTGAAAAAGTGTGCGTAAATATATAATTTAGGGCAAATGTATCTGTATGTCTGTAATCTACAGACAGAATAGATACATCATAAGAGAATGAAGGCACGCGCATAAACACACCTACACTTAGATGCGGAAGTAAAATAGGTAAGGGAGTGTAATAATTAAAGGAAAAGTATCAATCTCGATATATTTATAAAAATGGAACAATAATTTAGAAAGAAAAAATTAAAGAAAAGAAGACAAACAAGGTACATACATACACACACACGTATATCTCACAAAAAAACGCAAATTATACATGCTTATATACACACGCACACTTACACATCCATACGTTCGATACGTACACACACACACACACACACACACACACACACATACTTACACTCACGCATATTGACCTGTTTGCATGCACACGCATAAAAATGAGGATGTAAAAAAAAAGGGGGAGAAGAAAAAAAGGAACAAAACATAAAACCTAGATGTAAAAACACGGATATAAAGA
>OZ024741.1:145559134-145719134 GCA_964016885.1 Eledone cirrhosa | reverse complement strand
GAGAGCCAGGGGCATATTTTCATTGCTCAGCTAAGGTGAGATTGACTAACTGACTGTTGACTACTGAGAGCCAGGGGCATGATTTCACTGCTCAGCTAAGGTGAGACTGACTAACAGACTGTTGACTACTGTGGGGTGGGATGACAAATACATTCAATTTGAATAAAATTGTACCCAACTTTCCTTGATGACCTAAACATGTGATTATTTGGCTTAATGGTTAATCCTGCCCTGGATATAGTATATATCAGGCATGGGCAACATTTTTCAAGTAGTGAGCCACATATGATGTGGCTCATCATAAGGTAGGCTGCAATACTAAAAACATTCAAGGCAATTTTGAAATTAGGTGTGCTATTCAGAAATCCAAATTGGTTGCATACAGCTTGGTCACAGTTTGCCCATGATTGGTATATATGAAGCATTGTGAGATATATATGTCTAAGAAAAGTTGGTACAAATCCCATCACGATAAATTTTATTAAGAGGAAAGAAGCACTTAACTCTTAATATCTTGTAATGCTTTAGCAGAAAATATTTTAAAATCGGTTTCTTAATTACATTGTGTATCCGACCTCCCATGGGTACAAGCTGAAGCATATAGACAATATACCCCCACACCCCCCACTGCAAGGTAGTCGTGGAGGTGCCACGGCAAAAAGCACCCAGCCCACACTGTAAAGTGGACGTGTAGGCGCCACGAAAAAGCACCCAGCACTCACTGTAAATGAGGTTGGTGTTAGGAAGGGCATCCAGCTGTAGAAATCAAGCCAGATCAGTTCCTGTATGAGCAAGGCATGGTCAGCCGACCAGACACTGCCCACAACAGGACAACCCGTCTAACCCATGCTAGCGTGGAAGAACGGACGTAAAACGGTGATGATGATGATGATGATGATCTTTACTAGTGAACAGATCATTGTGAAAATTTACCATATTTGAAGTTAGGACTCCAATTTTTAATGTGATACCCTCACTGTGCTGTTTTTGTACTTTTCAAGAATATCCTGCTAATGTGGCTTGAGGCAGTACAAAATGTTAAGAGTTAAGTAAATCCTAATTTATTTTTTCCTGTGTGTGTAATGCCCTAATTCAATTAGTCTACTGTTCAATTTTAGTCTGCAATCATTTTCTCATTAAAATAAGAAGTTTGAGAAATAAAAGTAAATATGCTAAACATTTGCCAATTTAGGTATTTCTTTTGTGACTACATTTCTTTCAATGAAACAGTACAGTTTCATCAATTGAATTGTCTTAGATTGTAAATGTCAGAATTATATGGCTATAAGACCAACATAACATTCGAGTTCTGAAATGAATGATGCTTTTAACAGAACACTATTATTGTTCTCTGTATAATGATAACTTAAAACTAGAGCAAATTGCTTGCTGATTACTATCATTTATTATTATATATCATTTCTACTGATGAATTATATATTCTATCTTCTCTCCAAAATCATCTTCGCTCTATGTTAACCATTTTGATTCTAACCCACCTTTGTTTTATGATTTGAGAATGTTTTTATTTATCTAAATACTTCCATCATACTTTTACATAAAGCCTTTTTTCAGTTATGCTTGAAACATCATATTAATAAGCATCTTAAGGTCACTTTTCATGCTAAAGGAGGGGTTAGCCTTGCGAATCCATGACAAACTTTTCCATTTTCTCTATAGTTTGTGTTCTTCACTCATCCATCAAACCATTTTCCTTTCTTGCTGCTTCACATTCATCATGCTTATTTCACTCCAATGAATCATACCATAGCACTTCTTAAACATTCAGCATGATCCATCACTCTCCATGACTTTATCTTACAACTTTGGTTACTGAGTTCAGATCTCGCTGAGATCACCCTTGGGTTTTGCCATGCTAGAATTGATGAAATAAGAACTGACAGTATACTAATATTGATGTATTACATTCTGGCTTCTCAGAAAGAAAACTTTCTCCATTATTATAATTACTCGAAATAAATCATTCTTGTCCTGTTTCTTCAGTGTGTAAGAATGATTCCGTCTTCTGATTTTGAATTAAGGAAAATTTCTTATTTAATTATAGCATCCATAATGTTCAATAACATTGTAAACAGATCAATTGGCAGAAAATTGCTTTGATCACATTTCTTTGGCTATAAAGTTTATAAAAATCAAATCAATTTTATATATTGGGTAGTTTTATATATAAATAGAATCTATAAATGCAAAATACTGAATAAAGTATAGGATTGAAGAATTAATGTTCCTCTACATTCAGTTCAGTTAAAGCCAAACCTTGAAGGTGCATGGCCTTATGATTAATGTGTTGGATTTATGATAATAAAGCTGTGGGTTCGATTCCTGGACTGGTCAACACACTGTGCTGTTGAGCCAAATGTTTCATTTTGCATTGCCTTTCATGATAGGACTGAAAACTTCCTGAAAACACCTGAAAACTTCCTGTGTTGCAAACACATAGAGGGCCAGCTAAAACTGCATTGGTGTGAGCTATAAATTTCATTTATTTTTTTCTTTCCTGGAAGCCAAACTAACAATTATTTGTAAGGAGATCAGTAGAAAGAATAGATAGCTATATTGATATGGGAGTGGGCACCCAGCTAAAAGATTAACCCTCTCATTACCATATTTTCTCATGAGAGACACTACATATGGCTTTCAAATAATTTTGAATATAATAAAGAAATTGGAAAGGTTCAGTAATTTAACTGTTTTATTTTTAAGAGGGTATATGGAGCATAACTTAACAAAGGTTCATCCATAAAATTATGATGGAAAGTTCACATGCTGCCTATGAAGGAGTGATGCTAGAGCTGTGAAATATTGCATGCATTAGTTTCAACTCCTCTTATTAATAACTGTTTTGTTTCCTTCCAGGGTCTATGTTGAAAAGTAAACCTCATTTGGTCATTCCACGAGGATATCTTGGTCAGCCTATGAACTTTTCAGCTGACCTTTATATAAGCACTTTAAAATGAACAGTTTTATATCATAGTACCATGGGCTATTTCGGGTAGTTGTATCAAAAGAGTTAACTTATGAGTATGATGATGATATATAAGTGACTCTGTTACTTTTGAATTATATATATCGTATATGCCGACATTTGAAGCCTAAAAATATGTCTCCAAAACCAGAGGTTGATTTATCTGCCGAATATAAAATGTTAACCTTTACCACTGAGAAGTAAACTGAAACTGCCTGCCTAACACTCGTTGAACACCACTTACCATAACTCTAACGGTCCACCACAATTATATCCTACTGAATCTCATATTTATTAAGTCTATTTAATGTAGAGATTATAATAATATCAATGACTTGTCATAGCTCATAGGGTAGGTTACAATAGGTTCATTAAGGTTAGGCTAGGTTGGTTTACTCTGTGAGTTAGAACTTACTTGCGACTCAAGTGTTTTGGAAGAAGTATCTTAGAATTGTCTAAACTATTGGGAAAACTATGATAATTTTACCATGAAACAAAACTGGCCAAAAGTAAAAATATATCACCCTGTAAACCTGCCGTTCACATCAGTTGATGCATCTTAACATTTGCTGTGCACCACTTTTTATTCATACGCATTTTTATTTTACAACTATTTCGTGTTTATTTCCATGTTTTACATTTTGTGCAAATAAAGAATGACAAGTACATCTTGGGCTGAGGAGATGGTACTGCATTATATTGGGGGTTGCCTTATCAAGCGAATATAGGCCTAAATCTGAATTACACCTCAGAATTTTAGAAGTCGACCTATGCACCAGATCAACTTGTATGCTGGCATATATATATATATATATATATATAATGACAGAAACCGGTAAAAGAATAAAGAATATTAAAGTACTAGTGCATCAGTATAGTTAGTAGGTATTGATAGTATTATAGTGTAAAAATACACACACAAGTACACCAGATCTGAACAAAGAGGAGCCAAACTCCCACTGTCATCATCTCCATCTCTCTTGCTCTCCCCGTCTCTCACTATTATGAGCAAATGGGGTCCCACATACTGGCCACCCCATGGCCCCACCAGACAGAATAGAGAGGGCGTTTCCCTGGGGGATGCTGAGGGAGATGCACTGGAAGAGCCATTCCAGCTCGCAAGGCTCACACCTGCGGCTAGCCAGCTCAGCACCTATGGCGATGAGTAGAGAGGAGGCCCTAGGGTCAAGGACACCAGGTGTCTCCACTGCTAGGGGCTCGACTGCAAACCTGTCAGAGAGTGGCTGATATTTGTGCAGAGCAGTGATATAAACTGAGTTTAGGAACTGAGAGTATATTAAGATCCTTGAGGTTGAAATTGAGAAGGAGGTGGTGATTTAAACACTATTAGCCCTCCACACCCTTCTCTGAAACTGAAAAGAAGAGGAATGCTACTTCCCAGCATACCCACTCCTACTTTCCTCACTGGACCTGGGCCCACAATTACCTGAAAATAACTATCAGGCCATAGATAGAATTACTAGTTATTTGCAATCAAGTGTTTTGCAGAGATAGGTTCAGTTCTCACTGAGTTCAATTTTGCCTTTCATCCTTCTGGAGTTGTTTTTTTTCCTTGTGTATTCTGAGTTCAAGTCCTCACATTTTCAACTTTTATTTGCCTTGTGTATCCCAGGTTTTGGAATAAATACACCATAACCTTTTGTGTTGTAAGAGGCAAATAATTGTTAATGTCAAGATGGGTATCCAGCTGTAAAACTTTGTTTGAAAACATCTCAGCATGGAAAAAAGGATGGTAAAACTGAATAGTAATAAGTATTTTATTTTCTTTAGAACCAAGAATGAACTGCATGTAACCTATTGAGATTGATTTAACCTAACATATAAAAATTGGACCTGTTTCTAGTTAAAAGAAAATTAGGAATAGAATCTGCAACATGATCCTGATTGCCATATCATACCAATTCTTTTCTCATAATTAATGCACTTGAGAGGGAGACACATAAACATAAACTTCATTTACAAAATACATCACACCAATTGTGATTAACTGTGAAATAAACTAATATTTGGTGAATATTATAAGTATTGAAATGCATTTTGCAGAGCAAATGTATTTAGTTTAAAACAAAATATATAACTAATGCAAAATAATCATTACTGTAAAATAACAACTTATGAATAACATTTGTTTTAATTCATTTTTGAATTTCCATAATATCGTTGTTTTTTCACAATAATTTTAACATTTTCTTCTTTTCCTTTCTAATGTTTAATTAGTTCCTTCTGAGAATATTAGAAATACTTTTAGCTCTCTTGTGTTGTTATAATATTTGACAAATGTTGTTATCGATAGGTACCAGAATATGTTAAAGATTTTAGTCTTCAAATTTATTATTATTACTATATATATATATATATATATATATATATATATATATATATATATATATATACACACACACACACAGACAGAAAAAAGTTGAAAAAAGTGCTTGGTGTCTTAAAGAAGATTTATTTAAAATAACTACACTCTTTTCACAATTTCATGATTTCTGAAAGTTAAGTGAGATTGAATGCTGTGGCACTATTCCATAACTGCCTCACCTCTGAATGAATTTCGAAAATAATCTAGCTCAGATTGATGTGTCCATGCATTCCAAAAGTCAACCCTTTGAAAATTTAATCTGTCAAGTTGGAGAATGATCAATATTTGTATGTATATATGTATGTATGAAGACGCATGGCTTCGTGGTTAAGGTGTTTGGTTCAAAATCATAAGGTTGAGGGTTCAATTTCTAGTGGTGCATTGTCTCCTTGAACAAGACACTTTATTTCACATTGTTCCAGTTCACTCAGCTGGCAAAAATGAATTGTACTTGTAATTCGAGGGGTCAGCCTTGTCACATTCCATGTCATGCTGAATCTCCCTGAGAACTACATTAAGAGTACACATGCCTGTGGAGTGCTCAGCCACTTGCACGTTAATTTCACAAGTAGGATGTTCCATTGATCAGATCAACTGGAATGCTTGTCGTCGTAACCGAGAGAGTGCCAATCATGAATGTGTGTACAATTTGTTCTCTACTACATGTATACAAGAAGTCATAATTTTGCCCAAACGGTAGGCTGTTGTATATATAACTTCAACATGTCAAATGGCAAAAATGAACAAAAATTGTATGTGTTTGTGTGTTAGTGAATGTATCCTGTTACAGTTTATTCAGTCATAGTTTGTATTTTTATATAAATATATTTTATTAATCTGTGCTTGGTTTGTGGTATTGTCTGAACCAAAGTAAAGTAGAAACACTTGGAATTTGAGGACTCATTTGTTGCACATAAGTCAAGATACCCACTCAATGGAATCGATTTTGTTTTGGCAATGAATAGTCATTCTGTTCTGGGTATAAGATTTGTTTTTCCTATGTAGTCTTCATAGTTAAATGTATATATTAAATTTTTTGACTAATTGTAATAGATTTTTATGATAAAAATTTGTCCTGATTTTAATTTAACCGTATGTCTTCAATAAGGTTAATGTAAGTCAGACAATTAGGGTGACCATACTTTTTTACTGTGGGTGTTGGGTTCGTGGTGGGTAATTTGGCACAGGATATTTAAGTGAATTTGATTGTCTTTTACACTTGATTATTTTGTGCATTTCAAGTGCTTTTTTTCAATCTTGTATCTTGTCTCAATAGTGGAATCTTCTAGTGGATAATGTTGTATGCCTTTGTATTTCTTGGATTGTGTGTTATGATCAAGGGTAGCGTATTGGGTGTATCTGAAGTGTTTTGTGTTTTTTGTAGTTATTGGATATTTATTGCTTTTGACAACTTCCATTCCATTATCTGTTAACATTGACAGGTACTCCCATTTAAGTAGCATTTGTTTTAATTGTTGGAGTCTTATTCCGAGTGTCATAATTTGAAACAATCGTGCAGACTCTCTCTCTTAGATTAAACAGAATATTTGTCTTCATATGTCTTCGATGTCTTAAAGTGAATAGCCAGTATTGTTTAGAGGTTGTTGGTTTATAGCAGATATCAGTTTCAATATTTGTACCTTCCTTTTTGATGATTAGAATATTTAAGAACGGTAGTTGATTCTCATGATATTCTATTGGGAAGTTGGCATTATTGTTTATGCTGTTAATTAGGGTTTTGAAATAACTGAGTTGGTGGAAAATGTGCAGCCACAGAAAGAAGAAATCATTTAACATGTCAGGCAAATTATTTGAATTTAATTGACTTCTGGTGAGCTATTTTTCCAAAAATGACCACTTTTTTTTCTTGGTTCGTCTAGTGTGGCAGTTATAAGCCTATTAAAGGTTTTAATAATAAACCTTGTTTTAATATATATATATATATATATATATATATATATATATATATATATATATATATATATATATATATATGAGTGTGTATGGTGGTAGGGAAATAAGTGGAAACTACAAAGCAAACAATACAGAAAAATGAAGAAATATATTAGTTTAATGCTTAATTTAGTAGGAAATGTGTCAACGTTTTAAACACACATACACTTATATATATATATATATATATATATAAAACAATCAGAGAAATAAACAATATAAAGTGTGAAATTGATTGCATGAATGCAGAACATATTGGCCCTAGGAAGTGGAGTTGTGAAAGAAATGCAAATTTGAAGCCTTCCACAAATACAGCAGCACACCACTCTTTGTTGGATCAACATACAATTGAATACAAAATATGTTTTTAAAATATTTCTTTATTCAAATATCTTTGACAAGAATGAACACGAGAACATTTTGTGAGGATTCAGATTTAATTCGCCACCAAACAAAATAAATAATTACAGTTATGAGGAGATAAATGAAATTTTTAAAACATAATGAATTTCTGGGCAAGATTATCATTAATGTAAATTTTGTCTTATATTTTTTTTTATAGATTTATGGTTTTATAATTTCTTTTTTTTTTGGCATCTTTTGCATAAATTTCAATTGGTTTTGACAAAAATAATTACAAAAATATTAAAAGAACAAATAAAAAATTCAAACAAATAAAAAATTCAAACAAATAAAAAGCATCCTCAATTTATATAAGGGAAGAAGAAATTTTACAGCAAATTTAATCAAACAAGTTTATCCAAAATACCATAATTGTATCTAAATGTGCATATAGCTTTAATTAGAAGCTAATTTATACAGTAATTAAAGCGATTGAAAGCACAACATTGATAAACATAGGACAAATTTAAAATTTCATATTAAATATAAAAATTAGATGAAAAAATAACAAATATTGTCTTTGCTTTGAGATAAAGCTGAAGAAACCTTCATCACTAAAACTAAAATATGTTTAAAATATCATGAGACATACCACCTTTCATTTAATTTAATTGTTCATATACACACAGCGGACTATTGAGCAATCCATAAATATCATATCTCTAGTGGAAGATATTTCTGTCTATATTGATTTCTCTTACTTGCTCTTACTATATAATTATATGCACACACACATACACACACACACATGCATATATATATATATGAAAGAAAGAATTGGTAATATACTTGAAGCATTGTATAGTGAGGTATAAACGTTTGAAGTTCGAAGGCCAGAACAATGCAGGTTTGGAGATAGAATATAAATGTAAAAGATAGCGCTGACAATTAGTCTTTTACCTTAATTTATTCATATATCCTGATATTTAGAGATAATATCTCTCTGTCTGAGGAAAGTAAAGTGGTTAATCCAGTGTTCGAAGTGGATTGCTAAGTCATGCATACTTCCAGTCAGCATGACTTAGCAATCCACTTTGAACACTGGATTAACCCCTTTACTTTCCTCAGATGAAGAGATATTATCTCGAAATATCAGGATATCTGAATAAATTAAGGTAAAAGACTAATTGTCAGCGTTATCTTTTGCATTTATATTCTATCTCCAAACCTGCATTGTTCTGGTCTTCTAACTTCAAACGTTTATATATATATATGTATGTGTATGTATGGTTGTTGTTAGGATGGGTATCCAATCGTAGAAACCAAGCTAAAGCAAAGCATATGAGCAGAACCTAGTCACCTGACAAATCTGACCCCAGCATGCGACAGCAGTCAACATGTTAAATGGTGAGAATCATCATCATCATCATCATCACCGTTTTACGTCCGTTCTTCCACGCTAGCATGGGTTAGACGGGTTGTCCTGTTGTGGGCAGTGTCTGGTCGGCTGACCATGCCTTGCTCATACAGGAACTGATCTGGCTTGATTTCTACAGCTGGATGCCCTTCCTAACACCAACCTCATTTACAGTGAGTGCTGGGTGCTTTTTCGTGGCGCCTACACGTCCACTTTACAGTGTGGGCTGGGTGCTTTTTTGCCGTGGCACCTCCACGGCCACCTTGCGGTGGAGGGGGGGGGGGGCATATTGTTTATATGCTTCAGCATGTACCCATGGGAGGTCGGGTACCCTGTATTACTGCGTGACGCCAGAAGTCACGGTCGTGTGTCATTGACTTTGAGAGGTGTAGTTGGGTAAGGTCGGCTTTTATCACCTCATCCCAAGTCATCTTGGGTCTCCCCACTCCGCGGTTTCCATCAACTTCTAGTGCTCTGCACCTTTTTATGCAGCTGTCATCCTTCATACGCATCACATGTCCATACCAGCGTAACCGCCTCTCCTGCACGCAGCATTTGATTCCTCTTATGCTCAGTCTCTCTCTCAATTCCTTTATGCTTTGTCGTTCACGTATATTACTGTTACACATCCATCGGAGCATGCAGGCTTCGTTTCTCTCTAATCTACGTAAGTCTTCCACCTTCAGCGCCCAGGTCTCACTACCATGCAACATCGCTGTTCGGATACACGCATCATACAGTCTGCCTTCCCGCTACATCTCTTGTGTACCCATTGTTTGCATTTGGGGCAGAGAATGGAGTTCCTACCTACACCTTTCCTACATACTGAGCAAGGCCATTTCCCTGAGGGGATCTGGGTTCTGTTTTCTCGTCTACTTACAAGGACCTTAGTCTTTGTCATGTTGACTTTGAGGCCTTTTCTCTCTAGTCCCTGCTTCCAGGTTTGGAATTTATTCTCTAGTTGTACCATAGATTCAGCTATGAGTGCGAGGTCATCAGCATACAGGAGTTCCCATGGGCATCCGGTCTTAAACTCCTCCGTTATTGCCTGCAGGACTATGATGAACAGGAGAGGGCTAAGAACAGAGCCCTGGTGGACCCCAACCTGTACGCTAAATTCCTCGCTATACTCATTGCCAATCCTAACTTTGCAGACTGCTCCCCTATACATGGCTTGTACCGCTTTCACAAGCCATTCATCTACTCCTAGTTTTCTAAGAGCCCACCAGATTACTGCACGTGGAACTCTGTCAAAGGCTTTCTCAAGGTCGACAAATGCCAAGTAGAGTGGCTTACTTTTAGCTAGGTACTTTTCCTGTAATTGCCTCACAAGGAAGAGGGCATCAGTGGTGCCTTTCCCTGGTACAAACCCAAATTGCATCTCGTCTATATTCACCCGGTCCCTAATCAGCTGTGCTATAACTCTTTCTGTTACTTTCATGACCTGGTCCATCAACTTTATACCTCTATAGTTTCCTCTATCTAGTGCATCGCCTTTACCTTTGTAGCAGTTGACAATGATGCTACTGCACCAATCTTTTGGTATGGCCCCCTCTAGTATTACCTGGTTAACGATACGTGTGGTTATAGTGTGACCTACAGACCCAGATGCCTTCAGCATCTCGGCAGCTATACCCGATGGACCGGTTGCCTTCCCTATCTTCATATCTCTGATTGCCTTACTTACTACGCTGCCGCTGACTTGTACTGCTGGTCCCTCTATAGGGTCTACGTGGGGTAGGGTCTCTTCTTCCCATGCATTCTCCTCATTTAGTAATCTATCATAATGACTCTTCCATGCATCTTTCTTCTCAGCACTTGTGAGGGCAAGCTCACCTTTATCATTTCGGATACACTTCTCTCCAATGACATCACAACTATCTCTGACACACTGCCTCGCAATCTTGAATACCTCCTGTTTCTGGTCCTCACGTTGTAAAACATGCTTGAATTTTCTATCCTCTGCTTCCCTCCTAGCTAAGTATACTTGTCGCCTAGCTTCCCTCTTGGTCTCTATGTAATGTACCCTGCTCCCCCCGTTCTTCCATTCTTTCCATGCCTGTCTCTTGGCCTTGACTGCTTCATCTACCTTATTGTTCCACCACCAAGTCACTCTCCTCCTGCTTGAGGTCTTACTCCAGCCACAAACCTCATCCGTCGCCTCTAGTAAGTTATTTTTTAGGAACTCCCAGTTCTCTTCTACGTTAAATGTCTCTATCTGTTCTTCTTTACTGTCGTAGGCGTTGAGTATATATATATATAATATATATATATATATGTATATATATATATATATATATATTATATATATATATATATATATGTATATATATATATATATATTTATATATATATATATATATATATATATATATATATCAATACCATTTAACAGGTCTTCAGCATATAGGAGTTCCCATGGGCAACCTGTCTTAAATTCCTATGTTATACCCTGTAGGACAATATATGTTGTTTTTATTCAATCAATAATTTTTACTAATTAATTAATTAATTTACTCTATTTGACAGGAAATATTGTTATATTGCTCCAAGTAAACATGTTAAAGGGTTTAAACTACAACACTGAGCTGTTTATCAAATATCTGCTCTATCTTATTTTCTCTGAAATCTTTGTCTTAGTCTAGTAATTAACGATTTCATTATCATATTTCTATAGAAATACACTACTTATCTCTCACCTAAGCACTTGGTCTCATCTGGGACATATGCCACTAAGGATATTTTTTCATTTATCCTTCTTCTTCTTCAATTGCCAGAGTTCTATCCAGAGTTCTATCCAGATTTCTTCCCATTCCTGCTACATCACTAGATCCTCTCTTCCATTTTCCATGGAAGAACCACCAAAGGCATTGCTTGGTGACATTGTGCTAAAATGACAGGGTTCGATTAATCATGAAAATAAGAAATTGGAAAATTTTGACAAAACAAATTTTTGTTAAAACAAACCCTTGCTAAAATGGAAAAAACAGATGTTAAATGATGATGGTAATAATGAAGTTGGCATTTCAAACATAACTTAACCAAGACTTTTACATAAAATTATGATAAAAGGATGTAATTTAAATGCCCCTTTCATAACCATTTTTCTAATGAAGGATGCTGCTAAGCTTTGAATATTTTGAAAATAATCAAGAATTTGGAACAAAAATTAACTTGTTGGTGCTTGGAACATAACACAACATCAAATGTTCTTATACAACATTAGGATTAGTAATATGCTCAACTTTTTCATTATTAAGTTTGGAAAATAATATGTTCTTACAAAATTATGATGGAAGATTTTTAGATAAAATATAAACAAAGAGATTTGTAACATAGAACAAGAGATCGTTTTAGGCGATTTGGTATAAAAAGAGTTAAAATTGAAATCCTAGGTTTTCTCAGGCATGTTAGTATCTTAAGAGATTTCCGATATGATAATAAGAGATTTCAGATATGATAATAATGAGCATTACAGCTGGTGGTGAAAGATTCTATCAATGTTTAAAACACTGTCCAATTTGACTATTTTTGTTTGTTGTGTTTTTGTTGTTTATTTTTTCTATTTATTTATTTATGTCCAGTTCTCAACTTACATTTAGCAGTCATGATGTGAACCTGATATTTATTTGAAGCAACTATTTTACTTCTATGAGGAAATTGTAGTTGTGTGGACAATTAACAGTGGAGGGGAGTGTCTGAAAGTACAGAGTGAGAATGGGATGGAAGAAGTTCAGGGAGCTACTGCAACTGCTAGTTACAAAAGGCCTTTCTCTTAAAATGAAATGCAGACTGTATGACACATGTGTACAAACAGCAATGTTGCATAGTAGTAAGAACTGGGCACTGTGTGCAGAAGACTTGCATAGATTGGAAAGAAATGATGCTTGCATGCTCCAATGGATATGTAATAGTAATATACATGAACGGCAAAGCATAAATGAACTGAGAGAGAAACTAGGCATAAGGGGAATCAGATGCAGTGTGCAGGAGAGGAGATTGCATTGGTATGGACATGTGATGAGTGTGAAGGATGACAGATGGATAAAAATGTGCAGAGCATTCAAAATTGATGGAAGCTATGGAGTGGGGAAACCCAGGAAGACTTGGGATGAGATGATAAAAGCTAACCTTGCTCAATTACACCTCTCAAAGACCTATATAAAGGACCTATATCTCTAGCATTATGCAGTGATACAGAAGACCCACGTTTCCATGGATACAGGCTGAAGCTGAAATATAGTGAAGCCTGCCACCCATACTATAAAGCGGTTGTGATGGTGACACGATAAAAAGCATCCAGCCCATGCTGTAAAGTTCTGTATGAGCAAGACATGGTCACCTGACCTGACATTTCTCACAACAGAACAACTCATCTAACTCATGCTAGCATGGAAAAATGGACGTTAAATGGTGATGATGATGATATATATATAAATACACCTATTAAAAGTTTAACCACTTTTTAATAACCATTTAGGACCCATAAAACAATGAAAGTATTAAGAAAATAAAAAATAGAAAAGACAATTTAATATTCTTAGGAACACCTCTAATATTACAATCTAGATCTCTTGAATTCCTTATCTTCACATTGAATGATTAATGGGATCAAACACTCATAAAGCATTACCTTACCTTGAACATATATTTAAACTTACAACAATAAAACTCCAACCCTATCTATAAAATCATTTTATCTTTGACAGTCCCCATTTACTCAGTTATAAAACAATTAATTTTAACTATTATACTACAAAGAAGAGCACATAAACTTTGTCACCAGTAATAATAAAATTAAAGTCAAAAGCATAATAGCTGTGCGAATGCTGGAAGAAATAAATCCATTATCTTTGTGCCTTAATATAATATACATTAATAAAAATATCTCAACTATACTGATAAACTAAGACCCCCCTCCCCTTTTCCTATAAAGCACTAAACTCTATATGTTAATTTCCTGAACCTAATACACTGATTAAACTACTATTTATATCATGAATCTTCTACTAATTTTCAAACACTTATTGGTTCTCTACCACAATACCCACTTACTGGTTCATCTCTGTAAAATGACCTGGCTTCTCACCTGATTTTATTTATCTTTCAAAGGGCTGGGAAATGAAATTTTTTTCAACACAGCGCTTAGTAGTTTTGTAAAATATTTCTGCAAAGAACATACCATACAAATGTATGGTCAAAACGCCCACATCCCGTAGGGCTTACATAGGGTTAACCGCCAATAGATTCAAGCAGCGTCTTTACATACACACCCATTCTTTTCTTAACCCTTTAAGAAGAAATATGACGTCACTTTCAGCTTATATCTGGAGTCTAAAAAACAACCACACCCAATATAGGTTACATTGGGAGATCCTAGCTAAGGCTAGATCATATAACGGAAATAAAAGACCATGCGATCTTTGCGCCGCTGAAGCCCTGGAAATACTCTACGCCAATGACCACATGTTAAACAAAAACTCTGAGGCAATTTCGGCTTGTAAACATAAATTGCATAAAACTTTCCTGTATTACAGCCCCACATTATAACCTAACGGATAGTACGAACAATACGTGGATAATTTACGTCTTGATGTGGTAGCTAAGTATATTTTATGTTTATACAATTACTTATTTGTAAAGGTAAGTATACCTTACACGTATGTTTTGTGAAGGTACGTATACTTTCTCGTACGTATATATGCTTGTATTTGTTATAGGTGTATATATTATATTATATATACTGGTACATGTGTATATGGTTATGTGTATATGTGTATTTTGTGTTTGTGTGTGTATGCGTGTTTGCACTTATGTAAGGTGTGTATATGTGTACTTTGTGTTTTGGATGACATATGTTTAGTGAACATATGTGTATTTACCTGTAGGTATGTGTGTGTGCGTGCGTTATTTACGTATTTATGTGTGTATATTTATATACATTTATATAATTATATGTATACATACATGCGTAGATGCGTGTATGTATATATTTAATTATTGTTGATTTCAATAACCTCTGTCATTTTCGTTCTACTAATTTATTTACATTATTCTTAACTTTGAAGCCGAGAATCATTCGGTTTCCTAAATAAAATATTAGTCTACGGCTTCATTTATACCATAAACGTGGTTTTGTCTTTGCGTGTAATTGTTCTCATCGGTCCACATAATGACGTATTATCTTCGCGTTTTTCCGTTAATTGCCAGGGAACGTCTTCACGAACCAAAGTACCGTCTGCCTGTTTTCCTTCGGTTGCAACGTTTTTCGAAATACTTACTTCTGCGTTCACAGATTGATTTTTTTAGTTTCAGACGATCCTATTTAAGGTGAAAGCAGCGATTCTTTGCTTAAACTTTAATCTGTTATTTTAATATATATATATATTAAGAAATAGTCGACACCTTCCGTTACCTGGGTGACAAAATCAGCAGTGGGGGAGGGTGCTCTGAAAGTACAGTAGCTAGAGTCAGAACGGGATGGAAAAAGTTCAGAGAGCTTATACCACTATTGGCCGCTGAAGGGTTCTCTTTAAAAATGAAAGGCAGGCTGTATGATGCCTGCATACGAACAGCAATGTTACATGGCAGTGAGACTTGGGCATTGTGTGCAGAGGATATACGCAGACTGGAGAGGAACGAAGCTTGCATGCTCCATTGGATGTGTAATAGTAATAAACGTGAACGGCAAAGCATAAATGAACTAAGGGAGAAATTAGGAATAAGAGGGATCAGATGTTGTTTACTCGAGAGTAAGACTACGTTGGTATGCTCACGTGATGCGCATGAAAGACAACAGCTGTATAAAAAAAGTGCAGGGTGATAAAAATAGATGATAGCTACGGAGTAGGCAGACAAAGAAGAACCTTGGACAACGTGATAAATTCCGACCTTACACACTTACACCTCTCCAAGACAATATCACTGGACCAAGTTCTTTGGCGCTACACAGTTATACAGAAGACCCGCCTTGCCTAAGTACAAAGTGAAACCTACAATCAGTAGGCACCTCTTAACAAAAATACACCCCTGTCCCACTACCCCCATCCCATCCACACCACCCCTTTCAATGTAAAGTTATGTTGGTACCACAACATCCAGTCCGAAATAAATGAGGTCGTGTAGGTGTCACGACAAAAAAACACAGTCCATGCTGTAATGTGGCCATGTAGGTAACACGTAAAAAACCTCCCAGTCCACACTGTAAACGTGGTTGGTGTTAGGAAGGGCATCCAGCCATAGAAAACCCACCAGACAGTCCTATATGAGCAAGACAACCAATCTTGCCTCGAGTGGGAAAATTCCCGTCCAAACCCATGCAAGCGTGGAAGATGGACATTAAACGATGATGATATATATATATATATACACACACATACATTAACAATAGCACAAAATTAGCAGGCTTGGTGATAGAGGAGTATATGAAGGAGATATATGCATGGCTTAATAGTTAGAGTATTCAACTCATAATTATTAGCTCATGAATACAATTCCCGGTGGTACATTTTGTCTTTGGACAGAATACTTTATTTGTCATTGCTCCATTCCATTCAGTTCGCAAAAATGCGTTGCACCTGTAATTCGAAGGAGCAGCCTTGTTACATTTTGCATCATGCTGAATCTTCCATAGAACCGTGTTTAGGGTATGCTTGTCTAAGGAATGCTCAGCCACTTACATGTTAATATCTCAAACAGGCTGTTCTGTTGATCGCATCAACTGGAACATTCATCTGCAACTGACAGAGTACCTGTTTAATGTAAAAACATATCATCTATGCCTTCATATTGCTACTGCTAATGAGTGCTAGCTGCTCAAGTTTGTACTATATGCAAACGAGCATCTTTAGCTAATGTTCCATATGCCGAAAAGCATATAAGCTTTAAGATTATTTTTGTCTAAGTAGAAAGTGTATAAATGTCACCAATGACCAATAAAAATCCAGAAACTCATGTCTGACAGTTTCATTAGGCTACTGAAATAGCTGTGACAGATGACAGATTAAAATATTCACAGTAGACTCTTGTATATATATCTATGCATAAATCATCATCTTTTTCATGCTTGCATGGGTTAGATGGGTCATCCATGCTCATAAATATATCATATAAACTCATATACACCCCTATTATGAACTGTGCTATGTTTGTTCTATTGATAATTAATCCTTGTCTTCATATACACCCTATTACACACATATATATATACAGAGGCCTGGAAATGTTACTATGAGAGGCTGATGAATGCAGAGAATGAATGGAAGGATGAGGATTCAAAAGAGGTACTAACTATGAAAATCAACAGTCATAGAGTCAAGGAAGCGATCAAAGAAGTGAAGAACGGTAAAATCCCAGGATTGTCAGAGATAGTTGACAAGATGTTAAAAGCATCAGGAGTAGTAGGAGCTGAAATAGTCCCCCATATAATCAATCAGGTAATGCAGGATGCTATCATACCCAAGGGCTGGTGCAGCATTACGCTAACAGCTACAAGGAAAAAAATGTTATGCTTTAGAAAGGAGCAGCTAAAGAGGAATAAAGATAATGGACCAAGTTATGAAAGTGATGGAAAGAGTTCTAGCACAGTTAATTAGGGGAAGCATAAAATTAGACAAGATGTATCACCAACTTGCAATTGGCCAAGCATGGTGACTGTGGCTAAACCTCTAATATGACTGAAACCAAACCGAAACCAGTGGAGATGAATCAAGGAAAGGTTTCTCCAACAGGGGTGAGAAAGCCCTGGATTGGATTTGATTGGATGTATGTAAGAAATAGGACTCCTACGCAATTTAATCATCTCCTATATATATAGACAAATTTCAAATTATATTACTATGTAAATATATTCTTTATTAGACCTTATACTGATTATGGACACTTAATACAATATAAAATATGAATAATTAGAATAAATATCCATATATCTATTTGTGTCTGGATATAAATGCATGCACACACATACACATACATACATACATACATACATACATACATACATACATACATACATACATACATACATACATACATACATATCTTTATAGTGTTTGTGTGTTATTACCGGAGTAGAAGTTTTTTCTTCAATGTAAAATAAATCATTACAAGAGACATTTGAATGTAATGTAGTTGAGAATAAATTAATTAAAAAAATATAACCAAAAGACAAAACCAAAACGAATGTTGTAAAAGACAATTTAACGAAAAGAAGATTTATCATTAAAGTTTTAAGTTGAAAACAACAAAAAGAATGGTGAAAATTGTAACACTAGTGAACAGAATGCAGGAATTAAATAAAATAGTAAAATAGTCAGTATATGAAAGTGAAATAAATGCAAACTTTCATAGCTTTACCTGAGAAAAAGAGAACGAAGGAGAATCTGAAAGATATACTCTGAAGTTGCTGAACAACTATGGAGGCAACCTAAATCTGATCTCTTTCTTCTATTCTTTTTATACAATCTATATAGTAGAACTGAATATAATGTTGTCCTTATTGTTGTTGTACTATTATCTTTTAGCACCAGGTCATCCTTAATTCAGCAGGCTATTATGAAACATTGTTTCTTTTTTTCATTTTTTTTTATAGACCTGAATAATACAGTATTGTCATAATTACTGCTGATGTGTTGTTGTTTAGCCCCAGGTCAGCCTTGGTTTACTATGCCTATGATCATACATTAATTTTTATTTATTTATTATTATTATTTATTTATATATAAAATTGATAGAGTAGAAGTGAGTATAGTTTTGTCTCCGTTATCATTGTTGTTGATTAGCCCAGATCAGCTTTGATTCAGCAAGCCTATGATCAAAAGTATTCTAGCAATAAACATCCTTTCGTTTTATCAGGTACAGTTTAGTTTATATAGAGCCAACCGCATCATGCAATGTCTACCTCCTCTTTTTAAGGCAACAATATATAGTCTGAGGAAGATTTTGTTCATTACAATTTGATCAGCCTCAGTATTTATTACCCCCACTTATTCACATGAAAGGGTTAAAGGTAAAGCTGACCTCAACAGAATTTGAACCCAGAGTATAGAGAGCTAGAATAATTACCACTAGGCATTATATCCAATGTAATATTTCTGCCAATTCACTACCATTCTACTTGACTCATTTTCAATATCAGCTGCAGATCCTCAATCTGCAATAACCATGTTTTGCTGCCAGAGCATTACTTATTTCAATCTACAAAATCTCAGCTATTGTTAACTTTGTACTAGTGAAATAAAAAATAAATCCCATTAAAAAGAAGCATGTATTCAAACAGATGTACAACCCTTAAGTATATAGAAAGCAGTTACATAGGTGTTGTACTGATTTCTTCATCCAAATTATACCTTGTTAGATGCCAAGATTCAATGTACACACAACATTGTCATGATACAAGTTATTACAACTCATTTCCTTTCAATTTATCTTGACTGAATTTAACCTCTTTATCATTTCACACCTGTGTCTGCATTGAAGTTGCTGATTTAATCAATTCACCATAGAATTTGTGCCAATATGTAGAATAGTATAAACAATGGCAATAAATATGTATCATGATTATAGTTTTACATTTATCATTATTACACCTTTTTTTATCTCAATATAAGACATTTCCTTATGTTCTTTGGTGTTAATTGGGTAATTATTGTTACTTCTATTTTAGTTTTTAGGCTTGTAGCTGTGTAGTAAGTGTGTTGGAGTCATGAGGTCATGAATTTGATTACCAGCAGTGTGATGTGTCCTTCAGCAAGACACATTACTCAACATTGCTCCAGTTCACTCTGCTAGAAAAAATGAGTTATATCTTTAATTCAAATGGCTAGCCTTGTCACACACTGTATCATGCTGAATCTACATGAGAACTACTTTAAAGGTGCACATGTCTATGGAATGCTCAGCCACTTTCTCTTTAATTTCACAAACAACTTGAACACTTGTCAGAAATGATGACTGTCCAACTCATCATTATCATTCCTATATAATTTTGAATTTAAGCATTATTTACTTTATTTATTGTTTTTTTTTCTTTTTTTCTCATATCAAATTAATGTATTATAAAATGTCTTTACACCTTGTAAAGAAAGTTATTATATTGTCTGTGTTTACAGTATTAATATTTGATTGGTTGTTTTTAGTCATATATCTATTGTGTTCTTTCCAAAAGTGTTTCTGAACATTTATGTCAAAATATAATATTGTCATTTGCCAATTATTTGATTTATTATAAATAATTCACGCATGGTTATTATTTTCTTACTTAAAAGTCAAATGAAACGTTCTGTTAAAATTATTATCTACTCAGTTATATTAACAGATAAAAGTAGCTACTATATTATTATATATTTTTATTTGTCAAAATTCATTGAATATAGTTTCATTGAAACTTTAATGCTTCACAATTATATCCTCCCCTATTCTCCATCTTTTAGAATGAGGTGTGGCCTAGTGGTTAGAATATTAGACTAAAGATCATAAGGTTACTAGTTTTATTTTGGTGCATTATGTTCTTGGGGAAGACATTTTATTTCAAGATATTTTTCATTGTACGACTGAGACCCCTAACATTAAAATATCCAGGAAGCCTCTTGTGTAATGTAACTTCGTAGAAGGTTAGCTAAACCTGCATAGGCGTGAGCTGTAAATTATTATTTTTTTATTTTCAGCCTTTACTATTAAATGTATTTTAAATGTTTTATTCTCACTCCATTGTGTCAATTTTTCAAAACGAATGAAATTAAGTCATTTCATCCAACTTCAATGGATTCTCAAAGAAACCAATTATTTAGATGCTTTTTGCACAACATTTCTTTCTAATCATTAGACCTAGAATTTTGAAAAAACAAAAATTTCTTTTTCTTCAAAAAGTTAAATTGTGATACTTCAATAAATATGTCTGTTTCAGCTTGCCAAATTTGATTGTCAAATCTTATTAGTAGAACAAATAAACTGTATAAACAAATAAGAGATACTTCATTCCCATTATTTCACTCATTTGTTTTATAGCCAAAAAACTATGGTTAATTAAGAAGTTTGCTTCTATTTAAAGTAGAACTGTTTTGCCAAAATGTAATCCTTTGGAGATTTAGCCAGAATATACTTGAGTAAGCATAAATATATACTCACTAATAATTGAATAATTTGATGAGAAAGTATGTTTCCTATTTCGAAGAGGTACATTGTATCCAGATGTGTTAGAAGAGATAACTAAAAGGGTTGGCATCCTAAAGGGTATCCCACTGTAAAATAACGAATAGGGAGCTGCTTCCTCTGTTGACGAAGAAGGATTTCTCCCTGCGTATGAAAGGCCGGTTGTATGATGCCTGTGTGAGGAGCACGATGCTGCATGGTAGTGAGACATGGGCAGCAACTGCAGAGGATATGTGACGGCTGGAGAGAAATGAGGCAAGCATGCTCCGTTGGATGTGCAGTGTAAATGTGCGTGAACGACCCAGCATAAATGTATTGAGAAAGAAACTGTGTCTGAGAGGGATAGAATGTAGTGTATGGGAGAGGAGACTGAGGTGGTATGGACATGTGATGCGCATGGAGGATGACTGATGGGTGAAGAAGTGCCAGGAAATGCCAGTTGAAGGAAGACGTGGTAGAGGTAGACCACGAAAAACATGGGCGGAGGTGGTAAGAACAGACCTCAGATCATTGAAGCTCACGGTGGAGATGACGAAGGACCGTGACGAGTGGAGAGATGCTGTGCTAAATAAGACCCGTCCCACCCTTACAAGCAGGGAAAAGCGGACGTAAAATGATGATGATGATGAATCCTGAGATGTAGCCTGGGAGGCTAACTCTTTCTTTAGCAGGAACAGAGCATTAACTCTTTTGTTATTATATTTCTAATGAAATATACTGCCAATGATTTTCAAATAATTTTGAAAATAATCAACAATTTGTTGTTTACTAAAATAACATTCTCATTATCAAGCTGGTCTTTAGAGCATAACTTAAATGCTCTTAGATAAAATTATAGTGGAATGTTTTTAGATAAATATAAACTCTTTAAAATAAAGTGATTTAGTAATATAACTAACTTTCTTATTATTAAGCTTGTATTTGATGCATAACTTAATAAACATACTTTTATAATATAATGAAGAAAGGTTTTTAGATAATTATAAACCTATGACAGACATAAAATGATGCTGCTGCTGATGATGATGACATTTTACCCATTCTGATACGAATTCACCCGAAACCATCTTAGTTTTAAGATACAAAACTACCTGTCATATGTTTGTACTTAATATCAAAAACTTCCATAATTTGATTTAAGAAATTTTTGTTAAGTAAATGTTTCAAATCTCGGCTTAATAATGAAAACCTTATTGTATTAAATTCCTCCAAACCTTTTTATAATTTGCTAAATAAATTGAAACACATTGGCAGTTTATTTCATTAGAAATATGGTAACAGTAGTGGTAAAAGTAGTGGTGGGTTCTGGTGGTTTTGTTATGAAAAGAGTTTAAAATGTTTGTCGTTTTGTTGCCTAAAAACTTCAAAAATCAAGTACAACATTTGTACATTGAAAGGTAGAGCAGATGGTTTCCATAATATCTCTACATTGGGTTAACTCAACTATATTAGTATAATCAACAGTAATGTTAGTTCATTTGATAGTTATAATATAATTGCTTTGTTTCAATTTCTCATTAATGTTCACAGTTCTTCAGGTGATAGTTTTGTTTTCTTTTTTCAAATGTTTGATTATTTCTGAGTTGTATTTGTAAGGCAAATGACTTGATCTTCGACTGTATTGAAACTGAAGCAATTTTATCATGGAAGAGGAATTTCAGCAATTAAAAAACAAAAAACAAAAAACACTCACACAAATTTCACCTAACAAATAGCATTTATTTCTTGATGTCCGAATTTTCATTGCAATGTTTGCAACCTGGTCAACAACAGAGTTCAAATTATTAATTATTTGACATTGCCTTTGATATTTAATTATTTTCAATTGTCTTTGATGTTTGCATGTGGCATAATTGTTTTCTTTGGATCTCTGTTTACAATCCAGCTGTGGTTTGAATCAGCTTGTAGTTTAAATCAATTTGTTTATTATCAAATACCTGTTTTATTCCATTCACAATTCAATGTCATTGACAATATCAAATCTCAAGCTTCATTAATCAAGTGCTAAATTAACAAGTCACTGCTTGTATTACTGTTAAGGTTCCTGTATTAGCAGGTACAGACAAACATAGTTGTGATGTTAAGACATTTACTTCACCATCATGTGGATTTGTGTTCAATCCCAATATGAGGTACCTTGAGAAAGTGCATCCTATCATAACCTTAACCTTAAGCTGACCAATTCTTTGTGAGGGGAATTAAGCAAATCGAAACTGTGTGGAAGACATGTATGTAGGTATATATATGTATTTGTTTTTGTATGTATGAAAAAGAGACAGCATCTTGAAGAAACTTGGAGAGGTTACAAGCTGAAACCACCTGGTTGAACTTTACCTCATTAATATATATATATATGTGTGCGTAATTGTGTGTGTGTATTGAGAAGAGTGTTTTACTTACAAATGCACATAGAACAGTCAAATAGTAACTGAATGGACACTCAACATATGTGAGCAAAGTTTAAGTTATATTTTCTGAAGAAAAAGGTAGCAGTGACTTAGAACTTTGCCGAAACCTTGAAGCCAGTGCCACTTTTTTCTTTGGATAATAAAATATACATATATATATGAATTAAGAGCAATTGATTGTTATGGTGTTTGTGTGCAGTAACATTTTATTTTCACCTATATTCTTTGATTTTAATGCCTAATGCTTTATTGTTTTTAAATATTAAAACAAGCCAGTGACTAATTTCTGTTTTATTGTTGAACTAGAATAACATGGGAAATATCTGTTGACACATGGATTATGTAGTAAAGAATGGGTGAAAGTGACTGAGTGAGAAGGATGATGGAAATGAATGTGGATGGAAATAAAATAAGAGAAAAGACCAGAAAAGATGAGGCTAAAAATGATGGAGGAGCAAATGTGATCCAGGGGTTTTTGAAAAGAAATGGAATGAAACTGCTGGGTCATGTTTTGAATGATATGACATAGTGAGAAGAGTGACAGAAATGAATGTGGTAGAAAGTATAGGTAGGGGAAACCAAGAAAGATATAGATAAATATGATAGATGAGGAAATGATGAGGGGAGATGCAGACAATGGGGCAAAATAGAGAACCCTATAATGAAGCCTGTATGGCTAAACCTTGATTCAGCCTGGAAAATTGTCTTAAAACACATGTATATCTTTTGAAATAGTGATGCTTATCATATCTAACAAGCAGTTTACCATTGTGGGAAAGGACTCTTGTCATTAAAACACCTGAGAAACCTCCTATGAGATGCAACTTTGTATGAGGCCAGCTAAATCTACATAATAGTAAGCTTTAAAATTCTTTCCTTTTTCTTTCTTATCATTGTGTAACTCTCTCATAGAAGGAACTTTGTTATTTTCTTTGATATGTTTATCAACATCAGAATTCTCTTTTGCTCAGTGAAGTAGTTTTTCTCCTCAATTTACCACCAGAAAGTAAATATCTGAAACTTATTTATCACCTAGTAATTGCCTCCCTTTCTTGAAGCTTTTCATCAAAGTTCACTTCATAAAATGGAAATCAAAGTTACTATCATTTTACCATGTTTACATAGAAAGATTTGCCTTTCCCATCAGATATTATCCGAAGATAGATAGATGTTTTTTTTCTTTTACACTGAATAAATTTGATTTCTTATTCTTAACATAAGATCATGGAGATCAAATAACTTGCAATAAAGTCAACATATTTTCTCTTGGAGTAAAGAGTGTTTATTTTAGAATCTGGCTGGCTTAGCACAACAAATACATGAAGTCTGAACTATTAGGAGATGACATTGAAATGGAGCAAGAAGCTATTTATTACTTGTGTTTACATTGTTACTCCTACAAAGCTGGATTAATTTCTTCTATCTCTATAATCTATTTTATTAAATTTTCTGTTTAGAATATAAAATCTATTATAAATCCAATGTTCACTCTTTTGATACCTACCCAACTAAAACTGCTCTTAGTTCTATGATATGAAGCTGTTTGTTTTAAAGTGTGTGTTTATATTTATCTAAACACTTTTCATTATCTGGTTATACTTCAGGAGGGTCATGCTGACAATAAAATGACCCTCCCAAAATATAACTAAATATGTTTCAACATATGATCAAGAATCTTACATAACAAATTGCTTTTTGCCATAATTTTATATAAGAACCTTTGTTGTGTTCCAAACATTAGCTTAATAATGTGAAAGTTATATTACTAAATCCCTCCAAATTCTTGATTATTTTCCAAATTATTTGAAAATCACAGGCAGTCTTTTAAATATGGTAATGAGAGAGTTAATGTGTTAAAGTTATTTCCTCATTCTAGCATATGTTGTCTATACTTTCCATTGTTTTTCTATTGAATGTTTTGTCACAGACTGGCACTAGATATGAAGAGAAAAATATGAATTTAATAAAAGGAGGGAGGAATCATCCTTCATTTATGAGTGAGATAACTGGAGCATGTAATAGGTCTTCATCGGTTTCCATAATGAATATTCAGGTTGTTCAATTAACTGAGCAGCTTACTCATGAAATTAATGTGCTAGTGACTGAGCGTTCCACAGACATATGTACCCTTAACGTAATTCTCAGGGAGATTCACCTTGACATAATGTATGTTTTGAATTATAGATATAGTCAATCCAACAGACTTTCAAACAGTTTCTGTCTATCCAATTTCCTTCACAATGCATGGGTTGATCCAAAGCTATGGTAAATCATCCTTACCCAAGATGCCACACAATGGAATTGTGCCTGATATCTTATAATTGCAAATTGAACTTCTTAACCATTTAACCTTGCTGCTGAAGTATATATTTGGCATAAATGCTATTTACCTTGAAATGGGTTGCAGATAAAATCTACTTATTTCTTAATACACTACTCCATTTACTTGACATCACTACGAAAGTTTTACATACTTTCCATTCATTTCTTCTTACTGATAACCAGTTAAGATGGCAACATAGTCTTTCTGACATTTTAATCAAATAAACTGACACTAGTTCATTAAACATTCTATAATGACATTAATTGACTACATATTTTATTAGCTTGACACTCACAAGGTAATTTCCCAATGACAAAAAGAAAGTGTCCACCTTCTGTCTGACACTTAGATATTTTAAAGATATATTAAATCACTTAAATGATAGCATTAATTGCTTCAGTAAACTCACCTGTTTTCTCTTTCCTACATTACTGAACTTTAACCAATCACAATAGCTTATTTTAACTCATCAACTACTTAACTAAGTTACATGCTTTAATTTACTGCTCTACATAGAGATATGGATCATCTTCATATATATATTATATGTTAAGTATTTCCGTAGAAAAAAGTAAAGGAAAGAAGAGTGCTCTATGTAAAGTACAGAGCTATTCAATTACATAATAATGGGCTGGACGTTTTCTGTAAGGATCGTCTAGTTTCCTGAAACCTTTGATAATGGAATAATTATATTGTGTTGTTTATTATGGAAGATGGATGTTAAATGACGATGATAATGATGATATATATATATATAAAGGAAACATGATTGGAACGTGATGAGCAAAGTTTTAGAATTGAAATAGAAATAGTGTCACCATAACATTGACTACATAAAATAGTCTAATAATGGGGTATATAAACCCACTCAATGGAAAATGATGGCTATCAGCATATTATGTGGTATTGACCACATAATATGCTGATACCCATCATTGTGGCAATGCTTCTATTTTTATTTCAATATATATATATAAATAAATAGATAAATAAATATATATAGACAAATAAATACTGTGTGTATTTATAAATAAATATATGTGTGCTTGTGTGGCAGGGAAAACAGATGTTAACATGTTGATGATGATGTGTGTGTGTGTACTTAATGCTTGGACACAGCATAGCCAAATGGTTAATCATTTGATCATGATTTCAATCCCACAGCATGGCATCTTAATAAAGTGTCATTTACCATACTCTCAAGTCAACCGATGCCTAATAAATTAAACTTGGTAAACTGAAACTGGAAGCTCATTGGAAGGACTGTACTTGTAATTAACACACACAGTCTTCCCGAATCTCCCTAAAAATTGCAATAAGGATACACATATCTGTGGAATGCTAACCCACTTTCACATTAAATCCATGATTGAACAACTGGAATACACATTGCTGAAACCAATGGAGGTCTATCATACTTTATATAGATGTTAGAAAATGTTTTGTAACTTAATTAGAAGGGTAAATCAAATGTGTTCATCACCAAGTGTTTTATGGCCATTTTTACTACTAATGCAATGATTGATCCTGTGGACCCATCCCAGGCTTTATATTCACCATGGGGTTCTTATAATGCAATGTTTTACAGATTGTTTAGTCTTAGATAGCTGGAAAATTAAAACAAAATTATTAAATGTAGAATGTTTTTGATCATAGATCTGATTGATCAGGGCTTACCTGAAGTTAAACATATGTAATAGCAACATGTTAAAACTTCTACAATCATCCTTACCATTTTACACCTATTTTCCATGCTTGCATGGGTGAGATGGGTTGTCATGTTCTGAGTCTAGATTAGCAGCTTAGATGACTGTCCTGATTTCTATGAATGGATGCCCTTCCTAACACCAACCACTTGATGGTTCATTTTCCCATAATACCAGCTTCCAGCTGACAGTGTGATATGGGGCTTTTTTCATGGTACCAGTACCATTTTACAGTTTTGGCTATTATTATAATAAGCAATGTGATGGTTTTGTTAAAGAAATACAGCAGTCATTTATTATATATATTTCTGTGAAGTATATATAGTTATTTCTGTATCTTTTGTGATCTGTAATACTTTAGCAATTAACTACAAACATGTCATCCTAATCTTTTCACATAAGCAATTTCAAGTAAATTGCAAGAGAGATAATTTAGTGAAGCAAATTTCATTCGTTGCTGATGTTATTTCTAGTCTATGACAAAATTCTAAGAGCTACAAGTAATGAAAGTTTATTATGTTTCTTTCTAAATTTTCATATCTATTTTTAGCAGAAGGAAAATTTTCCTTTCCATAATTCCATGTAATTGAAATCCATTTTCACCAATATTCTTTTAATCTAACTGTGTCTCTATTTCTTTCAAAAGTCTTCTATTTTGGAAGATATGACCATCTGTGTTTGCTGGACTTATTATTCTTACTTAAGTTCAATTATGGCTGGAATATTGATTTTGAAAACTTCCATCAATTGTCTGATGTTAGTTTATTTCTCTGATATCAAACTTGTTCTTGCTGGTCAACATAGTAACAGACCCCACTATCTCGGTAGTCTCATACATGAAAACATTCTACTACTTCTTGTCTTTCTTCAAGTGTACACAGACACCACCACCCCCACACACACACACATATTCACTCACACTCATACACATGCACACACACACTCACAAATACACAAACATATATATAACTATTCAAAGAAGAACTGATAAATATTTTTTTTTCCAATAACAATGGTGGCTATGAATGAGTACAGATCAATAATTCACAATTGGTTTCTGATAAACTCGTATCCAGAACATATTACTTCAACGCAGACAACTTTCAGATTTTTAGGAATTAGAAACCAAAGCAAAATCTCATTTTTAGATATTTTGAAGCATCTGTCTTTTTGAGTATCTGCAAGAATGTTTACTAATGGCTTCTAATTTAGAAACAAGGCCAATGGGCAAATGGCAATTACATCAACTCCAGTTTATGACTGGTATTTTATTTTATGCTCCATGTTTGGTTTGGTTTTCTATAGCTGGATAAAATAATGGATCATTATAGCTGGATAAAATAATGCCAATTACTTTACAGTATGTACTTGGATCATTTTATCTTGACTCCATCACTACCATCCTACTTGGCTTTTTTCCATGGCACCAGCACTACAGTCATAATGCTAGCCAACACTTGTGACCCATTCTCTTACAGAACAGCTCTGCCAAGAAATATATATGTATATATGTATATATACATATACATATATACATATAAAAAAGAAATAGGATTTCGCTTCAAGCATAGCTTTATACAATATGTATAAATATTTCATATCTCCAAAGAAATACAGTTTTAGGAAGCCGTAGCTATGCAAACACTGGGGGGCTAATGCCCTCTGGTGATGTCCAGCAGAAGCAAGAGGGACAACCGTCTATGCATTTCAGGCTTAACTGGCCTTCGTCAGGACGGTCCCTCCCACCGCTTGCGACTTGAAATGCATAGATGGTTGTCCCTCATGCTTCTGCTGGACATCACCAGTGGGCGTTAGCCTCCCCCCCCCGGTGTTTGCATAGCTACGGCTTCCTAAAACTCTATTCCTTTGGAGATACAAAATATTTATACATATTTACATATATATATATATTCATATACATATATATACATATATCATCATCACCGTTTTACGTCCGTTCTTCCACGCTAGCATGGGTTAGACGAGTTGTCCGGTTGTGGGCAGTGTCCAGTTGGGTGACCATGTCTTGCTCATACAGGAACTGATTTGGGGTTGATTTCTACAACTGGATGCCCTTCCTAACACCAACCTCATTTACAGTGAGCACTGGGTGCTTTTTTTGCCGTGGCACCTCCACGTCCACTTTACAGTGTGGGCTGGGTGCTTTTTTTCTATGGCACCTCCACAACCACTTTGCAGTGGAATGATAGGGACCCCAGTCCTATCATCTCATTTCTACAGCTGAGTAAACTGGAGCAATGTGAAATAAAGTGTCTTGCTCAAGGAAACAACACATCACCCGGTCCGAGAATTGAACTCACAACCTTTCGATTGCATATATATAATATACACACACACACACATATATATATATGTATATGCATATACGTATATAACAAATTTGAAGTTTGAAAGTCATGACAATGTATGTTTGGTAGGAGAAAAATTAAATTGTAAGAGACAGGGCTTGTTTTTTTTACCTGATATTTCGAGATTAATATCTCTTCTTCTGAGGAAAATAAAGGAACTATCTCAGTGTCCAATGTGGCTTTGAAGCTTCGAATTCCTTATACCATATACAATGCTTCAAGTAAACTACAAATTCCTTCTTATATATATATATACACACACATATATATATATACATATATATGTATATATATATATATATGTATATATATATATATATATATATATATATATATATATATATATAAAATTACTGAAATTCATCTGAATGTAAAATATACATACACATATATATATATATACATATATACATATGTATGTTTATATATACATATATATATATATATATATACATACATATGTATATATGTATATATATATATATGTGTATGTATATTTTACATTCAGATATTTATGTATATACATACATACACACATATATATATATATGTACATATATATATAAGATCAAAAGATGGTTAAAAGAGTTCCATGTATTTTATTATATGCATTTCAAAAGCAAATATCATCATGCAATAACATTTGTGTTTTCATCAGATAAAATAGGAAGACATGATATGAAGGTTAAAAAACACTTGTGGATAGTGCAGTTTAAATCAACATATCATCTTGATCTTATATATTATGTATACTCCAGTCCTACAAACTGTAGAGTGCTTCTTATCCGATATCTGCATTGCTTTATTGTACTACAATAAAACTCACCTCCTACATATATGTACATATATATACATACATATATATATATATATATATATACATACATATATATATATATACATACATACATATATATATACATATATATATATATATACATACATATATATATATACATATATATATATATATACATATATATATATATATATATATATATATATATATATATATATATATATATATATATATATACATATATATATATATATATATATATATATATATATATATATATATATATATATATATATAAAATAAAGTTAAATAAAAGTCAAATGATTAAAATTTAGCTTCGTTTATTACTGCTATATATATTTCAGTGACAGCCATCTTTGGCTGTGACCTCTTCAGGCAGTTTGAATTAGTATGGTATAGACAAGTACATATGTTGTTTAGGTGTATAATATTGTCAATACTCTGACATGCCCAGTTCCTTGTTGGGTTGTTATTTCACTGAGGAACTGGAGTCATATATATATAAAATTACTGAAATTCATCTGAATGTAAAATCTTTCTAGAAAGATGCATATAGAAGAACGATATGTTTTATGAATTGCAATGTGATAATATATTGAGATGGATTGTTAGAAGCTGAAAATAGATAGAGAAAGAGAATCGTAGCCGATAAATGTTTTCAGGATGATAAAAAGAACTTTGCATTTGGCAGGAAACAAAAAAAAAAAATATTATAAAAAATTTACAATAAAACCATCATAAAGATATTATTAAAAAAATAATACAAAATAATAATTTACTAATATATGGTGTTCTAAAACAATTAGGAAATGTAAATAGTGTTTAAAAAATGGATTGTATGCAAAAAGGAGTAAAGATATTGAAGGTACATTGAATTAAAACTGTTGTGAAGACAGGTGTAAAGAAAATCCAATCCAGATTTGCTAAGCAAACTACTTAACCACACAGTCATGAGTATGCCTATATATATATATATATATATATATATACATATATATATATATATGCCTATAATATATATACATACATATATATATATATATATATATATATATGTATATATATGCCTATAATATATATACATATATATATATATGTCTGTGTTGTGTTTGGAAGGGCATCCAAACTTAGAAATCATGCCAAAATAGAATATCTAGTCTCAGACCATAACAACCTGTTCAACATAGAAAATGGACATAAAATGATGATGATATATGCATGCACATACCATTGGAGCATCAAGTGAACACAGTTGATTGCTATAAATAATAGCTTAAAAATACAAAGTTATTTTCTGTATATATATATATATATACACAATATTTGTGTGTTAAAAAAACTTATCTGAAATTACAATATAACAAAATTATATGAAAAGTAAAAAACACATGCTGAAGTTTGGTTTGTTTAGTTGTATTTCTGGCGCAAACAAAAAATAACATAATATATCAAAGTACTAAAAGTTTGTAATTGTTAATATTTCAAAATATTGCTCAATATTACCCAAATATCATTCTTTGTGAATGATGATTATTGTATACTAAAATAAACATTGATTGTGACATTCCATCTCTTTAAAACTAAGATATTCTGAGACTTCAAATTTATAATTACCATTAATGCTTTCAATTGTTCATTCTCATAAAATATCTTCTTTTTGGGGGCGAAAGCTATTTATACTTGTTCAGTAAGTGACATGACTTGAAACCATGTGTTCAAACTGAAACAACTACATTATGGAAAAGTCATTTTAGTCATTAAATAAAAAGAATACAAAATATAAAACACACAAAAACTGTGAAATTCACTTCACATTTATCATATTTTTTATGGTATCAAAATATTAATCACACTGTTTGTGACCTGATCCCTAACATAGTTCCACTACAGCTCTAAAATTAGGTAACAAGACAAAGTTGTAGGGATGCTTATATTACTAACTGCATGAAGCCCAGGATACCACAGGTACAGGCACATCTTTTATCAGTCTCGAGTAAGAATAGAGGGACATTTTTATATTCACCACATTGAATAGAGTGTAATCTAATAAATTCTGCATTGAAGAGAATTTCATTAGCTATATGGAAAAAGTATAATTACATTTATTTTGAAAATTTAATTAGGAATATTTTAATAAGAAATATGAAAATAGAAGAAAAGAAATTTCCTGCAAGTCTATATTTCAAAAACAACTTTGTAAAACCTAATTTAAACTTAATAATAATATGAATATAATTATCCCTGAACTGTAATGTTGAGATATTTTAAAGACATCAAAATGAGTGCCTACAGATGATAGAGAAGGAAACAGCAATATGGATATTTGAATTTACAGTAAAGATTAATTATACAGATCATGATGGATAGGAAAAGAATATTTTACATAAATAACCATAGACAGTTCCATGCTCTGCTGCACACAAGGCCACTCTTGGTTGGTTTCTGTAACATCAGCTTTTTTGTGTGAGGAGGTTGTTGGTCCCTTCCTGGAAAAAGGGATACTGAGTGCGATATGCCATGAATCTTCACATGGAACATTGTAACCAATTGAAATAGAAAAGAGTGAGAGAAAGAGAAGAGAGTTATTTATGAAGAGGGGAGAGCAAAAGAGAAGAAGAGAGTGAAATATAGAGAAAAAAGAAGATTAAACCCATTATTCGACTGGCACTTTATTTATCAATGCCAACTAACATATGAAGTTACAAACCATAAGCATTTTTATATAGAAAACTACCTAAAACTGCCCTTGGTCATTTGATACAAAACTGTTTGTTTTGAGGTGCTTATATCATTCTAAAACCTTCCTTTATAATTCTATATGAGGACATTGATGTTCCAAACACCAACATGATAATGAGATAGTTAGTTATATTACTAAATCCCTCTAAATTCTTGATGATTTTCAAAATTAGTTGACAATCATAGGCAATTTCTTTCATTAGAAATATGATAATGAAAGGGTTAATCTGGTAATGTAGGATTGTGAAATCTGGGAAGAATTTGCAATGTCAGGGAAGGAGTTGTGAGGCATGGGAAGGCATTATGAGATCTATCTTGATTAATGTCATCAAATGAATAAATAACATTATGATAATCTCCACACTTCATTATAATCAAGGCGGTGGATTAGCAGTATCGATAGAGCATCAGACACCATGCTTTGCAGCATAGAGTTATGGCCCTTTTTGATCTGAATTCAAACCTGCCGAGGTTAACTTTGCCTTTCATCCTTACATGGTCGATAAAATAAAGTACCAGTAATGCATTGGGATAATTGCTGGCCTTGTGCCAAAAGTAGAAACAATTATAATCATGGCCTATCAAGTGTTTATCCTTACTAACAAAGGGGTTGAACAGGTATTTCCAACATACCTTCTTGATCTGATCCATTAGACTAAGTACAATCTGGTTACCTGAGGGAATATTGTTGGTTAATATTGTTTACCAGACATAAGTGCAAAGTCTGTGAGCTACTGTAATTTTGAAAGAAGATTAAATTTATCACAGCAATAAAGTATTAGATTTGCATGATATAACATCTTCAGATAAGATATATAATATGCAAACCTATAAATGACTAACAACTCAAAAGCTAAGAAATACAATGTAGTTGAGATATAGAAATATTATACATACTGCTTTATTTCAACTTGGTTTCTTACATATTCTTTCTGCATCTTTTATCATTCCTCCACTCACAAAAGATATCATGCACTTGTGCGAAATGTTACTTAGTAACCATAATCTTATTTGATGTGCATCAGAGAAAATGTTTCTGCACAATGCTGTTTATGATTTGTTTCACCTAAGAAACTTTTCACTTTGGATGCAGTGGTGGTAATGTAGATCCCAACGAGGATGATGATGATACTGACATCCACAAATGAGCCTCTACATGGTCACTTGAAATGTTAGAGATAGTAACAAAATCTTCAAATTACACTATACTACTTGTAATATAATGTAAGGACATATTGGATAATGTAGTTCCAGACACATTCTGACATGATGGTTGGAATGCTTGTGACCATAGATATGATCAATCAGAGTTGACCTGGGGCTAAACAATAACAACAAAAATGATGCCACATAATAATCCTTTCATTATCATATTTCTAATGAAATACACTGCATATGTGTCGCAATCTATTTTGAAAATGATAAACAATTTGGAGGAATTTAATAAAATAACTTTAGTAATAAAATAAGTTAGTAAGCTGATATTAACAAAACTTTCTTAAATAAAATTATTATGAAAGATTTTAATATTAAGCATGAGCATTTTAAAAGGGAAAGTTTTGTTTGAAAAAAACTAAGGCAATTTCAGATGGGCTGATGTCAAAAGCGCTAATAACCTTGTGGTGAATCAGTAGAAAAGATGAAAGCCCTCAAAGCTACAGAGGCAACTGTTCTTCCTTTGTATTTCTATATAATCTGGAAACTTCTAAACTTGGACTAAATTGTAGAATTACTGCCATGAGACAAAAGAAAATCCCTCCAGCTGACAAAAACGTTTTCCATGCTTTCATAGATGAAATATAGGGTTAAAACTATTTGAGGCAAGTTTTCTACAGCTGAATGTCCTTCCTGACACAAACACATACTCTTTCTATTTTTTCAAAACATGGTATATGCTGGTTATGTTCATCAAACTTCTCTGCTGCTGCAGGACATAAACGATATCACTGCTGAGATTTATGAATGATATCGATATAATATTTTGCAATAACTAGCATCCGCACATATATGATTTCTGTCAGTTCCAACAATGAATGTTCCAGTTGTTTGAACACTGGAACTGTCCACTCAAGAAATTGATGTGCAGGTAGATATGATGATTCCACCAAATACATGCATCCTTAATGTAGTTCTTAGGGAGATCCATCAAGACACATAGCTGGCCCATTCAATTACAAGCTCAATTTGTCTTTTTCCAGGTGATTGGACTGAAGCAACATTAAGTAAAGTGTCTTGCTGAAGAATGCAACATACTGTCATGTATTGAACTCAACTTTCTGAGCATGAAATAAACATTCTAACCACTAAGGCATACACCTTCGCAGCATTTACATATGCATACAAAAATACCGATGTATGCATATGTCATATACACCAGGTAAAATGAAATGATGAAATGATGATGATGATGACCAGGCTTTCCTACAGTTGCCCTGAAACAAATTTTACTAACAATCCATTGATTGACCAGGGGCTATAGTCGAAGAAACTTGCTGAAATGCCATGCAGTGCAATTGAACCTGAAAGCTTGTGGCTCTGAAATGACACTTTTAAACACACAAGCATACTTGCAGATTGTCATGTTGACAGCAGCAACAGCAGGAGTAGTAATAGTAACAGTAGCGCCAGTATTGTTAATAATACTGTGATTACTAAAATCTATAATATTGCCCCAGGCTATACACTTTACTTTCTATTCCAATAAGGAAAACATATAAACTCAAAATTACTTAAATGAGTTTATCTACAAAGTTGCAAACATATACAAATATATATCATCATCATCATCATCATCATCATCATCGTTTAACATCTATCTTCCACGCTAGTATGGGTTTAGATGGGAATTGTCCCACGTGAGGCAAGATTGGTTATCTTGCTCGTATAGGACTGTCTGGCGGGTTTTCTACGGCTGGATGCCCTTCCTAACACCAACCACATTTACAGTGTGGACTGGGAGGTTTTTACCGTGTTACTTACACGGCCACATTACAGCGTGGACTGTGTTTTTTGTTTTTTTGTGACACCTACACGACCTCATTTATTTCAGACTGGATGTTGTGGTACCAACATAACTTTACAGAGAAAGGGGTGGCGTAGGTGGGGGTGGGGTAGGGTTAGTGGGATGGGGGTGTATTTATATATATATATATATATATATATATATATAGATATATATATATACTATAGAGTAAAGCATGTCCAGAGAATTATTTAATAATATATATATATACATCATCTCTACTCCCAATCAGCATAATTAACCACACAAAAAATCAATTAGACCAGGCTATAAGAATAAAAGGCACCTATGGAGAAACAGTAAATAAATACGCCACAGCAGCGTCTTCGCGTCCAACCGCTATAGAATATTTACCCAACATTTCAACAGCACGTGGAAATTAATTAAATATACGGTCAACCATACATAATTAGGTAAACATTAAAGTTAGAAATGCTCATATACATACCAGGATTAAATCACTAAATCCCGACCCATGGGTTTCGCTCACATTTTGAGATATCTTATTAAGGATATTTCGAGTTTATATATATATATATATATATATACATATATATATATATACATATATGTATGTATATATGTATGAAACTTTTTACATGACAGCAGACAAGAGGATTTCTTATGTGACAAGCTTTTGCAAACTACTGATGAAACTTGTGGCTGGAGCCAGACAGAGAGTGATATGATGGTGGAACATCATAATCTTACTTTTCTGTGAGCAAATCAGCATTGGTGATGTAGGAGGGTAAGTGTGAAAGGGTGAAAAGCAAAAGGTGGGAAGGTGGGGGTAAGTGAGGTGTAAGGCCATGTCTGCCAAGCAGCAAGTTCATAGGTAATGTAGAGGGAGTAGGTGGGAGGGATGTAGAGATGTTATAGTGAAAAGTTAAAGCAAAAAAGTGACTGCTAAACATTATAACAAATTCACTTGAATAGAAATGTTAAAAATGAGATATAGTTAATTCAGAGAAATGGAGAGGACTAGAAAAAAACCCAGCTTATCTGTTTTGATTTTGGTCCCACCATGCCAAAGGTTGAGAGAGGAGAGGAGAAAGCCAGCTTGTTTGTGCTGTATATTTATATAATAGGAATTTATTGTCATAAGTGTTTTCGAAAAGCAACCTAAGTCAATACATCTAGAATGACCCTATTAACATTCAATGATATTTTGGAAGAATTTGTTATCTGAGTGGCAGCTATCAATTTGGATTTGAAAGGGCTTTGTAGAGAATGCATACACAATGTGTAGAATCACAGTATGACTGAAGCTAAAACCTCATGGTTCCAAAGTGACTTTCTTTGGATTGGCAGTATCGGTAGAGGGTCGGACGCCATGCTTTCCAGCATAGTTACGTCCCTTTACGATCTGAGTTCAAATCCCGCCGAGGTTGACTTTGCCTTTCATCCTTACGGGGTCGATAAAATAAAGTACCAGTAATGAACTGGGTAATTGCTGGCCTTGTGCCTAAAGTAGAAACAATTATAAGTTTTAATTGAAACAGTTATCACAAACTTTACCCATCTCTCTCCCATTTAAATAAGTAGAGGACTTTAGAAGGTTAATCATCTGCAGTTATTCATACGAGAGAATTTGTAAGTACACTTTTCATTTGATAATTTCCAAGTCAACCATAATTTTCATTTCCTTAGTTTATATGAAACCAATAATTCATTTCATCTTTCCCTACAAAATGTTCACTAACCTTTATTACTATCAATAGCTATAGTGCGATTTAATATTTTCTCTCTTTCCACCGAAGAGCATGTATAAAACTATAACTCCCTTTAGAGTTGTAGAGGTGTTCTAATGACATTTTAAATCTGTCAGAAACCTTCACCTCTCTAGATCTGAACACAGCTAATCTCTTCCAGAGAAGGAGAAAGAGGGATAGAGAGGAAGTCAGTATGATATATAGAGAAATAATCAACCCCAGTACTGGACTGGTACATTTTTATCGACCTTAAAGTTAAAGTTCATCTCAGTGGCTTTTGAACTGAAAGCCCAGAGAGCTGGAACAATCACCATAGAGCATTATATCCAATATTCTAATCACACTGATGAGCATAATAAATTTGAATAAAATATTAGGCACTAATCCCTGGAATAATTTTAATAAATATTTTATTTAATGTTTATCTATACAGATTGTATTATACTCAAGTATATTTAAATGTATAGTTGCACAAATTTATATAACTTTGTTGCTTACAATTGGTTATTCCATGGAGCTGTTAACTCCTGATGAAATTGTGGGGATACCATTGTTAGATACAGAATTTTCTGGATATTCTAAAGCCTGGTGGAGCCCATTTCTTTCCAGGTTTCACTATAGTTGAATTCTTTCAGAGAGAAAGAGAGAGACCAAGTAAAAAGAAAAAAGGAAAGAAAATAGGAGAGAAGAAGAATCAACCTTAGCACTGGACTGATAGTTTATTTACCAAATTTGAAATTCAGATTTGGCCTCAACAAATTGAGAAGTGAGAATACTGAGAGCCAGAGTATGTACTATCAAGACTATGTACTATATGACATCCGAACAACCATGCTAATTTGCTACCTTCTGTCACTGTGAAATGAGAAAATAAATCACTGAATGAATCATATATAAGGAAATGTATACATTTACGTAATAAACAACACAATATAATTATTCCATTACCCAAGGTTTTGCAAAGTTAGATGATTCTAACAGAAACGTCTGATTTCGTTCATCAGGGTAATGGAATAATTATATTGTGTTGTTTATTACATAATTAAATAGCTCTGTATTATACATAGAAACTCTTCTTTCCTTTACCTTTTCTATGGAAATACTTAACACACACACATACACACGCACACACACACACATATATATATGTGTGCGCGTGTGTGTTAAGTAAAGGAAAGAAGAGTGCTCTATGTATAGTACAGAGCTATATATATATATACATATATATATACTGCATCCTGGATGGTAGATTGAACATAAAGAATATGATGATGAGAGACGGTGGTATGCACATGTACACACACACACACACACAAACACACACATATACACATGATTAGTGTTGGTATTCTACACAAGGTATGGACTCAGTACACTCTCTAGTGTGATTGGTGATAGAAAGAGTATCCAACAGTAGAAAACCTGCCAAACAAAGAATGAGGAGAATTCTTCATCTGTGTCAATAGCATGACAACCTCCCTAATACTGGTGCCATAACAAAATGCTCTGAGAGTGTGAAGATGTTTGTAAGTGAAATACTGGCCCCTGGCCTGTCCATGCACCTGGTGAAGTGCAGGAACGTAAATGAGATGTGGGACCTTGGCTCATTTGATAGCTGAATACCTACTCTTGAGAACTGGCTCAGTATTTGAAGACCTGACCAACCCTTGATAGCTGGAAAAATGGATATTAAATGATTGTGATGATGATTGATAATGACAATCAAAAAATGCCAAGTCACTACCATAGGAGGGATTAATTAATATGTCTTTATTAAGTACTAGCTACTCCTAATTGATCTCCCTTTCCCTATCTCCAATGTGTAAGCAAAAGAGACATCAATGATTCAAGATTCAAGTTTTAATAAAGAATATATAAAGATATATTTGACTACACCCGTTTTTCTTTCAGGATGTGTTTTTTTTTTTTTGTTTTTTACATTTCTTTCTTTTCTCACTTTCATTGATTTTTAATTTATACTTCTATCTCTCATTTTGAGTTCTGAAGAAGAACTATTGTCCGAAATGTTAAAACTCTTTATCAAGCATTAAATTAATATATATCATCATTGTACTGTATTGTTCTGTATTGTATTTCCTTGGTAACATACATACATTCATATACACACACACACACACACACACACACTTGGTGGGGAGAGAGGAAAGAAACATTAGGTAGGCAGATTATTAGAGCTTTGGTGTGGTGAAATGGTGAAATGATCAAGAATTGAAAGGGCATTTGTTGTACAGAGATCTATCCAGCTTGCATTGATGTATTGAAACTAATCATGACTGATAACAATAACAAATCATGTCACCAATGATGATGATGATGGTGATGATGATAATGATGATGATGATGATGATGATGATGATGACGATTGGTGATGGTGATGGTGATGGTGAGGATCATGATGGTGGTGGTGGTGGTGATGATGGTGATGTGATGATTATGGTGATGGTGAGGATGGGGATAATGGTGATGGTGGTGGTGATGATGGTTATGATTATGGTGATGGTGGTGAAGATGATGTTGATGATGATGTTGATGGTGATGATGATCGCGGTGGTGGGGATGGTGATGATGGTGGTGGTGATGATGATGATGATGGTTATGATTCATGGTGAGGATGGTGATGGTGGTGGTGGTAATGGTGGTGATGATGATGAGTTCTAACTGCTACATATGAAGTTCTGAAGAACTACTCTGGTTATTGATCCTCTTTACTGGTAAACATCAATGTCTTGAAGGAAGGAACATGTGTTTCTCTAGCTTTGCTGCTTTTTTTCTTGGTTTTCTTTTTCTTTTTCTTTTCTTTTCATTCTGTTCTCTTTTTGTTTGTTTGTTTGTTTGTTGAAGATATTTGGAAAATGTTTCAAATAATCAAAGAACATGTATATTCAAATATTATCTGCTTTGATTCTTTCAGTGAGGAATTTATTAATATATCTTCCATTCTGTTTTATGTCATAGGATATCTGATCAAGCTTTGGTTTCAAATGATTCTTTGCTTTCATGCTTTTGGGTATTCTTCACATGTGATTGTATTATTATTGTTATTATTATCATCATTATTATTATGGTGTTGAGTGATGTATTGCTTTCAGAAAGATTTACATATAAAGGCTGAGTGTGTAATGTGGATCGTAATGCATTAGTGCGATGTAGGTGGGATGGTAAGCTATGTATATCCTGTTGGTTGGGGGTGATATTGCATCTAGTTTCACCTAACAAAAATACTGCAAGTAGAAATACATCATTTAAGTAACAAGAAAGATAGCTTTAATCTCCGAAATGAAATAACTTCTCATATTTTGACAGATTCTTAGATCTGTAGTAATAAGCAGACACAGTGAAAATTGTGGAATATATACATAAATAGTTATATATATATACATCATCATCATCTTCACCATCATTTCATGTCAGTTGTTCCATGCTTGCATAGGTTGGATGGGTCCTTCTTAGAACAGCATTTCTCCACTTGTTGCATTCTTTGTCATCACCTCTGTGAGCTTCAGCAATTTTAGTACAGCTCTCACTTCCTTCTAGGTCTTCCTTGGTCTTCCTCTACTGCAGTCTTCTTCCACTGTGATTACTTCTTCATTAGCAATAATCATCCATCTACATCACATGCCCATACCAATGCAGTCTGTTCTCCTGCACACTACATTTGATTCCTCGTCCACTTTTTATCACTCAATTCATCCATGCTTTATCAAAAATTGTGTTAAAAATACCCATGTCTCAGGAGTGCTCAGCCACTTACATGTTAATTTCATAAGCAACAATGTTAATAAACAAAAAAAAACATCTTGAGTGAGTGTCTTCTAATATATATAGCCTTAGGTTGATTAATGTTCTTTGAGTTTAAAATTTGGTAGAGGGAAACTGCAAGCATGACCGTGTGTTTGCATCTCTGTGTATGTCTTGTATATTCTTGAACTATATATATATATATATAAGTATGTATACATACATACATATATGTATACAGACGTACAGTAGTATGTATATACATACACACATGCACACATATATATATGTACGTATGGGTTTACAGAACGTTTATTATAATGCTCGGTTTGTTTGTAAACAAACAGCCTGAATTATTAGCCATACAGTGTTCGGCAACCAACCTTGCCACTTTGTTCAACACTGACAAAGGAACGATGAACTAGTTTCTAGCTTATTAGCTGTCATCAGCACTGTATACCTTCCTGTCAGTCCCTTGAACGTTTGAAAGTATATACTTTCCTTATGCATATTAACGGCTGAGCAGCCTAATTTGCATATCGAGTGAGTTAGTCGGCCGGGTGTACCGAAAACGATAAATGGAAAAAATGAAATTTCATTTCTCACTCTTAGTACGGCTGATACTTAAATATAAGTATGTATACGTACATACATATATGTATACAGACGTACAGTAGTATGTATATATATACATACATGCACACATATATATATATATGCACGTATGGGTTTACCAAACATTTATTATAATGCTTGGTTTGTTTATAACAATAAATGTTTATTATAATAAATGTTTGGTAAATCCATACGTACATATATATATGTGTGCATGTATGTATATATATACATACTACTGTACGTCTGTATACATATATGTATGTACGTATACATACTTATATTTAAGTATCAGCCGTACTAAGAGTGAGAAATGAAATTTCATTTTTTCCATTTATATATATATATATATATATATATATATATATATATAGAGAGAGAGAGAGAGAGAGAGAGAGAGAGAGAGAGAGAAAGAGAGAGAGAGACTAATTGTCAGACCTGACGGAAGTCCAATAAGAACAAGAAGCAATCAGTGCCATAAAATAGTTAATAAAACAGAAACTCTGTTTCCCCCTCTCACAAAAACACTATGCAATGCTATAAAACCTGCAGGTATTAAGCTCAATAGAGATATACACTAGATAATATATTTCAGCAACAGTGAATAATATTACTTGGCAAAACACTATTATTATTGTCTTTTAACTAAAAATTCCTTTCAAATTTTCTTGTAATCTATTCTGTTTAGTTCTATCAACCTATCAAGCTTTTAATTTTATCTGAAACTGTCTGGGAAAGTTGAAAACATGTTTTGGCAGTTACTTTCATATGTTTCCCAGTTCATTACAAATCTAATTTTCCTTGCTTTCTTCACTATTACAACTAAACAGAATTATAAGCAGCTGGTTAATTTACCTTAGAAACCAGTCAATACTTGCCAAAATCTTTATACTTAAATTCTACAAACATCTCACTCTTGGTACTTTATTTATTGTTACTGAAATGTTGCATTTTTTTATTTCTTCAATAAGTTATTATTTTTGGTTTGGTTTAACGCATTTCATATCAAACAGCCTGAAGCCACATCTGGTTGACATAACTTGTAATGTTTTCACATACAAGAAGTAAAAAGAATAATCACTACTTTTCTACCATCCAGAGTTCTAACTTTGATTGAATAGTTGTTTGAATGGAATTAATATATGGTATTACCAGACTTATCAAAACTCAAGGATTCAATCTATATATGGAGGCACATGGCTTAGTGGTTAGAGCATTGGCCTTGCAATCGAAAGGTTGTGAGTTCAATTCTCAGACCGAGTGATGTGTTGTTTCCTTGAGCAAGACACTTTATTTCACATTGCTCCAGTTTACTCAGTTGTAGAAATGAGATGATAGGGACTGGGGTCCCTATCATTCCATTGTAAAGTGGTTGTGGAGGTGCCATAGAAAAAAAGCACCCAGCACTAACTGTAAATGAGGTTGGTGTTAGGAAGGGCATCCAGCTGTAGAAATCAAGCCAGAATCATTTCCCGTCCCACCCTTGCAAGCAGGGAAAAGTGGACGTAAAATGATTATGATGATGATAATATACATATATATATATATATAGGGAGGATTCAAAGACATGACAACTTTCCTAATGCTGGTGACATGATAAAATACACTTGGTAGATCAAGGCCCCTTTAAGTCCTGACATGATGATTTGTCCAACCTTTGCTAACGGGGATAATCCCCGTTAGCAAAGGTTTAATGGTTGTTAAATCAAGATGATAATGAGAATGGTGATCGATCTCTCTCTCTCTCTCCCTCCCTCTCTCTCTTTAGGAGATTGCATATGGATATGTGATGTGTATGAAGGACAACAGCTGTATAAAAAAGTGCTGAACAATGAAAATTGAAGGAAGCTACGGAGTGGGTAGATCAAGAAAAACCTGGGACAAGGTGATAAAAACTGATCTTGCTCACTTACACCTCTCTAAGACAATGACACTGGATCCAGATCTTTGGCACCATGCAGTTGTAAAGAAGACTCGACTGCCATTGCATACAAACCTACAGTCAGTAGGCACCCAATGTACACCCCACCTCACACACTCTACCCCATCCTCCCTCTTCCATTCCGTCCACTGTGTCGATGACACAACAGTCCACACTGTAAGGTGGTCGTGTAGGAGACACAGTAAAAAGGGTTCCAGTCAACATTGTCAATGTGGTTGGTGTTAGGAAGGGCATCCGGCTGTAAAAAACCTGTCAAAGACACTTCCATATGAGCGAGACATGGTCTCCTGACCATTCGACCATTCCTGCATCAAATGGAACAAAACCATCCAACCCATGCTAGCGTGGAAGATGGATGTTAAATGATGGTGATGATACACACACACACACATATATATATATACACACACATTTATGTGTTTATATATATATATATATATATATATATATATATATATATATATATATATATACATATATATATGTATATATATATATATGTATATATAAACACATAAATGTGTGTGTATATATATATATATGTGTGTGTGTGTATAAATCTGTATGTTTATATATTTTATGTATATTTATGGGCAAATCTGTTTGTGTGTGTGTGTATCATCACCATCATTTAACATCCATCTTCCACGCTAGCATGGGTTGGATGGTTTCATTCCATATGTATATATATATATACCGTCTAAAATAACAGATTAAAGTTTAAGCAAAGAATCGCTGCTTTCACCCTTAACGGGATCTTCTGAAACTAACATATTTGCGGGATCTTCTGACATAAATAAAAGATTAGAATAAATACAATATATATATATATATATATTTATATATATATATATATATATATATAAATATATATATTGTATTTATTCTAATCTTTTATTTATGTGTTCTTTTTTATTTACTCAGTCTTATGTGTACCAGTTATTCTTTTTATTTTTTTTATTTTTATTCTCATTATTCTTATCATAATTATATTCATATCCATTCTAAAATGGCATTTGGTAAATTGGGGTTGCTTAATTTAAAATATGATTAAATATGTCTTTTCTTTTCGTGTTCCTCATACATATGCATCATTCCTCTTGGTATTGTTGTAGTTGTTGTTATTACTATTATTATTAATGCTGTTGATGCTGATATTGTGCATCAACTCATAGCATCCCCCAATCACTAGCATGGGTTTATAGCACATGTGTGTTTATGGCATCAGGTTAATCAAAGTGTGATGGACATATAAACCCACCACCAACAAAGGGTGATTACATCTGCTTAGGTACTAGAATTAGTGGTTGTTTCTTAGACCAGGTGTCGATAAGCCATGATGCATATCTATGACACAATTACTAATAAACTTGAAATACCCATACAATGTCAAATATCCCATTAATCATTAATTGGACAGTTTATGTGATGAAACCTGGTCATATATAAACTACATTCAACCAATAGTTGTGGGTGAACATGCCTTAAGTAGTGCTAGCTAGAGAGAGTTTTACTGAGATCTATATGTCAACTGAGCACTGAAGGAGCAACATCAAAATACTCACTTGGAATATATTGCAGTATAAATAAATATTTCACAATAGTTGTCTGGTGAGGTTGTATCTATTGCACAGTTTATACCATTAAAACACATGTAACTGTAATGATGTAATTAATAAAATGATGTAAGATTACAACATACTGCCTTATTCTTCTTTATTATTGTATATATGGGCGGTGGATTGGCAGTATCGGTAGAGAGTCAGATGCCATGCTTTAGTGCATAGAGTTACGTCCCTTTATAATCTGAGTTCAAATCCCGCCGAAGTTAACTTTGCCTTTCATCCTTACGGGGTCGATAAAATAAAGTACAAGTTATGTACTGGGTAATTGCTGGCCTTGTGCCAAAAAGTAGAAACAATTATTAATATATAACTCTACAAATTAAACTATCTCTCATACAGTTTATTTCATATATATATATATATATACATGTACATAGATACATACAGATTGTTCCACATTTGCATATAAATACGTGAACATATAAACATACGTATATGTATATATATATATATATATATATATATATATATACCTTAATTAACAAATGTCTTCTCTGCACACAAGTTGTTAACTTTTTTGTTACAATATTTCTAATAAAAATTACTGTATTGAAATACTATATTAAATAATGAAGAATTTGGAAGGATTTACTAAATGGCTGTATCGCTAGAGCATCAGACACCATGATTTGCAGCATAGAGTTATGGCCCTTTATGATCTGAGTTCAAATCCCGCCAAAGTTAACTTTGCCTTTCATGCTTATGGGCTCGATAAAATAAAGTACCAGTAATGTACTGGGTAATTGCTGGCCTTGTGCCAAAAGTAGAAACAATTATTATTGTATATATGGCAGAGGGTCGGACGCCATGCTTTGACGCATAGAGTTACGGCCCTTGCCATTCTGAGTTCAAATCCTGCCGAGGTTAACTTTGCCTTTCATCCTTACGGAGTTCATAAAATAAAGTACCAGTAATATACTGGGTAATTGCTGGCCTTGTGCCAAAAGTAGAAACAATTATTGTATATATGGAATATATAGTAAAAAACACTCACTGTTTGGTTTGGGTAGGTTGTCATTTCAGTATATTTGATATTTCTGTAGCAATACAATGGGAGAAAATGTAATAATATCACTGCAGATGTCACATCTGTGTGATGAAAGAACTCTGATAGACTATATTTATATCTTTATTATTAACGGTTGGTCAATCAATGATAACGGTTGGTCAATCAATTGCTAGCTGAATTAATTGTAGAAATATGAAACATACTGAAGTGAAAACCAATCCAAACCAAACAGTGAGTGTGTTTTACTATATATTTCTGGCAATATTATAACAACATGACCCACCCCATATATAACAATATTGGTCGGACATGCTTTCCAGCATAGTTACATACCTTTACGATCTGAGTTCAAATCCGGCCAAGGTTAACTTTGCTTTTCATCCTTATGGGGTCGATAAAATAAAGTACCAGTAATGTACTGGTTAATTGCTGGCCTTGTGCCTAAAATAGAAATAATTATATATATATAAATACATGATATCAGGGAAAGGGATGACAAATAAGAATGGTGATATAAAAATTTGATTATATCGCCCTTTGTGGGACAGAATGATAGAGGTATTGTATATTCATGAATGGCTTAATAACCATGAAACATGTATAAGGAATCTCTTATGTTTCTCTGTTAAGACCAAACAAAGTGATGTCAATGATAATGATATATATATATAATATATATATAGAAATGAACACTCAAAGAAGTGTGTTTTGTATTATATATACATATATATATACACAACTATGCTGAAGTAGAAAATTCAAATGATTTAATCACCCATATCGACACCAGTAGTAATTTTTCATATTTGATGGTTATTCATTTGATCTCTCCCCATGTGACATAAAGAGCAAATGCAAAGAGACATATACTGAACCCCAAACAATGTAGTTATGAAGCAAACTACTTAACCACTAAACCATACCCACACATATATGTGTGTGTTTGCCTAAGTATATATATGTTTGTGTGTATATATACATACACACATATATGTGCTTATATATATACATATATATACATATATATATATATATATACACACACACACACACACACACACACACACACACACACACACATATATATATATATATATATATATATATATATATATATATGTAGGAGGTGAGTTTTATTGTAGTACAATAAAGCAATGCAGATATCGGATAAGAAGCACTCTACAGTTTGTGGGACTGAGCCATACCTCTAACAACTTCGACATCACAATGGGAGCATCCGATTCATCCCAATTGACTGATTTAATTGGTATCTTCATTTTGAACTCTTTGAGTCGGAAAATTCCTCAACTTCGCGGTGGAATTTATCGTGACGATGGACTCTTTACTATCCTAAATTGCAATATAGTTAAACTTAATATTATTAAGAACAATATACGTAATCTCTTTAACCAACATAACCTAAAAATTGAATTTGATAATAGTATCAAACTAGCTAATTTCTTGGATGTATCTCTTAATCTTGACACTGGCCTATATTACCCTTACCATAAAAACAATGAGAATCTTAATTATGTTAACTTTAAATCTAACCATCCTACCAATATCAAGAATGCTATAGTTAATAATATTGGAAATAGAATATCTAACATATCTTCTAATAAAAACATCTTTGATGCTAACGCCAATTACTATAATAACGCACTTTCTAAAGCCGGCTATCCAGATAAAATCAAATATAATAAAGAAACAAATTCTAGGAAAACTTACAGTAGAATAATTAATCATAACCATTCCAATAATTTTAATAAAAGACCTAGATACAAAAACATAATCTGGTATAATGCTCCTTTCTCCATCTCTATTAATAACAATATTCCTAAATTATTTTTTAGTGCCTTAAATAAATGCTTCCCTCCCTCACATATCTATAGTAAAATATTTAACAAACACACCATCAAATTTTCGTATTCTACATCCTCCAATATTTCCAACATCATCTCTAAACACAACAACAAAATATTAAATACTAAATCTCTTCCTTCCAATATTGAATTTCATAATAACAGTAATAGTACTCCCGACGTCATTGTAAACCCTAGGCTAACTTCTGTAAACCCAAATACAACGTCAAACACAACCTCGCTAAATGTTCATAATCCAACTCTAAATCAAGAAACTATTATTCCTATTATTCCTATCGCAAACAACTTCTCCAATCCAATTCCTTCTATAGATAACACTAGATCACTCATTAATAATCTCTCTAATTGCAACTGCCGCATTAAAAATAAATGTCCTCTCAACAACCATTGCCTCGATAAAAACTTAATTTATGAATGTAAAATTATAACTAGCACCAATTCCTTCACCTATTTTGGCTCCACTTCCACCTCTTTTAAAGCTCGTCTCTATAATCATCATTCATCTTTCAAATACAAACTTAAAAGAACTAACACTGCTCTCTCAGAACTCATATGGTCCTTAAAAGACAAAAACATTAAATATAGCATCTTTTGGAAAAAGATTTCTTCTGCATCCTCATACTTGAACAGCTCTCTATCTAAAATCTGTAATCTCTGCCTAAATGAAAAATTTACCATTATCTCTAACCTAGAATCCATAATAAATAGACACTCAGATTTGTTTTCTATCTGCCTGCATAAATTCCATAGAACTTTTCACAAAGTATACAGTTAATATTCAATTCTTTATCAATTTAGAATCTTTTCTCAAAGGCACATATACATACACCTCTTTAAAATATACCCATCTACCTTACTTTAAAGGGCATTATACACTCTATAATACTCGTTTACTCATTACCCTCATTCTATCTTCTCGTAAAACAATAACATTTGTTTTTGACATTTTGAATATTCATCCGCAATCATTATTATTTTTTCTCTCTATCATAAATCTTTTTAATCTCAATTTCATCCTTAATTTATTATTATTTTTTTTTCTCCCCATCAACGAACTCATTATTAATACATATGAATTCAATATACAAACTTTAACTTCACATTATTTTTCTCAAATCCTTCTACACATAAACCTTAACATTTCTCTCTTTGCTAATTTTGAAATTGCCACAATACATACATTTCTTCTTTTGACGTTAGAATATTCACCCACAATTATTATTTTTTTCTCTCTATCTTCATACATAATTTCCCTTCGTTAATTTTTAAATTCCTTTAATTTATACATTATCTTCCAACGGTTCCCAACCTCTCTATATTAAAACAATATATCTTTTTCTCAGTTATAAAAACTATCTCTTTCTCTCTATCACCCATCTCTCCCTCTCCACCTTCACTCTCATCTCCTCCCCCTTTTTTTCATCCTTTACACCCCCCCCCCTCCCTAAATAAAATATTTTTTCCTCGCACATATCCCCCCTTCGTTAATTTTCAAAATTTTTAATTTATACAGTATCTTCCAACGGTTTTCAACCCCTCTATATAAAAAATATATCTCCTCTCAGTTATAAAAACTATCTCTTTCTCTCTATCACCTATCTCTCCCTCTCATCTCCTCCCCTTCTCATCCTTTCCCCCCCCCTCTCTAAATAAAATATTTTTCCCAATATCACACATCAATCTAAAACCACTTTTCATATGTTGATTTAAAACTGCACTATCAACAAGTGTTTTTTAGCCTTCATATCATGTTCTCCTGTTTTATCTGATGAAAACACAAATATTATTGCTTGATGATGTTTGTTTTTGAAATGCACATAATAAAATATATGGAACTCCTTTAACCATCTTTTGATCTTATATTATATATATATATATATATATATATATATATATATGTATGGAGCACATATGGAGGCACATGGCTTAGTGGTTAGAGCATTGGCCTTGCAATCGAAAGGTTGTGAGTTCAATTCTCGGACCGGGTGATGTGTTGTTTCCTTGAGCAAGACACTTTATTTCACATTGCTCCAGTTTACTCAGCTGTAGAAATGAGATGATAGGGACTGGGGTCCCTATCATTCCACTGCAAAGTGGTCGTGGAGGTGCTACGGCAAAAAAGCACCCAGCACTCACTGTAAATGAGGTTGGTGTTAGGAAGGGCATCCAGCTCTAGAAATCAAGCCAGAATCAGTTCCCGTCCCACCCTTGCAAGCAGGGAAAAGCGGACGTAAAAATGGTGATGATGATGATGATGATGATATATATATATATATATATATGCAAATGCATTATTAATAAATAATCATGTACTGAATAAAACCAGTTTCAAAAACTTTCTGATGTTATGTGTGTGTGTATATATATATATACATGTGTGTGTGATGTTTAAATAGCAAGGTATATATTTTAGCAATAGAACAAATTATTTCTTTTGACAACTTTCTCAGTGTCTATTCACTAATATTTTTGTATACATGTAAACGTATTAGCCATAATATATGAAAATCTGTCAAATTTTTCAGCTGTCATTTTCAAAAGAAAAATCTCAAGAGAAAGATAATTTCAATATGTATGTGCATCTGTTTGTATATATATGTCTCTCTCTCTTTCTCTATATTTCCCTCCTTATATATAGGTGCCTTATATATATATATATATATATATATATATATATATATATATACATGTATGTTGGTTTTATGTGCCATGTAGTTTATTCATAGATATTACATACATGCATGCCTACATGTTTACTTACATACATGTATTTATATGTGTGTCTATGTATATATCTTTGTGTGCTTGTATGTGTGTATTTCTATGCGCCTGAAGTGAAATTATAATCAACTCCCTTTAAAGAATAAATTGTTCAATAAAGTTCCTAAACTGTCACATTCATTGCTAGAATATTATTTATATTTGAAAGCATCTCATAAAATATTTGAAGAAATATATAATTAACAAATAGCAAGTTAATAGAATTGTTTCTTCTGAGATTTCTGTACTAAACATATTCTTTATAAATATAAAATATATTACTGTTAAAACTTCACCGGAATATTTTTTTCTCTCTGCGATTTGAAGGACTAGAAAGTTGACAGTTGGATTTATAATTGGGTGTTTGTCAAATTTTCCTCGATTTTTTCCTTTCTCTTTTTTTTTTGCAGCAAGGATGGGGGGAGAGCTACAGTTATTATCAGAGTGTAAGGGAGCTATAGTTGTTACAAGGGGAAAAAAGCTAGGTGGGAAAAGAGCTAGAGTATCATTAAGTTGATCATAAGTTTTGCCGTATACAATCCAGATCTAATTCTGCGTGATTATATCTGTTTTATTTCACTATTATTGCTATTCAGATATCTGGTTCTAAAAGTATGATTCTTACAGCTTTCCTAAAGTCAATAGAGTTAATAAAGAGTTAACCTTTCCATTAGCATATTTCTAATGGAAAACTGCCTATAATTTTCAAATAACTTTTAAAATAATCTCAAATTTGGTAAGCATTCACATGTAAAAAATTTCTCATCATTATACAGGTGTTTTTTTTAGGGCAGGGGATTGGCAGAGATAGCTGCCAAGTGCTTTACAGTATTTATTCTGGCTCTTTACCTTGTGTTTCAAATTCTTCCAAGGTGTTTGACAAAATAAAGGGTGGATACGATTGATTTTTCCATCTCCCCTCAAAAAAGTTTTTGTTTGTGCCTAAATGCAAAACTATTTTTTATTGATAATGGTGGTGGTGTTGGTGGTGATGCTAGAGGTGGTGTATTTGTCAATGCTTCAGTGTGAATTTGTGTCTATATACATATACACCAGGTCCAAACACCCACTGTCACTGCATCCGTTTCATCTGCTCTTCCCAGCTCTCATTATTAGGAACAAATCCCGCCGAGGTTGACTTTGCCTTTCATCCTTACGGAGTCGATAAAATAAAGTACCAGTAATGTACTGGGTAATTGCTGGCCTTGTGCCTAAAGTAGAAACAATTATTAGGAACAAATGGGGGGCCCATGCACTGGCCACCCTGTGGCCTCAGCGGACAGAATAGAGAAGGCGTTTCCCCAGATGATTGTGAAGGAAACATGCTGGAAGAGCCATTCCAGTTTGGAAAGCTCACAACTACGGGTAGCCAACTCTGTGCCGATGATGGTGCATAGGGAAAGGGCCTTAGGTCCAAGGACACCAGAAGTCTCCACTGCTACAGGCTCAACTGCAAACCTGTCAGAGAGTAACTGATATTTGAGGAGTTTACCCCCTCAGCCTAAAGTGCAGTAGAGCCTGGGTTAGTCACAGACTGCACCAGGGAGCCACTGGAGAATGTGTCGCTACATGTGGCATCCTAAATGAGGCATTTACCACTATGGAATGGGAAGATAAACTTGCCATGTGACCTTTTGCCGTCCCCTCATTCCAGCCCCTATGCAGAAGTTTAGAACATCACTTAACAAAGGTTACTATTACTTTATTTTTTCGATCCTATTAGGAGGAAAGGCAAAGCTAACCATGGCAGGATTTACACTGAGAATATAAAGGGGCATAATTAATTGTCACAAATAATAATAATGATAATAATAATGCGTTCTTTATTAACCACAAGGGTTGACATAAAGTATAAATTAAGGATAGCACAGGACAGTACAAGACGGTAGAAATGGGTATTTCTGCATGTAAAAAAATTAAATTATTATATATAAAAAAAACAAAAAAACAAAGGATGTAACAAAAAAATGAAACAAGGAAAAATTCCCCAATAGGGGGGAGACTTCCGAGAGTCACTCGTGGAGAAAGCCCTCAAAAAGCCACGATCACCCTGTCTGCTAGTGCAAAGTGCGCTCTCCTAGCCTTTCTACTCCAATCTACAGGCATATGCTCAAGGCAAGCCCATTCACATGGACCATGCTTGCCGCTCCAACCCACATTTCAACAAACTGATTGGAAGGCAGCGCTTCTCTCTCCACCCTGATTTTTCTCTTCGAGTGAAATCTGAAAAAGTTAATCAGGGCTTCACCGAAGATGAAGATGGCTGTCTTCAACCCTTTCAAAGATGTCCACCACATGACTTCTTTTGCCATGACCACCAGGCAGATAGAAACTGCCTGACCTTCCCTTCTATAGAGGATGGTGGGGCGATCTTCACAATGAACTCAGTTGATAGTAAGGTCTGTCCCACATGTGATAGCAGGTGCTCAATATAAACCTACATGTCAGCAATACTAGGACACTCGATGATGGCGTGCAGGATGGTTTCATCACCCTACGTGTACCTTGAACAGGCCCGACTGACGGCACTTCCATGCCTGTAGAGTTTATCCTGAACTGGCAAAGCTCCTCGGTAGCACTGCCAAGCCAGAGATTTCTGGAGGTTGTCCATGGGCCCCAGTCCAAAAGTTCTCTTGGAGTGCTTGGCTAGTTGATTTTCCTCGATGCCCAGAATCTCCCCAAGGATGTCGCTACTCTTTCTCTCCACTAACCCTCTATAGAACGACAAGGTGGTGTTTCCACTGATCACAGTGCCTGACTGGTTGAGGGCTGTGAGCACCTGAAGACATTCCAATCTCCAAGTGCTTCTTCTCGATTTTCACTTTACCCAGGACTGCAGCTCAGTCAAGGAGATGAGCTAGGGAAAAACGTGTATAATAATAATAATAATAATAATAATAATAATAATAATAATAATAATAATAATAAGGGAAGAAGACGCACGAGGTGGTAGAAAGTCATGAGATCGCTCCCGTAAGTTTTGAATTTTTAACATATTTAAATCATTTGTGAAATAACAACTCTTAGTACAAATGTTACGTAAAGTACAAATGTTACGTAAAGCTTGAGCCCCCAAAAAATTCGGACCCAAAATATATTGTTATAAGGCTCAAATATTCAAATATTCGACTTTGTATTGTACATTGTATATTCAAAAAAGAAAATGGCTATAAATGGAAGAAGAAGAACCCCCCCTCCCCTCCTCTGTCTACACTATATAGAACAGCCAAACAACACCAATCTCACCAACACCAGAAACTAGATACACCACCTACCCCATCACCTCTCTGTGTACACTAAACACAACAGCCAGATAACGGCAACTTCACCACTACCACAACCAATCTCAACATAATAATGATAATAATAAATACTATTATTATTGTCCCAAGTTTTAACAAAATGTTTAATTCCAACATTAAGGGAATTTATGTCAATACATGTACGCGACTAACCCCATAGATTCACCGAACGGACATCAGTAACGATAACGCCGCCCATCCACCATTACTACCACTATCCCATCACCGCCGCCACCACTCCTTCATTGCTACCACCGCTACAACACCATCACTACAGTAATACGATCACATCACCACCATCACTGCCTCAGTATCGACATCACCACCACCACTGTCTCAGTATCGCTACCGCCGCTATTCTCTCCCATTGCTTCCTGCTAGTTGCTGCTAGCACAGCACTGCCACCACATTATAGAATTCCTACTAAAAAAGAGGAAGGCATCAAAATATATAGATAGACTCAAAAGAAAAAACAAAAATCAAAACCAAAGCAGCACAGCAACAACAACAAAAAAAAAACAACAAAAAACAGAGAAAAACAAAAACAAAAAAAAAGTAAAGAAAATAAGAATGAAGAGAGAAACAAGCGGACGGACAGAGAAGAGAAGGGAAAAACTAAGTCAGACATTCGAACACTACATTACAATGAAACTTATGCTTATTCATTTTGGGGGTTTTTTCTGCCTGTTTGTTTGTTTATTTGTGTTCGTCTACAGCGTGGTGATAATGCCACACAAGAGCCAAGTGGAGCGACGCAACCACCGGAGACGGTGAATCCACAGATGGTTATGTAACCATACATTCGCCAATCCTCGATAAGAGTAGTTCGAATAACGGTGAAATGGAGCCTAGAAGGTCATGTGACAGACTCTCACCCAACAGGTGCTCCCTGGCTCAGCAGCAGGAACCTGGCTGTCAACCAAATACTGCTGGTGTCGGAGGAAGAAGAAGAAGGAAAGGGACCAGAACCAACTGGAAGAAAGAATTGAATAGAACTGTTATGCAATGTTACCTGAAAAGTAACCCCAAGGAGAGGGGCTATAGGAGACGGATGCATAACATCTGGAACGAGATTGGTCTATTTAAATTAGATGAACAAAAATTGGCCGAGCAGGCTCAGGTAATAAGAACTAATGGGTGGATAAGCGAGCTGGAACTGGAGGAACTGAGCAGAGAGATTAGCTTGGAGATGGAGGGTGGAGTATGCCAGGCAAACGAGCCAGTGGGAAATGAAGGTGAAGAGGTCGAAAGAACGGAGGAACCACCCGAAGCAGACAATGATCTGAATACTGAGATAAATAATACCTGGAACAAAGATACGGCCATTGAGGAAATGAATGCTGACAGGCTAGGACAAGATTTGGTTGATATCCTAAACTTAGTGGTAGATGAATTGAACAATGATAGTGGGAGACCTATGAACCTAAGATTTGTAGACAGGAAAAAGTTAAAAGAAACAACAGCTAAGGTAAACAAAGTCATCCCATACCTTGAGGCGAGGAGCCTTCACCAGTGCAACAATATCCTCAAAGCAACAGCAAATACGGTGAGGAAACTACTTGGTATAAAAGCGAAAGGAAACAACAGACAAGAAAGAGCAGAGCCTTGGTGGAAGAAACGACTGAGTGGTCAAATCAGGGAAATGAGAAATGACATTGGAAAGCTTGAGTCACTACTGAATGGGACACTAAAAAACATAGGCACTAAAAATAGACTGGAAATAAAGTACAAGACTAGGAGGAAAAAGCTAAATATTATCATAGAGGAACTGAAGCAACGCATTGTAGCAAAGAGGGCAAAAATCAGGCGATACGAGAACAGAGTCAGTCAGTATAAACAGAACCGCATGTTCGACAACAACCAGAAGATGCTGTTTGGACAGCTTGAGGGGAAAGAAAGAGGCAACGACTTGATCCCTGAGGCGGAACAAACTAAAACATTCTGGAGAGGAATATGGGAGCAGGATGTTAGACATAATGACCAGGCAAGGTGGATTGAGACAGTACAGAGGGAGATCGGTGAGCAGGCACACCAACAAACTGATTTGAGTATCACAGTTGAAACTCTTAAGGGGCAGGCCAAAAAACTAACCAACTGGAAATCACCAGGCCCAGATGGTGTGCAGGGGTATTGGATTAAAAATATAACATCCCTCCACCCGAAACTGACAACCATGTTCAATGACTGCTTGATGTCAGGTGAGGTACCAGAGTGGTTGACAAAAGGTACCACAGTTCTGATAATGAAAGACCGAATAAAGGGTAATGATGTGACCAACTATAGACCTATCACATGTCTGTCCGTAATGTGGAAACTGTTGACGAGCATTGTGTCTGAGGAAATCTACCATCACCTCCACACAAACAACTTGTTATCGGACGAACAGAAAGGATGCCGAAAGAAGTCACGTGGTACAAAGGACCAGTTACTTATTGATAAGAGGGTAATGGGGAATTGCAGGAGGAGACACACTGATCTTGCCATGGGATGGATAGACTACAGAAATGCATTTGACATGGTGCCTCATTCTTGGATCACCAAAAGCCTGGAGATCTTCAAGGTGGCAGATAACATCAGACAGTTGTTGGGAAAGAGTATGAGGTCCTGGGAAACAGAGTTGACATCAACTGGAGAATCCTTGGGAAGCGTGAAGATCAAGAGAGGTATCTTCCAGGGAGATAGCCTGTCCCCTCTGTTGTTTGTTCTTGCCCTGATGCCCTGACCAGTGTACTGCGAAAAGTAAGAGCAGGATACGAGTTGGGAAAGGGAGGGCTTACCATCAATCACCTCCTCTTCATGGACGATCTTAAGCTCTTCGGGAAGAGTGAGAAGGAGTTGGGTGTGCTTGTTGACACTGTCCGTATTTTCAGCAGTGATATATGTATGCAGTTTGGTATTAGTAAGTGTGGAGTCATTGTGATGAGGAGGGGTAGGTTGAGCAGAAGTAACGGAATCCAGATACCAACAGGTGAGATGATAAAGGAAATTGACTCTGAGGAAGGATACAAGTATTTGGGCGTTTTGGAGGCTGATGGCATAAAGAACAAAAAAATGAAGGAATTGTTAAGAACTGAATACATTCGGAGAGTAAGGAGCGTGTTGAAGTCACATCTGAACAGCAGAAATGCCATAAGCGCAGTAAATTCCCGAGCTGTGTCTATTATTAGGTAGCGTGCGGGAATTCTGAGATGGAATGTTGCTGAACAAAAAGAAATGGATAGGAAGACTAGGAAGCTATTGACTATCTACAACATGTTCCACAAGAGGAATGATGTCGATAGACTCTACCTAAGGAGATCTGAGGGTGGAAGAGGTCTTATCAGCATAGAGGACTGTGTTCAGATGGAGAAAAACAACTTACACAAATACGTGACTGATAGTAAGGAGCCAATGCTCAGAACTGTACTGAAGGAGGGGACAATAGGCCAGGGGATGTCCAAGGAGGAAATAACATCAAGGAGAAAGAGCAGCCTTCAGGAAAAATCCCTTCATAGTACCTTTTTTGAGAAAACTTGAATTTAGAGATCCACAGACATGGAACTGGTTGAGAAGAGGAGACCTTAAAAAGGCTACAGAAGGAATGTTAATGGCTGCGCGGGAGCAGGCCCTCAAAACGAAGTGGTTGAAACACCATATTTACAAGGAGGAGGCTAGCCCACTGTGCAGGATCTGTGGAGAGAGAGAGGAGACTGTGGCTCACATTGTATCCGAGTGTAAACACCTAGCCCAGACCCACTATAAGGGCTGGAGACATGATGTGATGGGCAGGGTGATCCACTGGCACCTGTGCAAAGTAAACAATTTACCACATTCTGAGAAATGGTATGAGCATAAGCCAGAGCGGGTGTTGGAGAACGATCAGGTGAAGGTGCTGTGGGATTTTAGGATACAGACGGACAAGAAACTGGAACACAATAGACCTGACCTGGTGGTTGTGGACAAAGAAAAAAGATCGTGTCTGATTGTGGATGTGGCCTGCCCATTCGACACGAGAGTGCAAGAGAAGGAGAGGGAGAAAATTAACCGATACCAGGACTTAAAGTGGGAGGTAAAAAGGATTTGGAACTGCCATGACGTCAAAGTGATCCCGATCGTCATAGGCGCACTGGGGACTATCTCCAAAAGTTTCCAGGGATGGTTAAAGAAAATCGGCCCCTTCACGCTTTTTGGAACGCTTCAAAAGGCATGCTTGCTGGGAACAGCAAGAACCCTCCGATACGTCCTGAATATCTGAGGCTGCAGGTAGTGGCTTGATATTCATTCCAACGGACTTTCCAGTTAAATAACATCAATGACTGAGATTCAAGGAATAATAATAATAATAATAATAATAATAATAATAATAATAATAATAATAATAATTATAATAATAATAATAATAATAATAATTGTTTCTACTTTTGGCACAAGGCCAGCAATTACCCAGTACATTACTGGTACTTTATTTTATCGACCCCGTAAGGATGAAAGGCAAAGTTAACCTCGGCGGGATTTGAACTCAGACTGTAAAGGGATGTAACTATGCTAGAAAGCATGGTGTCCAACCCTCTAGCGATACTGCCAATAAGGGAAGGAGACGCACGTGGTGGATAGAGTGTTATGGAATCGCTCCCGTAAGTTTTTGATTTTTAACATATTTAAAACAATTGTGATATAACAATTCTTAGTACAAATGGGACATAAGGCACCACTCTTAACTCTCAGGAAATGATAACCCATAATATCTTGGCATATGGCTCAAATATTCAATTTTGTATTATAAATTTCATATTCAAAAAAGAAAAGGGTTATAAATGGAAGAACCCCCCCCCTGTATACGCTAAATAGAACAGCCAAATAACAGCAATTTCACCACCACCACAACCTAGATACACCACCTATCCCACCACCCCTCTGTGTACACTAAATACAACAGCCAGAAAATGGCAATTTCACCACCACCACCAATCCCAACATAATAATAATAATTATTATTTTTGTATCTCAAGTTTTCTCAAAATGTTTAATTCAAATATTAAGGAAATATGTCAACATATATATTAAACATAGGCGACAAACCGCATATATATACAGATCAAACAATCGCATACTAGCTACAGTCTATTCAACAGAATTCAGTAGCGACAACGCCATCATGGCTAGTTAATGGCATTAAATTCCTACTTCCAAAAAATTATGAGACAAACAATACCCAAAATTACAAACCGATAATTTGCTTGACCACAATGTATAACATTTTAACAATCAGTCCTAACTGAATATATATATGACCACCTGATAACAAATGATTTATTTCCCAATGAGCAGAAAGGGTGTAAACGAGGCTGTAAATATCAGCTTTTGGTTAACAAAATGATACTGGAAGATTGTCATAATAGACACAAAAATCTATCAATTGCTTGGATAGATTACAAAAAAGCATTTGATAGTTTGCCACACATTTGGATTGAAAAATGTTTAGAGATTTTCAAAATATCTCCCGTTGTCAGAAGGTTCCTGTCATTCAGTATGAAGACATGGAAAACGACACTCCTTTTGAATAGTGAAAAAGAATGACTGGAAGTAGAAGTTAATATTAATTGTGGAATTTTTCAGGGTGACTCTTTATCACCACCGCTTTTATTCTGCATCGCGCTTATACCATTAAGTAAAATGCTCAATGACAAAACCATTAATCACTTGTTCTACATGGATGACCTGAAACTATTTTCAAAAAATGATGAGCAATTGCAAGGGCTATTATCCACTGTGAAACAGTTCAGTGATGACATTAAAATGGAGTTTGGACTAGATAAATGCGCCAAGGCCACGTTCACCAGAGGAAAGCTGCTGAAAAGTTCAGACATTAATCTTGATCGGGGGAATGTGATAAGAGAACTTGATCAAGAGGAAACTTACAAATATCTAGGTGTTTCAAGCACTCGACAATGAAGGAAAAGATAAGGAAGGAATGTTACCGCAGAGTAAGAGCAATCTTAAGAACGGAATTGAATGCAAGGAAAAGCATCGATGCCATAAACATGCTTGCCATACCAGTAGGAAACTACAGTTACAATGTCATCAACTGGTCAAGCACAGAGATCCGTAGGCTCGATACAAAAATTAGAAAATTCTTAACCATGCACAGAATGCATCATCCTAAGGCAGATACAGATAGAATATATCTCCCTAGGAAAGAAGGAGAATGTGGATTAATCCAGTTAGATATTGCATTGAAAACTGCAACAATTGGATTATCTACATATCTAAGGGAATCACATGATTGGATGATCAAACTCATTCTGAAACACGAAAGCATCAAAAGATGCACAAAGATACAGTAATGAACTACAGAAAAACACAGAAAAAGCAAAGCAGGTAAAAGTAACTGCTACAGAAACTGGCTAAGAAATGGCAAGAAAAGCCTCTGTATGGCAAATACCCAGAACGAGCTAACAATCCTGATGTTGACAAAACTTTAATCCATCAATGGTTGGCATCCTCTGGACTGAAATCGGAGACTGAAGGACTGATTATATCAGCACAAGATCAACAAAAAATTACCAAGCCAACATAATAAAAAATGGATGCAACTCTTTATGCCGTGTATGTAAAAATCAACCAGAGACCATTGATCATATAATTTCAATGTGCAGTCTTATAGCTCCAACTGAATACCTAAACAAACACAACAGAACTGCACAATACATACATTGGATAATGTGTAAGCATTTTGACCTGCCTCATCAAAAGAATTGGTGGGAGCATCAACCACCTCCCGTACTTGAAAAAATCACATCTCAATCTTGTGGAACTTTAGCATCCAAACAGACCGAAAAATAGATGCAAATAGACCTGATATAATACTGAAGGACTTTAAAAAGAGGGTATGCCTGCTAATTGATATGTCTGTTCCAATAGACAAGAATGTATCTATAAAAACATTTGAAAAATTGAGCAAGTATAAAGACCTGGAGATAGAAATTGGAAAAATGTGGAAATTGAGAACTAAAACAATACCAGTGGTTGTAGGCGCTCTAGGAATGATACCTAAGGGGTCTAATGATTACTTATCACAAATCCCAGGAAACCCGCGTATAGGAGAAATACAAAAGATAGTACTAATGGGAACTGCCCATATACTAAGGAAGATTCTGTCAATATAAGTACATCACAAGTCTAAACACCTAAAGATGCATGTGTGTGTATGTATGTGCTTTCTTGAACATGGCGGCCCTTGTTGTCTCTTGAGGTCACTGGTTGTGACTTGGTGATAACTCGTATGAACATAAAGCAAGATAAATGCAACTGTAATAATAATAATAATAATAATAATAATAATAATAATAATAATAACAATGATAATAATAATAATTGTTTCTACATTTGGCACAAGGCCAGCAATCAACCAGTGTATTACTGGTACTTTATTTTATCGACCCCATAAGGATGAAAGGCAAAGTTAACCTCGGCGGGATTTGAACTCAGAATGGCAAGGGCCGTAACTCTGTACGTCAAAGCATGGCGTCCGACCCTCTACCGATACTGCCGATCCACCGCAACAATAATAATAATAATGATTTCATGTATTGACCACAAGGGCCGACATATAGGGGACAATACAAAAGACTGGGACAGTGGGGTTTTACAGAAAAATCGAGTAAACAATATAAATCACAATAACAAAGTAACAATTAAATTACAACAAGAAAAAATTCCCCAATAGGGGGGATGACCACCCAGGTTCGCTTAGGTACCCCACCAATCCTGAACGACCCGACGCTTCGAGAGCACCCTGAAAGGGCACCCCCTCTCCTCAAATATACCTACCTACAGCCGCATGACCAGAGTAAGCCCACTCACACGGGCCATTCTCGCCACATTCACTCATCTTTCAGCAAATGTACTGGGAGGCAGCACTTCTCTCTCCACCCTCACCTTCCTTTCCAAGTGAAACTTGAAAAAGTTAATTAGGGATTGGCCGAAAAGAAAAGTGTCAGTCTTCAGTTTTTTTCAACCTTGTCCACCATACAACCTCTTTGGCTACTGCCACCAGACAGAGAAAAATTTCCTGCCCTTCCTGGCCAAAAGAAGGCGGCGGTGCGATCTTCACTGTGGACTCGGCCGATAGTCGGATCCGTTCTACACGCGAAAACAGCTGTTCAACATAATTCCACAAGTCAGTAATGCACGGACACTGGACAAGAGCGTGCAGAACGGTCTCGTCGCTCTGCGTGCATCCCGCGCAGGTCCGTCTGACAGCTCTTCCGTGCTTGTAGAGTTTATCTCGAACCGGCAGTGCCCTCCGGTAGCACTGTCAAGCGAGGGATTTTGGGAAAGTATCCATCATCGCCGGCTCGAAAGTCCTCCGGTACAGACTGGTTAGTTCGACTTCGTTGACTCCCACCATTAATCCTCTATAGAACTCGAGAGTGGAAGTTCCACTGACCGCATTGCCCGCCTGGTAGAAGGCAGTGAGTGCCTGGCAACATTCCAGATTCCACTCACCCAGTCTTGGTCTCTTCTTGACCCAGGACTGCAACTCAGTCAAAGAAACTAGCTGCGGAAAGGCCCGTCTGACAAACGGCGACCACACCTGTTCACCGTTTAGGCAGAATATCTGGAGATGCCGCAGCCTCAACTTGTGCCTGCGCATCATTACCCACGGCATGCCCAGCCCTCCACGTAGAGGGTGCTGGCAGAAGATGGACCGCCTCACCAGCGGAACCTGACCCCTCCACAAGAATTTGAAGAGGAGCCGCTCCAAGTTGGCAAGGCGCGAACGGGGACAAGGGACGACGGTCAGAGGGTAGTAGATGGCGGACGCGATGTACGCGTTCGCCACCTCCGCCCGACCTTTCAGTGATAGCTTCATCCCAGCTCATTTCTGGGTGAGACTGGCTACCCTGCCCGTCACCTCGTCCCAATTCTTATCCACCTGGAGGTCTGGCTCGGTCCGGCCGTCCAGCACCTAACGACGCTGTTGGACGGAATGGACTTGCCTCTCTAGGTTCCGAGTTGCAAGCCCACCGACTTTTCCGGGTTAAGTTTTGCTCCCGTCAACCTTTCATATTCCTCCAATAAGTTGCCGACCACCTCGATTTCTGAGGTGCCCGACACCTTCAAGGTGATGTCGTCCGCATAAGCCAACACGGCCTTTCCGCGTCCCGGTTCGAGTGGGATGCTTTGCAACAGCTCCAGCTTCCACAGTAAAGGCTCGAAAGTCAATACGTACAGAAGGGAGGAGAGAGGGCACCCCTGATGGACCAATCGGGAGACCTGAAACGGTTCCGAGAGGTGGCCATTAATTTTGACCATCGAGCAGGTACCGCTGTGCATTGCAGCGATCCAGCTTCTGAAGACGGGGCCGAAGCCAGCCGCCTTGAGGATAGCCTCCAGGTACCGATGGTCGACCCTATCGAATGCTTTCGATTGATCTAAATTGATCAGAGCCCCACCGAAGCCAGGTTTACACCCTACCCTCTCTATGATGTATCGCTTTAGGTGGAGGTTGTCGTGTATGGACCTGGTTGCTAACACCCTGGCCAAAATCTTAAACTCTGTGTTGAGCAGAGTTTGGGCCTGAAATTGTCTAATGTGTCCCTCTCGTTCTCGTCTTTCCTTATCAGCGTCACTACGCCCCGGCTCACAGAACTGGGAATACTCCCTTTTTGCTCTCACTTGCAGTAGAGGGCTTCGAGGAGATTGGAGAATAAGTCTGGCATATTTACGTAAAGCTCGTAGGGCAGTCCATCCAAACCGGGTGACTTGCACCTCATGCAGCCGACAAGGGCATCCTGAATCTCGGCTGAAGTAATTGGCCTTCGCAGCGCCCAGCGTCAGCCGTCGAGAGTTGCGGCAAACCATCGAGGTAGGGACTGAAGTCCGCCACCATCTCTGACTCGCCACTTCCCCCGAACAACCGAGCAAAATTTTGGCGAAAGGCCTCACATATCCACTTGGAATCGCTCAGCTCGTGTCCGTCTCGGTCCATAAAAGACCGAATCGTGGTTTTATTACCACGCTGCACCTCTGCCACGCAGGCCCATCGAACAGCTTTGGTTCCCTCGTTTCTCAGAGCACGCGCCTTAGCTCTGACAATGCAACCTTCGTGTTTCGCATTGAAAAATGGTCTAATGCCATTCTCGCCGCTAGCACGTCAGTTGCAATGCCACTACCAATAGCCTCGTCTAACTTATCTACCAACTCCCCCTCCTTTCTATTTTTCTCTAACGCTACTTCTTTGCTAAAGTCTATCAACATTACTCTAATCTCTCTTTTGAGAGCCCCCCCCCCCCCACCATCTATTGTTGACGACTCCCCCTGTCAACTTTTTCTTAACTAAATTGTTGACCTGGTCCCTGTAAGCCTTACGTGCCGGAAATGACATGTTTAGCTTCCAGTAACCCGGTCCTAACCTACGCGTCTTATCTACGTCGACCATACAGATCACAAACTTGTGATCTGAATAGGTGACTGTTTCAAAACGTAGACAGCTTACACTATTTCTGTCTATTTTCCTAATGAATATCCTGTCTATATACGAACTAGATGACCCTATGCGGTTAGCCAAGGTCCACACTGGCGCATTAGGGAAATCTAGTCGGTACCTGTCAGACAGTTGGAACTGGCTGATCAGGTTCTTGAGACTTTTGCACCCCCCGCTCCTATCGGATACTCCCACACAGTCCCAGCGTGCGTCTAAGATGCCATTCCGGTCCCCCGCTAACAGTAAAGAGCGAGACGTGCGCAGAAAGGCTTCCAGGCGTCTAAAGAAGTCCGGCCGTCCTGCCCCAGTAGGAGCATAGACGGCCACCAGTCTAAAGGCACCACCTTCGTTATTGTTCACGTCCAGGACCACCAATTTCCCGTCCGGGTCCTGGAAGATCGACCTTACCTCGAGATCCAGGCCTTTCCTAAACAGCACTGCCACCTCGCCTCCCATTCCCGGCCGGCTAACAGATGCAAAGATCTGATAGTCGTCGAAAATGGGGGCTAGTGCGCGCGTGTCGGAAATCCTGGTCTCGCTGACGGCAATTACATCCATTTCTAGAGACCTGAGGTCATTGAGCATGTGACCCTGCTTCCAGGACGATCCCAGGTCTCGAATATTTAAACATCCTACTCTTAATATGGCCATGTTGGCAGGTTAAAAAGAGAGAGAGGAAAGCTTTACTTACCTTCCGGGCTCTTGTGAAGGTCGGGTTGTTCGACCTCCATAGTTGGTGGGGTTTCTTTTGGGAACCCCTTTAAAAGTCTTGAAGTTGGTTTTATATTTGGGGTTCCCACGTCCCGGGGAAAGCTGTCTCGTATTTCTTTGTATAAATCGATCGACATTCGAAATCGTCCGGCACGCGAAATGTGCTCGATTTAAAAATTTCCCCCTCATTTTGTATATTTTCACTTCGTGCTACGAGGGCCATCAGTTCCTTGTTGGCCCTCCTGACGAGCACGAAGTTTTGTCTGTTTTGTCGGTGTGATTTTATTTGTTTGCGTGGCTGTGTTGGTGATGGTTTTGGTGGTGTTGTTTCGGTTGTGTCTGTGTTTGTTGTGAGTGCGGTGTCTGTGGTTTCAGATGTTTGTGTGTATATTTGTTCTTGCGTCTGTTTAGGTTGTTTGCGTTTGGGGGATTCTGGTGATGGTGGTGTTGATGTTGGTGTTATTGGAGAGATGTTTGCGTGGGTGGTGTCTGCGTTTTTTATTGTGGGTGATTTTGTGCTTTGTTGAGTTTTTTTTTTCTTTTTGTGTTTCCTTTTTTGTATTTTGGGGGATTTTGGTTTTTCCTCATCTTCACTACTGGTAGATGAGGGGTCTGTGTGTCTGTATGTATGTTTATGGTTTTATTGGTGTGTATTTTGGGGGGGGAGGAGGAATTTGATAGCTTTCCTCGTTTCCCCCCTGGGTGGTCAATGTTGGTTGTGGTCTTTCTATTGGTGTTATTGTTGGTGGTTTTGCCGGTGCTGGTGTTGGTTGTGGTCCTTGCCCCGGCGTCGGCAGCAGTGGAGCCTTTCGACCCCTTGCTTCTTTCAGCAGTTGAGGGCAGAAGGCTTGCAAATGGGTTTTTCCCCACAAACAAAACACTGCGGCCTTTGCCTTCGGTCATAATGTGAATGACCATCCCATTCTGAAGGCGGATGTGGTCCAGAAGCCGCCACATGTCAAGTCTTGGTGTGATTCTAGGAATGCGGAGACGGGCCGTTCTTTTTCCCATGTGGGAGGGTTACATTATGATCTTGCTGGTTTTGCAAGGAGTCATAGCGTGTTTCATAGCGAGGGCTTCTGACTTGAACAACACCGAAATGGTGCCGTACTGTCTGCCCCTCTCTATGTATTCGGTGTCTTCTCTGATGCACCTCAGCGCGACTTCGACATCTTCTTGTGGGATTAAAGCTGCCCCTTTGGTTTGTGCTGAGATGCATCTATAATGCACCGTTCTGCGCTCCACTGCCTTAATAGCTTCTACCGGGACAGTTAAGTTGGCCCAGGTTTGCACTTGCTTGATGAGCTTCCATGCCTGGGCCAACTTTTCATCTTTGTTTGAGAGGTCCATGTTGAAGCATGGCGTCTTTTTTGCTGCTGCCGCAGCGAAAGTGTTCTTCTTGTTTTCGTTGGGGGTGTTGTTGTCATTGTCGTTGTTCTTGTTGGTATTGTTGTTATCACTATCGCTGTTACATTGTTGTCTTTGTTGCCACCGTTGTTCTCGGTGCAGTTGGTATTGTTGCTGTTGGTGTTGTCGTTAATTTGTTTTCACGTTAGTAGTGTTGATATTGTTGTTGCATTTGTTATTTTTTTTTTGTTATCTGTATTTTCGTTGTCGCTGTTACTGTCATTTTTTTCAAAATTAGAGTTCTCATTGGTATCATTGGTGTCTTTGTTTACCTTGTTTGTGGTGGTGTTTGTGTTATCAATTTGTGTTAATTTCGCTGTAGCGCTCCTCTCAACTTCTACGTCGTTGTGGCACGACAGCAGACATATCGCTGGGGGGCGTGGTTCTGCCATGTTTTTTTTTTCTCCGTAAAGTTTTTAACATGTAAAAAAAAAGTTCAAATATTTGGACCAAATATTATACTTTCCCCTTCACAGGACAAAGTCTAAGGGCTTATATCCCTTACACAATAAGAAATATTTAACAACAAATAATTTTAACAGGCAAATAAAGGGACTTACTGGGAGCGAGCAAAATACATCCGATTAGACCAATAATAATAATAATAATAATAATAATAATAAGAAGAAGAATATTAAAGCAAATGGGGGAACAAGTTATCAACAAAAGATCCATACCAATCTATTAACTTTAAGAAATACTAATTATAAATAAAAGTCCTAGTTATCTATCAAGCATAACGGTTGTTTGTTCTTGGTAGTCAATGAAGACCATAATATTAACTACTTAATTAATTTGGATTTGTGTGTCCATAAATGGCTGGGGAGTTGGATTGTATCACAGATGTTTTAAGAAAGCTGTTCTAGGGATTTTATTATGCAAAAATAATCCTTTGGTTCACAAAAAAGTGAAAACGAAAAGAAACTACAGGCTCATTCGAATCATCATCATCTTCATTTTATATCTGTTTCTCTATGCTTTCATTGGGTGAACATGTTCTTACAGTCTACATCTGTTCTTATTCAGAGTTACTGGTTACCTAGATTGGTAGTAGACTACATTTCCCCATATTTAGTATGGTTTCTCTGGCTAAATGTCTCTTCCTATTTTAAAAAGTGCATTAGGTACACTGCATCATGGCACCAGCATTGGAGGAGTTGAATTACTCTCAGCACAACGGGTTTTCTTTACATTGCCTCCATTCAATCATGGGCATCTGAGAGGTTGTCTTGCTCCTAGCAAGACAAAAGAACAAAAGAGAGTCCTCATTTCCTGATATTTTCTGTCTCACAAAATTTGGTAGGAAGAAAGAGTAATGGAAAAGAGTGATAAAGAAATATTCATTCAAATATTATTCAGAAAAAAAAAAATTGGGAAAACATTATTCAAAACAAATTCTTCAGGAAGTAATAGATTATGGATGAAGTAAATGCAAATCAAAATGTGTAAATTTCACGAGAACACCCTAATTAGAGAATATTTGCTTTTAGATTTTTAATGACATTGACTGGTCCAATACTATGATTGTATTGTTTTAACATTGCTAATATCCTGTATGTTCAGAATACTTCTTTGGTCACCATCATCAGGATATTATATCTAACCTTTTTGATATCATATTTCTTGTCAAAGACACTGCTTGTGATTTTCAAATCATTTGTAAATATTCATGAATTTGGAAAGATTCAGTAATATAACTCATTTTCTTATCATTAAGTTGGGGTTTGGAATGTAACTTAAAGGTTTTTACATAAAATTATGCTGAAAGATTTGTAGATAAATGTAATAAACATTGTATCCCTTTTGTTCTTTTCTAACAAATAATACTGCCTGTGATCTTTTAAAAGCATTTTGAAAATATTCAAGAATTTGAAGCCATTCAGTAGTAAATTAATTGAATTCCTTATTATTAAGTCAGTGTTAGGAACATAGTTTACCAAAGGTTATTATATTAAATTTTGATGGAACAAAAATAAACAGTTTTGTATCATAGATCTCATAGGATCAGGGGTAGTTTCAGGTTGGTTGGCATGAAAAAGGTTAATGAATCTTGTTAAAAATTACATAGTTTTGTGAAAAGACATCCAGCAACAAGATTCTTCACACCATCACTTATTCATTCATTTGTTCGTTATTCATTTCATTCTTCATCTTTGGACCCATAACTCTAGGTCAGGGGCATACAACATGTGGCCTGTGGGCCACAATCCAGCCCTCCAGACCAGTCTGGGTGGCCCACAATGACCGATTTTAATTTTTACTTTGTAGACTTATTTAGAATTTTTTTGTAACTGTAATACAATTTTCTAAAGGGCTTCACTGATGTGTGTTATAATTTCCCAGTTCTATGTTATGAAAAGTAGTTGTGGTGAATCTTTGGAATAGTGCTTAATAAATATTAATGGCCCTAATAGTTGTTCCAATGTTCAAAAGTGGCCTGCCAATGGAATAGGTGGCACACCCCTGCTGTAGGTGGAGTCTTAGGGGCTTTTTAAACCTGGTAAATCCTGTTTCTCTCTAGACCTGAACACAGGCAATTTTTTCAAAAGGATGAAAGGCAAATTTGACCTCAGCCGGATTTGAACTCTGAGTGTAGAGAGCTGGAACATATAATGCAAAAGATTCTATTCAAAGTTATGAACTCTGTCAATTTACTGCCTGTCATTCATTCATTTACTTTTTATGATTATTAGTTTGTCACCTCCAGCCTACAAAACCACATAAACTTACTACATATGCTGTATAAACATGTGAGCATAATACATCTCTTCCTCAAAAACTATTGTGATCTTAGAGATAAACAGGATAATGTAATCTTCAGTATGTTTGCAGACGACTATAACACCATGTACGTTTGGTGACATCATAATATGCAATATATATATATATATAGTCAAAGGTAAAAATGAAATTCAGTATAGAAGTCATCTGCATGGTAATTAGATAGTGATCTAAAGTATGTGAAACTGTACTAAATGTTTAGAACATGAAACAGATAAAATATATTTACGTATATAAGAGGGAAAAGAAACACAGTATTTGGAAAATTCAGTAGAAACATTCAGACACATTTCACCTATTTTTAAAATTCTATTTATTTATTTTTTTAAGTTTAATGTGAGTAAACTTTAGCTGCATAATATATGGAATTCCATAAATATGCTGCTTTTGCAGACATAACATTTTATTATACAAGCTGACTGAGTTACTGATAAATTCAATATGTTCTGCATAAATCTTACTTTGTGCCAACAAGTTTAAAAATGCAGTGTACTACTTTCATATTTGGATCATTAATTTGTTAGTTCAGTTACATACATGTTATGTTTTGATGATGAGTCATCTGCTTCTTATTCCCCACTAAAAATAATTAAAGGTAAATTGCACCTGAAGTTTAGCCATATTGATACCAATCCACCTCAAAACAACTACATCCATATATATATATATATATATCAGTTAGGGTGGTAAAAACCAGAGTACTCAATACTTGGAGTAGTAGAATGGGTAATATGTAAAGATTCCGGACCATGATAGATGAGCTCCAGCCATTTCAACAGCTAGATCAGATCTAGCTGTCAAAACAGCCGGAGCTCAGCCATCGGGGGCATGAATTTTTTCATATATATATGTAAACAATGCTGTCTCAAAGATCAAGATGAATCATGAGTATATTTGAATTCACAGAAAAATGAGAAAACTCAATGCAAGAATAGCTGTTAAAACAGCTATATGCCATCAATGACAGTGTTGTGTAAAAAATACACCAAAGGACAACAATCAGTGGCTTGTGGTTGATAAAGAGAAAAGAAAATCTGTATTTGTGGTGATCAGTCAGTTGTTAGGTATATATATAAAGATTGGCGCTATATATATATATCATCATCATCATCATTGTTTAACGTCCATGTTCCACGCTTGCATGGGTTTGGACGGGAGTTTTCCCACTTGAGGCAAGAGTGGTTGTCTTGCTCACATAGGACTGTCTGCGGGTTTTCTACGGCTGGATGGCCTTCCTAACACCAACCACATTTACAGTGTGGGGCTGGGAGGTTTTTACCATGTTGCCTACACGGTCACATTACAGCGTGGACTGGTGTGTTTTTTTGTCGTGACACCTCATTTGTTTCGGCCTGGATGTTGTGGCACCAACATAACTTTACATTGAAAGGGGTGGTGTGGATGGGGTGGGGGTGGTGGGACGGGGGTGTATTTTGTTAGAGATGCCTACTGACTGTAGTAGGTTTTACTTTGTATTTAGGTAAGGCGGGTCTTCTCTATTACTGAGTACCGCCAAAGGTCTCGGTCCAGTGACATTGTCTTGGAGAGGTGTAAGTGTGTGAGGTCGGAATTTATCAGCTCGTCCCAGGTTTTTCTGGGTCTGCCTACTCCATGGCTACCATCTATCTTTATTGCCCTGCACTTTGTTATACAGCTGTCGTCTTTCATGCGCAACACGTGACCATACCAACGTAGCCTTCTCTTGAGTAAACAACATCTGATCCCTCTTATTTCTAATTTTTTCCTTAGTTTGTTTATGCTTTGCCGTTCACGTATATTACTATTACACATCCAGCGGTGCATGCAAGCTTCGTTCCTCTCTAGTCTGCGTATATCCTCTGCACACAATGCCCAGGTCTCACTGCCATGCAACATTGCTGTTCGTATGCAGGCATCATACAACCTGCCTTTCATTTTTAGGGAGAACCCTTTAGCGGCTAATAGTGGTATAAGCTCTCTGAACTTTTTCCATCCAGTTCTGACTCTAGCTACTGTACTTTCAGAGCACCCTCCCCCACTGCTGATTTTGTCACCCAGGTAACGGAAGCTGTCCACTATTTCTATAGAACCCTCTGCGCAATTGAAAGAGCTAGTATTTTGTGGGAACTTGCTGCTACTTATTGCACCAGAGCACCAGCCACATGTAAAATCTATGTTCTTAGTTAGCTTACCTGTGATCCCACTACATCTTTTATGCACCCATACTTTGCATTTGGGACATAAAATGGAGTTTCTACCTACGCCTTTCCTACACACTGAGCATGGCCATTTCCCGGAAGGGACCGGCGCCTTATTTTCTTTCCTACAAACTAGAACTTTAGTCTTAGCCAGGTTAATTTTAAGGCCTTTTGATTCTAGGCCGTGCTTCCATGTTTGGAATTTCTTCTCTAGCTCGGCCATTGATTCAGCTATGAGCGTTAGATCATCTGCATATAGGAGTTCCCATGGGCAGCCGGTCTTGAACTCCTCTGTTATAGCCTGAAGGGCAATAATAAATAGTAGGGGGCTAAGAACAGAGCCCTGATGGACACCAACTTTTATGCTAAACTCTTCACTATATTCGTTGTTAATTCTAACCTTGCTGACTGTTTCTTTATACATGGCTTGTATAGCTCTCACAAGCCATTCGTCAACACCTAGTTTTCTAAGAGCCCACCAGATAATGGAACGGGAGACTCTGTCGAAGGCTTTCTCCAAGTCGACAAAAGCTAAGTATAGGGGTTTACTTTTAGCTAGGTACTTCTCCTGTAGTTGTCGTACAATGAAAAGAGCGTCTGTGGTACTTTTGCCTGACACAAACCCGAACTGCATTTCATCTAGATCAATTCTCTCTCTGATTTATATATATATATCGTTTTCGGTGCACCTGGCTGATTAACCCACTCGATATGCAAATTGGGCTACTCAGCCGTTAATGTGCATAAGGAAAGTATATACTTTCGGACGTTCAATCATCTGGCAGGAAGGTATACATTGCTGACGATAGCTAATAAGCTTGAAACTAGTACAGCGTTCCTCTGTCAGTGTTGAACAAATGAGCAACGATGGTTACTAGACACTGTACGGCTTAATGCGGGATGTTTGTTTACAAACACACCGAGCATTATAATAAATGTTTGGTGAATCCATACGTACATATATATATGTATGCATGTATGTATATATATATACATACTACTGTACGTCTGTATACATATATGTATGTACGTATACATAGTTATATTTAAGTAACAGCCGTACTAAGAGTGGGAAATGAAATTTTGTTTCATTTTTCCGTTTATATATATATATATATATAGCGCCAATGTTTAATAGCCACAATTAAATACACAGGCATAAACATACACACATGTATACAAACAAGCAGACATGCCTATGCACTCAAACACTTACATACACACAGATCCACATACAAAAAAAATAGAGCCGATGTTCATATATACTCAACATCTCACTCATCACCAAACACCCTTTATTTTTTTTTATTGAATCACCAGTCTGATGAGCAGATAGAGACTGGAGTCAGGTCTATATCTTCCATGGGTGACCTTGAGTTAATCCTCTGTGAAACATGTATAACAGATCGATATACAATAAAACATAAATAAATGTAGATGAAATTTTAGCATTTTTATATTATATATACTCTGCCTGTGCATCAAGGGCTCATGTTGGTACCACCACCAGTAATTCACTGAATCACATACACTATATATATATCATCATCATCATCATCATTTAACATCCATCTTCCATGCTAGCATGGGTTAAACGGGTTTGTCCCATTTAGAGGCAAGTTGGGTTATATAGGACTATTTCTGACTGGTTTTCTACGGCTGGATGCCCTTCCTAATGCCAACCATCTTATATATATATGTATATATATATATATATATATTGTCGTAAAAAAAGGGGGAAGGTACATCCATAGTAAGTAGAGCACGCAGTCCAGAGGATGAGTTTAGTATAGAGTTAGTTCCACAACAAATTAGCAAGCCATCCTCGAGGATGTGCATTTCACCGAACAGATTTCCAAACCCATGTATATGATAGCCATCTGCAAAGTTTCCATCGGAAGTTTCCCTCACAAGGCATTGGTCACCCCAAAGATATAATAGAAGACACTTGAAGAAGGTGTCACATAGAGGGACCAAACTCTCAACCACATGGTTGCAAAGCAAACCTCTGAAGTACATTGGCATGCCCATGCCTATATTTTTACTATTGATTTTGCTAAAAATAAATTTATATATAACAAAGGTTTCTCTTTTTACATATAGCACTGCTTACATGTTTATAAGGCCTATAGAATTTTGCATTAAATGGATCCATATCATAATCTATTTAGGCATTGCTCTTATTAATGTGAAGTTAATGTTTGATGCATAGAAAGGTTTATTTTTATATATTCTTTAATGTTCCTGCTGTCTCTTTTCCTATTCTAAAGAAAGGTAAAATCTATTGTTATATGTAAATATAACAATATATATTGTATCAATATATATATATATATATATATATATATATATATGTTAAATCTAAATCTATATGGTTTTCGGAAACGTATTTATGTCCCCATTTCTCAATGTGTTATGGTTAAATAAATTTGTTATAGATAAATATATATGCCAGATTCATACCTTTGTTGACTACCAGCAATAAACTGAATAATATTTTGAAATGTAATCATTAAATATATAAGAAAACATTATAACCAAAGGGTTATCAAAGGAAATACTAAGAAATAGTTACAATGGCTATGAATTCGACAGTTCTATTCCATGTTTTATATATATATATATAATTCCTATACATCCTATTACGATATTGAAATCCAAACAATGGAACATTATATTTCACTTTATTAAGAACTATTAAATGAAGATTGCAAATAATGTATAAAAAGAAAAAAAATGACAGTTGTTTGTGACTGTCTTTTATTTCTATACACATCAATAACTGTATATATCTATGTAGTGGAATTCCTTCTTTGATTAGAAACAACTATTCTTTTCCTTTTTTAAATGTTCTGTTGAAATATTGTGTGCAATTGGACAAATGCTGAGGCTTAGATAGAGATTCAAAGCATGCAATTTGGGAATAGGGAAATTTGAACATATTGACCCCATTACTTTAATGATATTTTATCAACCCTCGATGAAAGTGGATCCCAGAAAATTTCCACAAAGAATCCAGAGAGCCAGAACAAATGACACTTGGTATTTTTTCTGATGCTTTATTGAATCTGATAATCCACTGCCTTATGCTAATCCACCAGTGTCATCATCAATTCACTATAGAAGGAAACTGCCACAATCCTCCTCTCCTCATTGTGACAATTATAATGATGTCTCTGGCCATTGGTGGAATTTGAACCCCCTGGCAAACAGATTGAAAAGGACCAAAACAAATACCACTAGGTATCTAACATGATGCTCTAACAATTATGTTAGTCCAGCTCCAAAGATGGATACATTATTTTATTGATAGGGCGGTGGATTGGCAGTATCGGTAGATTGTCAGACATCATGCTTTCCAGTATAGAGTTACGTCCCTTTACGGTCTGAGTTCAAATCCTGTCGAGGTTAACTTTGCCTTTCATCCTTACAAGGTTTATATAATAAAGTACCAGTAATGCACTGGGATAATTGCTGGCCTTGTGCCAAAAGCAGAAATAATTATTTTATTGATCCCAAAAGAAAGAAAGATTTAAGCAAGCATTTTTGTTTTCATCATGGAACCAAGGGGGTTTTTGGGTGGTTTAGTATAAAAGGATTAATAATTTAGTAATTGCAGGATTTATCTCATTATTAATATCTGAAATTTTACATGAACCCATGTATTGTGTTCTTTGTATCACTGTGCCAATCTTCATATCAATATGGCTGCAACAAAACTGCAGTAATGCTGTTTATAATGTTTCAATGAATCACTGGTAATAGATCAATCAAATGCATTTATTACATTCTGAAGTCTACAATCCAGTATATTTATATACATACATACGCACACACATATGGGACGAGGTATAAAAACTGATCTTGCTCAAACCTCTAAGACAATGACACTGGATTGAGACCTTTGGCGCCATGCAGTTGTACAGAAGACCCGACTGTCATTGCATACAAACCTACAGTCAGTAGGTACCTCTTAACCCAATGTACACCCTACCTCACAACCCATCCTCCCTCTCCCGTTCCGTCCACTGTGTCGATGACACACCAGTCCACACTGTAAGATGGCTATGTAGGAGACACAGTGAAAAGGCTCCCATTCCACACTGTAAATGTGGTTGGTGTTAGGAAGGGCATCCATCTGTAAAAACCTGCTAGAGACACTTCCGTGCGAGTGTGGCATGGTCTCCCAACCATTCCCACATTCAATGGAACAAAACCATCTAACCCATGCTAGTGTGGAAGATGGACGTTAAAAGATGATGATGATGATGATGATATATATGACGGTAGAGAAAATATTCTTGACCTGGAAGCATAACATGGAATCAAAAGGTCTTAAAATCAACTTGGCAAAAACTAAAGTTCTAGTAAATAGTAACGATAATAAGGCCCTGACCCCTTCGGAGAAATGGCCCTGCTGAATGTGTGAAATGGGAGTGGGTAGAAATTCTATCCTCTGTCCCAAATGCCACCTATGGGTACACAGGAGATGTACTGGGATCTCAGGTAGGTTAGCTACGAATGTAGGTTTTAAATGTGACTATTGCGTGGGAGCAGTATATAACAAACACTCACAGGAAAAATGTGCTATCAAATTCTTGGAAGGTTCTGTAGAAGCAGTTAACAGCTTCTACTACCTGGATGCCCAAATTAGCCGTGGAGGTGGGTGTGCCAGAGTGAGAATGGGATGGAATAAGTTCAAGGAGTTACAACCACTGCTAGCTATAAGAGGTTTTTCCCTCAAAATGAAGAGCAGATTGTATGATGCGTGTACAAACATCAATGTTACATGGTAATGAGACCTGGGCACTGTGTGCAGAGGACCTGTGAAGATTGGAAAAAAAAGTGAAGCTGGCATATTTTGATGGATGTGTAATAGTAATATAAATGAATGACAAATCATAAATGAACTGAGTGAGAAAGCGGCATAAAGGGACCAGATGCAATGTGCAGGAGAGGAGATTGCATTGGTATGGACATGTGTTACATATGCTGGATGGCAGTTTTATAAAAAGATGCAGGGCACTCAATCAAAGTTGATGAAAACCTAGGAACATTTGTGATGAGATGATAAAGGCTGAACTTACATAATTACACCCCTCAAAGGTAATTACACAGGATCAAGATTTCTGGCATTATGCAGTAATACAGAAGACCTACTCTCCTTTTCCATACACCAACAACGTCCTGAAACCCCTTTTTTGATCCACCCCTCACCAAATAAGTGCCCCACCCTAAATTTACCCCTCTGATCCCCATGCAATTCCCCCACCCAAGTCATCATAGTAAAGTGGTCGTTTCTGGTGCCACAACAAAAAGTACCCAATCCACACTATAAAGTGGTCATGTAGGCATCACAACAAAAAGCACATCAAAGGGTATCAAGCTGTAGAAACCAACCCAAAATCAGTTCTGTATGAGCAAGAGATGGTAATCTGACCTGGCATTGCCCACAACAGGACAATTCATTTAACCCATGCTAGTGTGGAAAATGGACATAAAATGGTAATGATGATGATGTTGATGGTGATATGTATGTATATATATATATATATATATATATATATGTATATATATCATCATCATCATCATTTTACGTCTGCTTTTCCCTGCTTGCAAGGGTTGAACGGGTCCTAGTCAGCACAGCATCACTCCACTTGTCACGGTCCTTCGTCATCTCCTCGGTGAGTTTCAGCGATCTGAGGTCTGCTCTCACCACCTGCGCCCATGTATTTCATGGTCTACCTCTACTGCGTCTTCCTTCTACTGGGATTTCTTGGCACTTCTTTACCCAGTGGTCATCCTCCATGCACATCACAGGTCCATACCATCTCAGAGCCTTCTCTCCTGCACACCACAACTTATCCCTCTTATACCCAGTTTCTTTCTCAACTCGTCTATGCTTGGTCGTTCACGCACATTGGCATTGCACATCCAACGGAGAATACTTGCTTCATTTCTCTCCAGCCGTATATATATATATATATATATATATTAGGTAGTAACATGTGCTTACAGCATGTTTGACTAAATAGAATTAGTCTGTTAGTTGGGATTTTAAAAAACCTCTGAATAGAAAAAAAGGATGAGTATTGACGTACATGGTACATGAACCTACATCTTTGGTTTCCCGGAACAATGTGTTTCCATTACACCAACACACCACCCATGCTTCCTTCCATTCAATTAGAAGCTATGTAATCATCTCAGGTATATATATATGTATATCAATAGGGAGACACTAAGCAGGCTTTGTTTAGAAATGGTTAGCAAATTTGAAAATTAGGTAGTAATATGTGCTTATGCCGTATTTGACTAAATAGAATGGTTTAAATACATCATCATCTCATTTTACGTCCGCCTTTTCCCTGCTTGCAAGGGTGGGACGGGAACTGATTCTGGCTTGATTTCTACAGCTGGATGCCCTTCCTAACACCAACCTCATTTACAGTGAGTGCTGGGTGCTTTTTTGCTGTGGCACCTCCACGACTACTTTGCAGTGGAATGATATGGACCCCAGTCCCTATCATCTCATTTCTACAGCTGTGTAAACTGGAGCAATGTGAAATAAAGTGTCTTGCTCAAGGAAACAACACATCACCCGGTCTGAGAATTGAACTCACAACCTTTCGATTGCAAGGCCAATGCTCTAACCACTAAGCCATGTGCCTCCATATATATATATATATATATATATATATATATATATATATATATATATATATATATATATATATATATATATATATATATATATATATATATATATATATATATATATATATATATATATATATATATATATATATATATATATATATATATATATATATATATATATATATATATATATATATATATATATATATATATATATATATATATATATATATATATATATATATATATATATATATATATATATATATATATATATATATATATATATATATATATATATATATATATATATATATATATATATATATATATATATATATATATATATATATATATATATATATATATATATATATATATATATATATATATATATATATATATATATATATATATATATATATATATATATATATATATATATATATATATATATATATATATATATATATATATATATATATATATATATATATATATATATATATATATATATATATATATATATATATATATATATTACATACCCTCTAATTGAATAGAAGGAAGAATGGGTGAAGTGTTGGTGTAATGGTAACACATTGGTCCGGTAAACCAAAGATGTGGGTTTGTGTCCCATGTAAGTCAGTACTCATTCTTTTTTCCATTCAGAGGGTTTTTTAAAATCTCAACTCACAGACTAATTCTATTTAGTCAAATACAACATAAGCACATGTTACCACCTAATTTTTAAATTTGCTAGCCGTTTCTAAACAACGCCTGCTTAGTTTCTCCTTCATCATCATCAACATCATAACGGTTTTACGTCTGTTCTTCCATGCTAGCATGGGTTAGACGGTTTGTCCTGTTGTAGGCAGTATCCAGTCGGCTGATCTTGTCTTGCTCATATGGGAATTCTGGCTGGATTTCTACAGCTGGATGCCCTTCCTAACACCGACTTCATTTACAGTGAGTGCTGGGAACTTTTTTTCTGTGGCGCCTACACGACCACTTTACAGTGTGGGCTGGGTGCTTTTTTGCTGTGGCACCTCCATGGCCACTTTGTCTATATGCTTCAGCTTTGGCTTGTACCCGTGGGAAGTCAGGTCTTCTGAATTACTGCGTGACGCCAGAGGTCATCATCGTGTGTCATCACCCTTGACAGGTGCAATTGGGTAAGGTCAGCTTTTATCACCTCATCCCAGGTCTTCTTATGTCTCCCCACTCCATGGCTTCCATCGACTTCTAGTGCTCTGCATCTTTTTATGCAGCTGCCATCCTTCATATGCATCACATGTCCATACCAATGCAACCTCCTCTCCTGCACACAGCATTTGATTCCTCTTATGCTCAGTCTCTCTCTCAATTTATGCTTTGCCTTTCGCGAATATTACTAATACACATCCATCGGAGCATGCAAGCTTCGTTTCTTTCTAATCTACGCAAATCTTCTACAGACAGTACCCAGGTCTCACTACCAGTAACATTGCTGTTTGTATGCACGCATCATACAGTCTGCCTTTCATTTTGAGGGAAATGCCTATTGCCTGCAAAACTATAATGAACATGAGAGTGGTGGACACCGACCTGTATGCTAAATTCCTCGCTATAGTCATTTCTAACCCTAACTTTGCTGACTGCTCCCCTATACATGGCTTGATGAATGGCCTTCACAAGCCATTCATCTACTCCTATTTTCTAAGAGCCCACCAGATTATAGCACGGAGGACTCTGTTGAAGGCTTTTTTCAGATCAACAAATGCCAGGTAGAGCGGCTTACTTTTAGCTTGGTACTTTTCCTGTAACTGCCTCACAAGGAAGAGGGCATCAGCGGTGCCTTTTCCTGATACAAACCCAAATTGCATCTCATCTAGTGTTACCCGGTCCCTAATCAACTGTGCTATAACTCTTTCCGTTACTTTCATGATCTGGTCCATCAGCTTTATACCTCTAGAGTTTCCTCTATCTAGTGCATCACCTTTATCCTTGTAGCAGCTGACAATGATGCTGCTGCACCAATCGTTTGGTATGACAACCTCTAGTATTACCTGGTTAACAATACACGTGGTTATGGTGTGACTTACCTACCAACCCAGATGCCTTCAGCATCCTTATTTATATATATATATATGAGAGGCATCTTCACAGTTTCTATCTACCAAATATTACTTCAGAAGAACACTCATGCTCATGGTGCCATGCAATGGGTTGGAATGTAAAACATGGCTGCAAAGTAAACACCTCAAACACACAACCACATTAAATATACATATATCTATATATAAGTTTGGTTGCACAAACAAGTATTGATAGACAGTGCAAGAGTAGAGCAATGTATATTCTATTAAAGCTGTGAAGCTATATTAGTCATGAAGTTACACCGGTGTAGCTTGACAGCTGTAATTAAATTTATATATTTATGTTTATATGTGTGCGTGTGTATATATATATATATATATATATATACATATATATATATTTACATAAATAAACATATAATACAGAATCATATACATGAATACATATATAAGTGTATATATATACATATATATATATATATAAAACGAACTGAGGAAAAAATTAGAAATAAGAGGGATCAGATGTTGTTTACTCGAGAGAAAGCTACGTTGGTATGGTCACGTGATGTGCATGAAAGACGACAGCTGTATAACAAAGTGCAGGGCAATAAAGATAGACGGTAGCCACGGAGTAGGCAGACCCAGAAAAACCTGGGACGAGCTGATAAATTCCGACCTCACACACTTACACCTCTCCAAGACAATGTCACTGGACCGAGACCTTTGGCGGTACTCAGTAATAGAGAAGACCCGCCTTACCTAAATACAAAGTAAAACCTACTACAGTCAGTAGGCATCTCTAACAAAATACACCCCCGTCCCACCACCCCCACCCCATCCACACCACCTCTTTCAATGTAAAGTTATGTTGGTGCCACAACATCCAGGCCGAAACAAATGAGATCGTGTAGGTGTCACAACAAAAAAAAACACAGTCCACGCTGTAATGTGGCCGTGTAGGCAACACGGTAAAAACATCCCAGCCCCACACTGTAAATGTGGTTGGTGTTAGGAAGGGCATCCAGCTGTAGAAAACCCGCCAGACAGTCCTATGCGAGCAAGACAACCACTCTTGCCTCAAGTGGGAAAACTCCCGTCCAAACCCATGCAAGCGTGGAACATGGACGTTAAACGATGATGATGATGATGATGATGATGATATATATCATCATCATCATCATCATCATCATCATCATTTTACGTTTGCTTTTCCCTGGTTGCAAGGGTGGGATGGGAACTGATTCAGGCTCGATTTCTACAGCTGGATGTCCTTCCTAACACCAACCTCATTTACAGTGGGTGCTTTTTTTTCCGTGGTGCCTACACGTCCACTTTACTGTGTGGGCTGGGTGCTTTTTTTGATGTGGCACCACCACGACCACTTTGCAGTGGAATGATAGGGACCCCATCTTTCTACAGCTGAGTAATGTGAAATAAAGTGTCTTGCTCAAGGAAACAACACATCACCCAGTTTGAGAATTGAACTCACAACCTTTCGATTGCAAGCCCTATGCTCTAACCACTAAGCCATGCGCCTTCATTATATATATATATATGTGTGTGTGTGTGCATAATTATATGTATGTGTGTTTCCATGCATGCGTGTGTGTTTATGTGCCTCTCTATGTGTATGTATATGCATGCATAAGTGAGTTTGTATGAGTTTGTGCACATGTGTAAAATTACTAGTTCTCATAGGCTTCTTAATGGTGTCTTAAATAATCTTGTGACTGTTAAGAAATATAAGATGATGAATGACAGACACAAAAGTAAACACAATTTTAGAAGTACACAATCACACATTATTATATATGCCTGTTAACAATATATACTTCTTTATCAATTCCTGCTAAGTTGTGAAAATTGTGTCTTCTGTCTAACTGACATCTATCCTACATGTGCTAAAGTGTGTGTATACACACACACACACACACACACACACATATATATATATATATGTGTGTGTGTGTGTGAGTGTGTGTGTTTTAGGTGTGTAACAACAGTTACAGGTGGACAGGACCTCTGTCAACAGTTTAGATGTGACTTTGCACATATAAGCTCGCATATCTGATGAGATGTTGTAAAAGAGTTGGGACCCGTCACTTTGATTGTACCCTGAGCTGATTGATATTAAAACAATTGTAATATGCAAATAAAGTTTGTACATATGCCTCTACACTGACTTTGACTCTTTTAAATCTATCTATTTCTCTCCAAAATAATCACGTACTCTCCAGATCACCGCCCTACATCTAGTAAGAAAAAAACTAGACATAAAGATGTCATATGGTCTGTACCACCTTTCTCATTTAATGTAAAAACTAATGTAAGTAAAAAAATGTCTAGCTCTCATAAATCTTCATTTCCCTGTTGGCCATAAATACCAAAAGATATTTAGTCCCCATACAATAAAAATAGGACACTCTTGCACTAACAATGTTAAATCCTACATCACCAGCAAATGCAAAAGCCCTCCACCATACGGACCAAATAGTAGGCCAGAAACATGCCCACTAGACCAACAGCGCAACACAGTGTAACCAAGAAGAGGTTACCTCCACCAACTAGAATCACCATGCTTGGCCAATTGCAGGCTGGTGAGGTTATTTAGTCCATAGTTGAAGTGAATGGCTGATGACTCTGTGGAGTTCACCCACCCTTTAATAGTTCTTGTTTTTACACTGCTGGGTTTCCACATACCCTCCTTGCAAGACTAAGGTCCTGTTGGGGAGCTGGTTTAGTCACCAACAATCCAACAATGAAACAGGTTGTACTGGGCTGCATGGTATTTATAGCAGCAAGAGACCTGACCTGACATATATATATATATTATATACAATCAAAGGTTATAGAAAAAAAGTAAGAATTGAAACAGCAGGGAAACACATTTAAAGAATCCTCCCTGCATCTTTTGCATACAAGTTGAAGCCACATGGGTAAAAATGTATTTCAATGTATTATAATATGAATAGTATACAGAAAAGCAGAGACTATATTTTCAACAAATTCAAAGTTTCCCAACATCTTGAATATTAACATGTGTATATTTCACTTTATGGGGTGTTGAAACTGGTTTTTAAACAAAGAATTTAGTTTGTAATGAAGAATATTTTACAAGCAAAGAAGAACATGTTTACCATGTGGCTTCAATGCATAAATAAAGTGGGGCTTTGTCATATTGAAGAGAGAAGAATTCTTTAAATGTGCTTCCTTGCTGTGTCCATTCTTACTTTTTTTCTATAACCTTTGATTTGTATAGAAATTTACCTCCTTTTCAACTACATATATATATCATCATCATCATCATCATCATCGTTTAACGTCCGTGTTCCATGCTTGCATGGGTTTGGACGGGAGTTTTCCCACTTGAGGCAAGAGTGGTTGTCTTGCTCGCATAGGACTGTCTGGCAGGTTTTCTACAGTTGGATGCCCTTCCTAACACCAACCACATTTACGGTGTGGGGCTGGGAGGTTTTTACCGTGTTGCCTACATGGCCACATTACAGCGTGGACTGTCTGGCAGGTTTTCTACAGCTGGATGCCCTTCCTAACACCAACCACATTTACAGTGTGGGACTAGGACGTTTTTACCGTGTTGCCTACACGGTCACATTACAGCGTGGACTGTGTGTTTTTTTTTCGTGACACCTACACGATCTCATTTGTTTCGGCCTGGATTTTGTGGCACCAACATAACTTTACATTGAAAGGGGTGGTGTGGATGGGGTGGGGGTGGTGGGACGGGGTGTATTTTGTTAGAGATGCCTACTGACTGTAGTAGGTTTTACTTTGTATTTAGGTAACGCGGGTCTTCTCTGTTACTGAGTACCGCCAAATGTTTCGGTCCAGTGACATTGTCTTGGAGAGGTGTAAGTGTGTGAGGTCGGAATTTATCAGCTCGTCCCAGGTTTTTCTGGGTCTGCCTACTCCGTGGCTACCATCTATCTTTATTGCCCTGCACTTTGTTATACAGCTGTCGTCTTTCATGCGCGTCACGTGACCATACCAACGTAGCCTTCTCTCGAGAAAACAACATCTGATCCCTCTTATTTCTAATTTTGTCCTTAGTTCGTTTATGCTTTGCCGTTCGCGTATATTACTATTACACATCCAGCGGAGCATGCAAGCTTCGTTCCTCTCTAGTCTGCGTATATCCTCTGCACACAATGCCCAGGTCTCACTGCCATGCAACATTGCTGTTCGTATGCAGGCATCATACAACCTGCCTTTCACTTTTAGGGAGAACCCTTTAGCAGCTAATAGTGGTATAAGCTCTCTGAACTTTTTCCATCCAGTTCTGACTCTAGCTACTGTACTTTCGGAGCACCCTCCCCCACTGCTGATTTTGTCACCCAGGTAACGGAAGCTGTCCACTATTTCTATAGAACCCTCTGCGCAGTTGAAAGAGCTAGTATTTTGTGGGCACTTGCTGCTACTTATTGCACCAGAGCACCGGCCACATGTAAAATCTGTGTTCTTAGTTAGCTTACCTGTGATCCCACTACATCTTTTATGCACCCATACTTTGCATTTGGGACATAAAATGGAGTTTCTACCTACGCCTTTCCTACACACTGAGCATGGCCATTTCCCGGAAGGGACCGGGGCCTTATTTTCTTTCCTACAAACTAGAACTTTAGTCTTAGCCATGTTAATTTTAAGGCCTTTTGATTCTAGGCCGTGCTTCCATGTTTGGAATTTCTTCTCTAGCTCAGCCATTGATTCAGCTATGAGCGTTAGGTCATCTGCGTATAGGAGTTCCCATGGGCAGCCGGTCTTGAACTCCTCTGTTATAGCATGAAGAGCAATAATGAATAGTAGGGGGCTAAGAACAGAGCCCTGATGGACACCAACTTTTACGCTAAACTCTTCACTATATTCGTTGTTAATTCTAACCTTGCTCACTGTTTCTTTATACATGGCTTGTATAGCTCTCACAAGCCATTCGTCAACACCTAGTTTTCTAAGAGCCCACCAGATAATGGAACGGGGGACTCTGTCGAAGGCTTTCTCCGACAAAGTCTAAGTATAGGGGTTTACTTTTAGCTAGGTACTTCTCCTGTAGTTGTCGTACAATGAAAAGAGCGTCTGTGGTACTTTTGCCTGACACAAACCCGAAATGCATTTCATCTAGATCGATTATCTCTCTGATTAGTTGCACTATTACTTTTTCCGTGACCTTCATGACCTGGTCGATTAATTTAATCCCTCTATAGTTACTCCTATCTAGGGCGTCTCCTTTACCCTTGTAACAGTTAATGATGATGCTGCTACGCCAGTCCTTCGGAACAACCCCATTCTGTATGACTTGGTTTACTATCCGGGTGACCATGGTGTGTCCCACCGTTCCAGAGGCCTTCAGCATCTCAGCGACTATTTCCGAAGGCCCAGCCGCCTTACCCGTCTTCATATCTTTGATCGCCTTACTTATTATACTACCTTCAACTAACACTGCTGGTCCCTCTATTGGATCGATCTGCGGGAGACTATCCTTCTCCCATTTATTCTCCTCATTTAGTAGCCTCTCATAGTGACACTTCCAAGCGACCTTCTTATCAGCGTCAGTGATGGTGAGTACGCCATCATCATTTAGTACACACTTCTCCCCAACAATATCACGGTTTTCCTTGACACATTACCTAGCAATCCTGAACACCTCACGTTTTTGGTCCGCGCGTTGTAGAACATGCTTGAACTTTCTTTCCTCTGCTTCCCTTCTTGCAAAGTACACTTGTCTCCTAGCTTCCCTCCTGGCCACTTGATAGTCTTCTCTACTTCCCCCATCCCGCCATATTTTCCAAGCCTGCTTTTTGGCCTTAATCGACTCCTCCACCTTACTGTTCCACCACCATGTTACTCTCCTCCTGCCTATAGGCCTGCTCCGGCCACAGACTTCGTCTGCCGCCATCAGCAGGTTTGCTTTCAGGAATTCCCACTGTCCCTCTATATTGTCCAACTCTAAATGCTCTTCCTTACTGTTGAAAGCGTCAAGTAATATGCTTTGAAATTTATTTCTGGCTGTGGGGTCCTTTAGTTTCCATATTTTTCTCCTGAGGATAGTCCTCTTCTGCTGTCGAGTACGTCTCGTCCTGACTATGAGGTCGCTAATTATCAGTCTATGTTGGGAGGTGCATTCTTCATGGGGGAGGGATTTAGTGTTTACAACAGTCACTCTGTCACGTCTTCTGGTAAGGATATAATCTACCTGGCTGGTATGTTCCCCTGATCTGTAGGTGATCAAGTGATTGTCTCTCTCTATATATATATATATATAGCAGTGGCTGTCCCCTACAACAGCAATGCAACACACCCACTGTAGTTTATGAAGCTGTAGTCACTTCCAACCGACCAAATCAACCACAGGAGGTTCTATGTGGGTATGGCGGAGGGCCGATTTAAGGAACGCTTCCTGAACCCCCAGTCGACTTTTAGTTACCCGGACAGACGTTAATCCACGAAACTCGCAAGCCACATATGGTCCCTCAAGGACTCAAGTATAGACTATTCCATTCAATGGAAAGCCATCACTAAGTCCAACCCATACACAAGGGACAATCCGTTGTGTGGACTATGTATTGATGAACGAATAAATATTCTAAAGAGATTACGCAATAGCAATTGCCTAAATTTAAGAAATGAATTCTTCACACGTTGTCCACACATCTGGAAACACTTCTTACATAACTACAAAGCTCCAGATTGAATTACAACAACAGCCTAATTTTCTTATCAACTAGAAACTTTCGGACTTTCGCAGTTATCTCCCTTACCTCGCATGCAATTTAGTATTGCCTAATTGAAGTCACCGTTTCTGCGCATGCGCGTTCGTACGGTTGTCCTTCCTATTCCATATAACCATGTCCATTACGAGCTGAGGATCCGCTAAGGTGAAACAATTGTTCTCGGTATGGTGAACTAACTGTTGTGTAACCACTTCTACCTAACTCGTCCCATGGACTGAGTGCTCTACCACTACTGATATTACCTTCCAGTGTTCTACCACTATATATATATATATATAATTAAAAATATAAAATGTATGCCCAAATCACACTTTGGTGGGGATATAAGTCAAATTGGCTAAAATAAGCCAATTCTAACTCATATAATGCCCCAACGATGGTTTCCAAAACTCAAAGAAACAGCATTTGGAATTTCAAGACATTGTAATAACCAATGCTGGAAGAATTGAAGTTTTATCGTCAGGAAGCAAATTCTTCATAAGAATATGGGATAAGTAAAATAATTGATCATACATAATGAATCACTGCTAAATCATATATGTGAACAAAGTATTGTATTGAATTGCCGTATATATATATATATATATATATATATATATATATACACAATATATTAATAAATGGAAACTATATTTATAAAACCATAATTATTTATTATATATATTTCAAAGGCAACCAAGGCATTTATAAAACATATTTTGTATTTTATCTGATGAAAGCGCACCAAAATTACCTTGGTTGCCCTTGAAATATATATAATAAAATAATTATGGTTTTATAAATATAGTTTCCATTTATTAATATATTGAATATTTACTCCAGTAATTTGTTGAGTGCTTTATATCAGTTATAAAACTTTTAAGCTTGTTGAATCCCAACAAATTAAATATAACTTCTGGATATATATATATATATATATATATATATATATATCTACCGAAAGGGACTAGCTGAATCATCATCATCATCATCATCATTTTACGTCCGCTTTTCCCTGCTTGCAAGGGTGGGACAGGTCCTATTCAGCACAACATCTCTCCACTTGTCACTGTCTTTCGTCATCTCCTAGTGACCTTCAGTGATCTGAGGTCGGCTCTCATCACCTCCGCCCATGTTTTTCATGGTCTTCCTCTACTGTGTCTTCCTTCTACTGGGATTTATTGGCACTTCTTTACCCAACAGTCATCCTCCATGTGCATCACATGTCCATACCATCGCAGTCTTCTCTCCCACACACTACAACGTATCCCTCTTATACACAGTTTCTCTCTCAACTCATCATTCATGCACATTGACATTATATATCATATAATCATACTGTGTAAAAACCACATTGTACAGCAGCACAATGTAACTTTAAATACTGTGTAATAATTATCTACTGGGATTTATTGGCACTTCTTTACCCAACAGTCATCCTCCATGTGCATCACATGTCCATACCATCGCAGTCTTCTCTCCCACACACTACAACGTATCCCTCTTATACACAGTTTCTCTCTCAACTCATCATTCATGCACATTGACATTATATATCATATAATCATACTGTGTAAAAACCACATTGTACAGCAGCATGATGTAACTTTAAATACTGTGTAATAATTATCTACTTGGTGTATTAGGACAATATGATGGGCTTATATTGACGCTAGAAATAGCAGCCAAAGAACCATCTAAATAAGCTCAAAACATTTAAGGAGCAGTCATTATTAATATATTAAATATATATAACATGGTGTGGATTGGCAGTATCGGTAGAGGGTCAGACGCCATGCTTTCTAGCATAGTTATGTCCCTTTATGATCTGAGTTCAAATCCCGCCGTGGTTAAATTTGCCTTTCATCCTTACGGGGTCGATAAAATAAAGTACAGGTTATGTACTGGGTAATTGCTGGCCTTGTGCCAAAAAGTAGAAACAATTATTAATATATAACTCTACAAATTAAACTATCTCTAATACAGTTTATTTCATATATATATATATATATATATACATGTACATAGATATATAGCGAGGATACTGGGTTGTATGAATGTAACAAAACGAGACAATGTTTGTGTGTATAATATTTAATTAACGGTAGATAGAATACTTGACATGTCAAAGATAGATGTTAGAATGAAACAAAGTTAGTAGTTACCGTTTTGATTGCCAGGCAAACGCGGCTGGCAGAGGGCGCCTGGCTAAGGCCAGGCGCCTGTTGGCCAAATTAATGGCAGAGCCAAATGAGAAGACTCTTGACCTGGTGCCGAAAAGGCAAAGAGAGAAAGGAAGCTTAAAGTTGTTAGTTTTATAGGGCTCTGACCGGAAGTTGCAGAAAGGGTTCCACTTCCCGTCTAGATCCCAATCAAAACAAGGGAGACAACCGCTACAGATACATACAGATTGTTCCACATTTGCATATAAATATGTGAACATATAAACATACGTATATGTATATATATATATATATATACCTTAATTAACAACCTTATAAAGTAATAGTCCTTAATATGTAGGCATCCCAATGAAACGATACGATATATCAATAAATTAATAACCACCTGGTTGTGAAGTAAACTTGTTCACCACAGCCATAGACATACAGCTAACTGCATATAACTTACAGAAGGAAGTCAATTTTTCTGTTTCTATATAATACAAAGTCATTTTAATTACAGTGAATGTCAAATGGCTACTTAGTACATTTATCCAATTGATGAATCATGATGGTGCATAGCTTTAGGTAGTTTCACTAATTTACAAACCAATAGCTTATCATAAGTGAAACACTAACATTGAAATGAAGTTTGAAACAGAGATATTGATAACTTTGTATTTATCTTTTTATCTATTTCTAGACTAAACTATCGATTATCACGATATGCAACATATCTATAGTCTTTAAATTTAGGGAATTGAATTTGTCTTCTTTTGTACTAGAGAAGATTTTATATATTTATTTGGGTGCTTGTATAATGATATATATATAATCACTCATATATATTTATATTCATATATACCATTTTAATGCCTATCTACATCTCTCTCTATCATCATCATCCTCATTTTACGTCCGCTTTTCCCTGCTTGCAAGGGTGGGAGGGGAACTGATTCTGGCTGGATTTCTACAGCTGGATGCCCTTCCTAACACCAACCTCATTTACAGTGTGGGCTGGATGCTTTTTTTCCGTGGCACCTACACGTCCACTTTACAGTGGAATGATATGGACCCCAGTCCCTATCATCCCATTTCTTCAGCTGAGTAAACTGGAGCAATGTGAAATAAGTTGTCTTGCTCAAGGAAACAACACATCACCCGGTTTGAGAATTGAGCTCACAACCTTTTGATATATATATTTTATCTAATAATTCTAAGGACATGATTTATGATATATTGCTCTGATTATTTAATTTATTAATTCTTCATTGAGTCACGACGTGACTGGTTGCCACATATATATCTATGACTTTATGTATATGTAAATCTTTATATTTAATAATCTCCGGTTAGGTTAAGATACAATTGGGCGATATTGGGCTGCGCTTTCTAGCAACAAGCCTACCCGCTGTAACCAACTAATCAGATTCTTTCTAACTTGACCACTACCACATCACGATTCTTAGCCATTTTTTAATCTATTTTTGGCGCGATCACTTTGGAAAATTAACTGTCCAATCTTGAGTTTTCTCCATGAGTTTGTTACTCTGGATATATCCTGATAATAGGATGTCTAAAAGTACGGACGATACCATGGTAGAGATATTAATACGGTATGTACACATTTCTTCTAAGTTTGAATTTACACCTAATTGTGTATGGTTTACGGTATATTTAGTCAGTTTCTACATGCTGTTGAAATGTTGGATAAATACTCTATTGGGGCCACCGCGAAGAGGGCGCTTTCGATTATTTGTCGAAAATTTCTTCATAGGAGCCTTTATTATTATAGCCTGGTCTAATTGATTTTTTATATGGTTAATTATGCTAATTGGGAGAGGAAATAGTATATATTTTATCTAATAATATATATTATTATCTGTAGAAAACCCGCCAGACAGTCCACGCTGTAATGTGGCCGTGTAGGCAACACGGTAAAAACCTCCCAGCCCCACACTGTAAATGTGGTTGGTGTTAGGAAGGGCATCCAGCTGTAGAAAACCCGCCAGATAGTCCTATGCGAGCAAGATAATCACTCTTGCCTCAAGTGGGAAAACCCCCGTCCAAACCCATGCAAGCGTGGAACACAGACGTTAAACGTTGATGATGATAATGATGATGATATACATATATATATATATACACACATATATATATATATATATATATATATATATATATATATATATATATATATATATATAGGTGAAGGCGTGTGGCTGAGTGGTTAGAGAATTGGATTCGCAATCCTGAGGTTGTGAGTTTGATTCCTGGACCAGGCGATGTGTTGTGTCCTTGAACAAGACACTTTATTTCACGTTGCTCCTTCTACCTGGAGTTGCGACCAATATTGTTAACCAGGTAATACTAGAAGGTGTCATACTAAAAGATTGGTGCAGTAGCATCATTGTCAACTGCTACAAAGGTAAAGGTGATGAACTAGATAGAGGAAGCTATAGAGGTATAAAGCTGATGGACTAGGTCATGAAAGTAATAAAAAAGTTATAGCACAGTTGATTAGGGACCGGGTGAAAATAGATGAGATGCAATTTGGGTTTGTACCAGGAAGAGGCACCACTGATGCCCTCTTCCTTGTGAGGCAATTACAGGAAAAGTACCTAGCCAAAAGTAAGCCACTCTACCTTGCATTCGTCGATCTCAAGAAAGCCTTTGACAGAGTTACACGTGCTGTAATCTGGTGGGCTCTTAGAAAACTAGGAGTAGATGAATGGCTTGTGAAAGCTGTACAAGCCATGTATAGGGGAGCAGTCAGCAAAGTTAGGATTAACAATGAGTATAGCAAGGAATTTAGCGTACAGGTTGGGGTCCACCAGGGCTCTGTTCTTAGCCCTCTCCTGTTCATCATAGTCCTGCAGGCAATAACAGAGGAGTTTAAGACCAGATGCCCATGGGAACTCCTGTATGCTGATGACCTCGCACTTATAGCTGAATCTATGGTAGAACTAGAGAAGAAATTCCAAACTTGGAAGCAGGGACTAGAAAGAAAGGGTCTCAAAGTCAACATTACAAAGACTAAGTCCTTGTAAGTAGACGAGAAAACAGAACCCAGCTCCCCTCAGGGAAATGGCCTTGCTCAGTATGTAGGAAAGGTGTAGGTAGGAACTCCATTCTCTGCCCCAAATGCAAACAATGGGTACACAAGAGATGTAGCGGGATCTCAGGAAGCTTAATTAACACATTCTGTGACCTCTTCAGTGACTGGGGATTCTTTTCTTTGTTTTTGTGCCTCTCCTTTGTTCTGTCCTACGCCATCTTGTTTCTGTGTGTGTGTTGTGTGCTCAGTCTGCGCATGCGCCACATCCAGGTGTCTGTGTGTGTTTATATTCGTTTATTAATGTGTTTATTTACATGTTACTGGTTGGTTGTTTGTTCTATGTGTGTGTGTGTTTTCATTTTGTCCTTAATTGTAAGTTGTGATGTTGCTGTTTCCACTCATGTTTTCTATTTAATTTTGGTTGTAATTCTTTTATGTTTATTGCCTCTGTGATTTGTCTAAACATAGCGTCTTTTCTGTGTGTAGATTCTATTTTTATTTCTATGTTCTCTAATTTACCCTTATGTTCTATTTTAGCATGTTGGTAGAGTACAGATGATTCTTTACTATCTTGAAGGTCTTTAGTTTTAGCCTAAATTACATACACCTCTCATGAGGACAGTCTAAAGCATACATCTAGTGAAGCCTCCAGCCCATACTGTAAAGTGGTCATGTAGGAGTCACAGCAAAAAGCACCCAGTACACACTCTAAATGTGGTTGGCATTAGGAAGAGCATCCAGCTATAGAAACCAAGCCAGAAACAGTTCTGTGCAAGCAAGACACAGTCACCTGACTCAACTTGCATCAAACAGGGCCACCCATCTAACCATTGCTATCGTGGGTAATGATGGTGATGATGATATGTGCACACACTCTGACACACATACATAAACACATATACATAAACACATATACATATATATATATACATTAGTGAGGAATTCCAGATACAAGTAGGTGTACATCAGGGTTCGGTCCTCAGCCCGCTCTTGTTCATTATAGTCCTCAAAGCCATAACAGAGGAGTTTAAGATGCCCATGGGAACTTCTCTATGATGATGATCTGGTTCTTATAGCAGAACCAGTAGAGGAGCTAGAGAATAAATTCTGGCTATGGAAACAAAAATTGGAATCAAGAGGACTGTGAGTGAACATAGCTAAGACAAAAGTGTTGATAAGTAGAAAAGAGGACAATACTGATTCCATCAGGGAAATGGCCATGTTCGATATGTAGAAAAGGAACTGGCATAAATTCCATAAAATGTGTGCAATGCAGATCTTGGGTACACAACAGATGTAGTGGGACAGCAGGCAAACTAACAGGTAGGGAAAACTACGTATGCAGTAGATGTACAGGGAAAGTTGGCAGTAGTAATCGCAGTAATAGACACATTTTTCCAAGGCAGGTGGGTTCTACATAAGTGGTTGATAGCTTCTGGTACCTAGGTGATCAGATTAGCATGGGAGGGGGGTGTTCCGAGTCCAAAGTATCTAGAATAAGGACGGGTTGGAAGAAGTTTAGAGAGCTGCTTCCTCTGTTGACAAAGAAGGGTTTCTCCCTGCGAATGAAAGGATGGTTATATGATGCCTGTGTGAGATGCGCAATGCTGCATGGTAGTGAGACATGGGCTGCAACTGCAGAGGATATGCGACGCTGGAGAGAAATGAAGCAAGCATGCTCCGTTGGATGTGCAATGTCAATGTGCATGATCAACCAAGCATAGACGAGTTGAGAAAGTAACTGGGCATAAGAGGGATAAGTTGTGGTGTGCAGGAGAGAAGACTGAGATCGTATGGACATATGATGCACATGGAGGATTACCGCTGGGTAAAGAAGTGCCAGGAAATCCCAGTAGAAGGAAGACGCAGTAGAGGAAGACCATGAAAAACATGGGTGGAGGTGGTGAGAGGTAACCTCAGGACCTCAGATCGCTGAAACTCACAGAGGAGTTGATGACAAACTGTGACAAGTGGAGAGATGCTGTGCTGAATAGGACCCATCCCACCCTTGCAAACAGGGAAAAGCGGATGTAAAATGATGATGATAATGATGATACATATATATATATAAATTTATCCCGGGTTCAATAAGGGGTAACCACAGTAAGTAATGTACTCAATACATTGCAGAGTATAAATATTTAATATAGAAATGGCTTCTACAGGACTAGAACTATTTCATTCAGGAGAAATCATCAGGAAGCTTCCTGATATATATACATATGTATATATTAGTTATGTAATAAACAATATAAGATAATTATTTCATTTACCAGTGGTTTCTTGAAGGCAGATGTTGTGTCTGTCTTCAGTCGTCAGAATCAATAAATAACATGGTGTTTTTATTAAATATGGATTTGAAATCAAAACATTTTGTTTCCAAATTCATATTTAATAAGAACATGTTATTTATTCATTCTGACGACTGAAGACAGGCACAACATCTGCCTTCAAGAAACCACTGGTAAATGAAATAATTATCTTATCTTGTTTATTACATAACTAATAAGCTCTGTAGCCTACATAGAGCACTCTTTTTTCCAGTACCTACCCAACGGAAATACTTCATTCATACATATGTATATATATATAAATATATCTATATATCTATATAAATATATATATATATATATATATATATATATATATATATATATATATATATACATACATATACATGGGGGCACATGGCTTAGTGGTTAGAGCATTTTCTCGTCTGTGTAAATGAGGTGATTAATCTCATTTGCATATGAAGCTGCATAAGTTGGCTCAACTTATTTACACAGACGAGAAAAGTATATATGTGAGGGACCATCCTGACGAAGGCCAGTTAAGCCTGAGATGCATAGATGGTTGTCCCCCTTGCTTCTGCTGGACATCACCAGAGGGCATTAGCCCCCCCCCCCCCGGTGTTTGCATAGCTACGGCTTCCTAAAACTGTATTTCTTTGGAGATACGAAATATTTATACATACATATATATATATAGAGAGACACACACACACATACATATAAATAAAAACACGTATATATGTAAGTACACATAAGCCTGTCTGCATATGCGCCCACATTTAAGTTTATGTGAGTACGCTTAAAAACCTAGTGGGTAAGTAAGGACAAAGGGCTGTAAAACTGAAATAAAATAATAAAAACAATTATTAAGAACAGGTAAGGGGGGAAAGGGTTGTAAAAGTTGTAGTAGAGAGTAAGTGTTTGTGATGAGATCTGGATAAGGGTATATAGTTAAAAAGTGATATATAGTTAAGTTGTTTTTATTTATCCCCCCACCCGCACACTCACACCTATCGTTGTCAACACGTCTCCCTCTTTTTACTTTATTTTGTTTTTGATCTTTTCTTTCTTTTATATATATATATATATATATATATATATATATATGAATAAAATTAGTCCTTCATCAGTGATCTTCCAGCCTTCATTGGTATTTCATCGCTTTAAAGACCATATACCTCTGATTGGTGCGAGCAACGGCTAAAGAAAGTCGTTGGGACACGTAAATAGGGGGAACGAGCAAGACAGTAATCAAACAAAGATGGTAATGCAACGAAAAGTGAGGAAAAAGGAGTCAAGTCCTTGAAATCGATGAACATAAGTTCTGTGAAATCGTGGACGAGAGAGAATAAAGACCATCAAACCTGGACGAAATGTGAGTAAGGAAAGAATTTCGCACAGGTCAAACGGGAGGAATTAGGAGAGGGAGTAGCAGAGAGTGAATGAGTGATATATATATATACTAGCAACAGTACCCAGCGTTGCCTGGGTAGGTAAAATAATATCTGCTTTGATGAAAAGATGTTGATCTTAGCGACTACTTCTCGATGACTCATCTATGGCCACACGCAGGCCATGCGGAGAGGGTGGTGGTGACCTCTATCACTGAGAAACGCGGGTGACTGACGAAGGGGCATACTGGGGGAGGGAGGTAATGACCTCTAACACTAAGCCAAATTTCCTCACGCTAATTGATTGGAAACCGATGAATTCTCAAATACACAACTAAAAGCTCAGACGACGTGAGTGGCCATCGTTTTGCCTTTGACCATCTATAAGATGTGCAATGATAGGTTCTATCGTAGTATAAAGGTTGAACCAAATAAATTGATTTATGTGTGAGGTGGAGCCGAAGTTTCGAATTTGAACGAAATCGGTTGAAAAATGTGGGAAAAGGCGGAAATGTGGTATTTTTGAATATTTAATCGGCTGCCACGCCGTTCCTGAACAAAAAATATCCAAAATGTAAAGCCACTTTACGACGTGAAATAATCAGATCTAGCGTAGTGTAAAATGTGAACAAAGTAAGTTGATTAATGTGGGAGCTAGAGCCGAAAAAGTTTAAGCGGCTGCCACGCCGTCCCTGAACAACAAATGCAAAATATAAAGCAATTACTGGATGTGCAATGATAAATTCTATTTTGCTTTAAAATTTGAACGAAATCAGTGGCAAAATGTGGGAGCTAGAGCCAAAAATCTTATTTTTCGATACCTAAAAAGAGGTGACCCCCTCGCCATCATCGATTTTTATCTGCAGAATGACCCCGGAATAAAAAAAAAAAACGATACGCTGATATATAGAAAACACTCCCCGATGACTAATCTATGAGCCTGTAAAGTTTCATGAAAATCGGTCGTAAGATGTAGGCCCCTATAGGTAATACACACACTTAATTTTATATATATCCAGATATACATATATTTTTTTCTATTATTTTGTTCTTATTTATTTATTTAGTTATTCCTGTTTCCTAACTACTGTCCATATTTCTGTGTGCATTTTTGAGTGCATATATATTTGTGTACCTGTATGTGTATGTATCTATGTATATGTTTGTGTATGTATTTATGTTCCTGTCCGTTTTTCTATGTAGACGCAAATACGCTTATGTGAGAAAGTATCCGTCTAGGTACATTTTAGTATATGCGCGTAGTTGAGTATGTGTATGTTTACGTTCTGGATATTTATATTTTTATATATATATTTTCCCTTTTTTCCCTTTTCGCCCGTTTTGTTCAGCCTCATTTTCATATTTCCTAAATTTTGTTTTCAAATCCATATTTAATAAATACACCATGTTTTTATTAATTCTGACGACTGAAGACAGACACAACATCTGTCTTCAAGAAAGCACTGGTAAATGAAATAATTATCTTATGTTGTTTATTACAATACATATATATATGTATATATATATATCATCATCATTTTATGTACATACATACATATTAATATATATATATATATATATATATATATATACATACATACATACATACTAATATATATATATATATATATATATATATACATACATACATATTAATATATATATATATATATATATATATATATATATATATATATATATATACACATACATACATATTAATATATATATATATATATAAACCTCCCAGTACACACTGTAAACGTGGTTGGTGTTGGGAAGGGCACCCAGCCGTAGAAAACCCTGCCAGACGTGTAGGTGTCACGACAAAAAAACACACAGTCCACGCTGTAATGTGGCCGTGTATGTAACACGGTAAAAACCTCCCAGTCCACACTGTAAACGTGGTTGGTGTTAGGAAGGGCATCCAGCCGTAGAAAACCTGCCAGACAGTCCCATACGAGCAGGACAACCAATCTTGCCTCAAGTGGGAAAACTCCCGTCCAAACCCATGCAAGCGTGGAAGATGGACGTTAAACGATGATGATGATGATGATATATACATACACACATATATATATATATATATATATACCAACAACACAGCCCTCACTGGTCCCAAAGGCCAGCTCTTTTGTGTCTTTTAGATGCTGAGATTATATTTCAACTCATTTGCATATTTTAACTTTAATAAAACAATAATATTTCACTGACTTTTGGACCCCATAAGTGATATCTTCTCCCTTTTCTTCATTTACTAGTACTGCAATAGTATCTCATTGGTGGAGCCTACTGGCTTTATGCTAACTTCACTCAAACATTCCAAACCCAGTCATCTCTCATATCACCTGTGTTCTGATATCCCATTTCCTATACTAACCAATATGTCCAGTCCTTTCTGCTCAAAGTGTTTGCTGTCTGGAACTCCCTCTATGCTGACATATTTGTGTCTCTCCTACCTCTTCCCTGCAGGCTCACACTAAACACTACACATGATAAATGCAGCCATGAATTTTATTAGCCCTTTGGAACACTGTACTGACCTACTCATCTTTCCTTCTCTCATTATCTATGCTGTGTTCAACTCTTTCGTACCCCACACTAACCACTATGCCCAGTATTTCCTGGCTCAGAACACCAATCTTTTAGAATCTCCTCCCTGCTCATGAATTTTCAAAAAGAGTGTACCTAGAATAATTTAAGTGGAATATCAACAGCAGTGATCTTTCAGTCCTCTGTGGTCATGTGGAAGCCATGGACGTGTTACCTCTCCCCCAGACCTACCAAAAAAACAATATAGAGATATCTATAACCTCACTTATAATCAGTCAGTCATGAAGTTAAAAGAGAATTTATTTTGACTTAGTTAAACTTAATTTCAACTAGTTATCTTTCGTAGAAAGAAATGCACACTTTTGTATAGCCCTATTGTTACCAAATTACTTGAAATTGCCCCAGGTTCTATTATAGAAAACTTTTTGTTTTAAGGTGCTTATAATAATAATAATAATGATGAAATTATTGAAAGTGCATGTATAGTACATAGAAAAATGTACAAATGTCAGGAAAGTGAACAGTGTATGAGTCATGATATACATGTGTGCGTGTGTATGGAGGGGGGATATCAAGTGTAGTGTTGGCGAACTTCAGGAAGCATGGAGGTTTTAAAGGATGCGGTGTCTCGGCAGCTAACAACTTATATTTAAAATCTTCCATATAAGAATCTTTAAGTTTCAATCACCTGCTTAATAACGAGAAAGTTATAATACTAAATCATTTCACATTCTTGATTATTTAAAAAGATTTGTGATAATCAAAATTTTCATTTTCTGACCACAATGGTTTAAAAATCATAGGCAGTGACTTTCATTGGAAATGTGGTAATGAAAGGGTGAACAAATATTTGTTTTCTACATTACACTGTAAATACTAAGAATAAGAAAAAAAGAAAGAACAAAAATTCTGCTGAAAAAAAGGAAAGAAAGAGAGAAAACAAAAAAAACCGCCATTAATATGTTTTAAATATATCAATTTAGTACATTATAGTCTTTCTGACATAAGTAATTTTGGTGGGTTGAAGGCAGCAATTTGTATAGTGATTGGGTTAACTTTATTACAAATAGATAACTTAGTTTTCAGTCAAATCCATCAATCACTGGTAGAAACAACAAAGGTGGAAATATAGGCAGAGCTGCAGAAATATAGTCAATGCTGCAGAAGAGTAATTGTTTGACTCTAGAGTAAGTCTGCTGTCGTTATTAATGGTGGTAGTGGTGTTGTCCGTAGTGATAGTTGTAGTGCTGTTGTTATTGTTGCTGTTAATGTTGCTATTTGTGTTGAAGTCGTTATAGTTGCCATTCTTCTTTTTCTTTTTATTTTTATTTTTATTTTTATTTTTATTTTTATTTTTATTTTTATTTTTATTTTTATTTTTATTTTTATTTTTATTGTGTATGTGTGTGGGAGTACAGTGCATTATAAGGCAGTCATTAGAGTAAAAGTAAAGTATTGAAATAAGATTGGTTGGGAGGACAGAGGGGGTTCCTTGGTGTCTGTTCTTTCCTTATGCATAATTGTTTGAAACCACATATCAACCCTTTTACTACCAGCCCAGCCAAAACTAGCTCTTGTTTTATGGAAAGAAACCACCCATTTTAAAAGGTTTCTACGTATTTAAGTTTTATTTAAGAACCACATAATAAATTACTATCTTAGTATTGAAATAATTCTTCATTGATTCATTGAAATAGGAATATGGTCACAGAAGGATTAAACAATCTTGAATGGAGAAACTACTGATTCATTCAAATCACATAGTGCTAGAAGTTAAAATGATTTTGCATAAACAAAGAGACTAAAGGCATTTTCAATGTGAGAAATATGTATTTGTATCCTGGGCTGATATAAGATCTTTTTTAGGCCTTGAGCCCTTAAATGATTATAGTGCTCCCTTCTATATATTAAGTAAGCAAAAATTGTTTTGTTGGGAATGAAAAATACACTTAAATACAGTTAATATCGCTTTTCCCTTGATGCCCGAAGCATGTGTTTATTTTGCTTATCCTTTTTGATACCAACCCACATGAAACTATTGGTGGATGTGAAAAAGTAAAAAGTAAAACAGTGCTGAATCAGGTATGAGAGCTGGTATATTATATGCTAATGGTATATTATATACAAATGCTAACACACGAATACTAACATTTCTTTTCCTTATTCTACCTTTTCAAAAAGAAGCATTTAACATGCCATATTTTTAACGGTATCTTCAAATTCATCTAAGCACCTGGGGACTAGGTCACAAATTTGATTGCTCTTACAATCTGAAGAAATGGTCAAAATTGGGCCATGGGAATAATTGCTAAGACGCGGAAAGCATATGGGATGGTAGGATCACCTTTCGTAGCTACCATCAACTTTAAGTGCCCTGTAGCTTTTTATACCCAGTTTCTCAGTTCATTTATGCATTTATGCTTTGCCCAATGAAGCATGCCAGCTTCATTTCTTTCCAATCTTCACAGGCCCTCTGCACATAAAGCCCAGGTCTCACTATCATGTAACATAGTTGCTCATATGCATGCATCATACAATCTGCCCATCATTTTGAGCACAAAACCTATGAGTGTTTGTTACTTACTGCTCCTGTACAACTGCCACATGTAAAACCTACATACTTAGCTAACTTACCTTGGATCCCACTACATCTCTTGTGCACCCATAGTTTGCATTTGGGACAAAAGATGGAATTTCTGCTCATTCCTTTCCTACACATTGAGCATGGTCATTTTCCAGAAGGAGTCAGGGCCATTTTTTATTATTACTTACTAGAACTTTGGTCTTTGCCATATTGACTTTAAGACCTTTTGATTCCAGGTTATGCCAGGATTTTATCTCTAGTTCTGACATGGATTCAACTATGAGAATTAGATTATCCTCCTGTTATAAACTCTTCTGTTATAGCCTGGAGGATGATAATAAATAGGAGTGGGCTGAGGATAGAGCCTTGGGGGACCCTAACTTCCTTGTGCCCACCAGATTACAGAATAGAGGACCCTATCAAAAGCTTTCTCTAGGTAAAAAAATGCCAAGTAGAGGAGTTTGCTTTTAGCTAGCTAGGTACTTCTGTCGTTGCCTCACAAGGAAGGATGCAGCCATGATAATTCTTCCTGTGACAAACCTAAACTATATCTCATCTAGGCTTAATCGATTCCTAATCAGTTGTACAATTACTTTTTCATGACGTGTAACTTTCATGACCTGGTCCTATCATTTTTATGCCTCAGTAGTTCCCCCTGTTCTTGTAGCAGTTGTCGATGCTGCTGCTATGCCAGTCATTTGGCATGGCACATTTTGTATAACTTGGTTTACAATATGGGTGGTTATTCTGCTGGTCCCTCATATCTTGAGAAGAAAATTTTTTAAAGAAATTTTTTTAAAGGAATTTTTTAATTTTTTAAACTTTTTGAATTTTTTGGAGGAATAAAAAAAAATGTTATGTTGTGTGAAATTGTTAGACAATTTTTATACCCTCTGATAGAATGGACAGTGAAATATGTTTGATGGAGATGAAAATAAACTGCATACGGCCTTTGATGTATTTAGTAAACTATAATAAATATCTTTTCTGGCTTTGTTTCTATGGCTGGATGCCTTTCCTAATGCCACCCACATTTACTGTGTGGAAAGGGTGCTTTTTATTGTGGCACCAGGATGAGCACTTTACAGTGTAGACTGGGTGCTTTTTGTCATAACACCAACTTTACAGTGTGGACTGGGCAATTTTTGTGTTTATATATTATGTAAGTACACTGTATATATTTTGTAACTAAACTGTATACATTTGCTTATTTTTGGAAAGTACTTATAAAAATAAACAAGTCTGAGAAACATCTAACAAACTCATTTCACACATTAATTTCAAATGAATTCCACAGGAAATAACAGAATAATCAAAATGTTAAGGAAACAAGTTACATTTGTTCTTCTGTTGTTGTTTTTCTTGTTGTCATCATTTATTTTGTTGTTGCCCTTGTTGTCATTATTGTTGTGTGTTGTGTTTTGCAGATGTATCAAATGAAATAAGAGTTAAACTTAAATCTTAATAAACAAAGTTTGCTCTCGGTAAGATACAGGAGCATGTTGTAAATTTTAATGACAATCAGTTTGGGGATGTAAGTTTTCCTCACAAAAACCAGTTTCAGATGATTTATAAACATCATTTTCTCTCTCAATAACTGAAATAACTTCTTTTCTTTTATTTCATTTGAAGAAATAGAAATTGCAATCAGAAAATAAATGTTTTATTTTTTATTTTTAAATAGCTGTTTGAATTATGTTTTACTTTTTCAATTCTTCGTAGTTTTAATTAAGGAATCAAGTCTACTTCATTTCAAATGGATAGATGATTGGATGAACCAGAAAATGAAAGTGAGAAGTAGTTGGAGAGAGACAGACAGCAACTAGGAGAGGGAGAGAAGGAGAGTAGTGAAATGAAAGGAAAGGGAAATTTAAATACTTTCCAAATTTTTTTTTCACTCTATCGGTGAAAGTAGGGCAGTGTGAATGACTATTTTCAGATTCGCTGCAACTGGTGGGAGAAAGAGAGGAAGGTATTCTCAAACCAAACTCCTGGCCTGAATGATTGCAAAAGAATGGATACTTCTAAAGAGACCCAAGGGTTAGATGGTAGTGTTGATTGTGCAAAACATTGTATGAGTTGGAGGGAAAAGGGATATTTAAAGTTACTAGGTTGTTGAAACTTCAGAAAAGTACATTTCGTCCAAATAAATATTATTTACCTAAGTGAAATATTTACTAAGGGTATAGGATATATTTTGCTTTGCACATTTTCAACAATAGCATATTAAATAGAGATTTAACTAGGAAATAAGTTTAGTTATTTGGAAACCGGCAATGCATGTGAGATTGTAAGTGCCAAGGTAATTAGAATAAGAGAAAATAGGATAAAAGAACTGGGAAAAAAGTGAGAACAGTAGAACCTTAGCAATTTAAATTATCCAAAATATTTAAGGTAAAATTCTACCATTCACACTCTTTTCTCTAATTCTTATTACCTTGGCACTTACAATCTCACATGCATTGTCAGGCTTCCAAATAATTTAACTTATTTCCTAGTTATATTCGTATTTCTTATTCCGCAATGCTTCAAGAAAACTACAACACTTTGTTAATAGCATATTATTTTTTACATATAGTTTATAATTTAAGATTTTCATATTCCAATTCTATTATTTCAGTATCAGTTTGATCACTAATCAGTATGTCTAATGTGTTTATATTAGTATTTTTTATTATTTCTGGGAATCTAATTTTTACAAATGAAACAGGAACATCTTCCCTTACATGTTCTTCCATCAGCTCAGGTTTCTGGGCCACACACAGCAACCATAAGATTATGATACTATATAGTGTACACTATATATACTGATATATCAGATATACTATATATTTATATGAAAGGACAGGAATATCACCCCTTTTTTACTTAGTGTTCTTCTGTCAGTTATTCTTCTTCTTCTTTGATCCTTAGCTGGCAATTGGGGGGAGGCTGTCCTGTCAACCAATATGCAGCTGTCGGTGTCACTAGATGATGAACTCTGATGATGATGATGTTCTTCCATGCTTTTCTATCCATGGTACTGAACTTAGCATGGTTGAGGTCAGGGTGTTGCGATTTCAGGTCCTCTTCAATTTGTTTCGCCCATGTCTTTCTTAGAGCGCTGCACTAGATTTTCCACTGCATATATTGTTGTTATGACAAAGGTTGGTGTGGTAGTCTTCTGGAGCTCATCCTGCATATGTGGCCAAACCACTGTAGCATACATTGGACCAAGTCACCGCAGAAGCGATCAATGCTGGAGGCACAGTGCTGCTTGAATAACTCCTTGTGCTCATCCAACTCATATGGCAATCAGACAACATACCATCAAGATGGAAGAAGGCTTATGACAGGCAACAGATGATGATAGTCTGTATTATAGGGATCTCTGACCCTTTACTATTTAGTCTGGTCCTCAACAGAAAAATCTGATAACATAAAATAAAAATGTTTTTTAACATATTTGATGAAACCTTATTCATGATTGGTTGTTGGATAACTAGGGAAGCTTGCTTACTTAATTACTTTATCTTGCTTTGATACAGAACTGATTCAGATACAAATATTGAATGAAAAATCAACATTTATTTGCTGAATTTTTCTTTAGAATGAAAATACACACACACACATACATACAAACAAATGTATCAGTGTCATATATAATTGTTTCTACTTTTGGCACAAGGCCAGCAATTACCCAGTGTATTACTGGTACTTTATTTTATCAACCCCATAAGGATGAAAGGCAAAGTTAACCTCGGCGGGATATATAATATATGAGAGATATGAAAGCAAGTATTTTTGCTGAAACCATTGTAAGAAATAAAGGGATGTAACTTCATCTTTACTGTTATTGTATCATTTATTTATGTACACATTTGTGCACACAAACACACCATGCATGTATATATATATATATATATATATATACATAAAAAAATTTAAAAAAATGTATATATATATATAGTAGTACGAGAGTACGAGCTGAAGATCCGCAAAGGTGAAACAATTGTTCTCGGTATGGTGAACTAACTGTTGTGTTACCACTTATATATATATATATAGCATTATCATTTAACGTCCATTTCACCTGCTAGCAATAAGTATGTATATATTGTTGGTTATTTACAAAATAAATGACCCCTGTACACTCTGTCAAGTGGTTGGCAATGGGGAAAGCATCCACATTTAGAAAATTCACCAAAAGAAAAAGATTGGAAGGACTCTTTAGCTCTTTCAAAGACATGAAAAATTCCCTATGTCATGATAAAATGCACTCATTAAAGTGTGGGAACCATTTGTAAGTACGATGTGCCCCTGGCTCACCCAAGAACCTGGTAGAATGTGGGAACATAAGTAAACAAGGAAAAATTATGTAAATGATTGTGATGATATGTGTGTGTGTGTGCACTTGTGGTGTGTGTGTGTGAGTGTACATAATATTATATAAATCTATAAAATAGGAAGCACTTATAAATGGAATTATCCTCAAAATTAAAAATCCTTTCATATCCGTTTGAATGAGAAAACATATAAAAGATATCAAAGTAATGAGTCTTGGAATTCTAAAAATAGAAGTCTAAGTAATAACATGGCTTATTACTTTGACCTTTAAACAATATAAATCTATATTTTAGATGAAAAGGGATGATGGAATAAAACTATCATTCTTTCTTCTTACTTTATTAACATTTCCAGATAAAAACATTTCTTTGCTCCAGGATAATCACACTGGAAACTAATAAGGTAACTCTCACCCTCTTCCTTTCTCCATCTCCTTCACCCTCTTCCTCTATTTCTTTATCTTTCTCTCACTCATCTCTTTTGTCTCTGTTTCCCTCTTGTTCCTTGTTTTCTTTTATCCCCTCCCCTTCAGTATTTTATTCATTTCTCTTTTTACCCTCCCTTACTTCTCTCTCATTCCTTACTCTCTTATTCCTCTTTTCTAACACACTCATTCTCTCCCTTGACTCTTTTTCATTCATCTCTTCTACTCTCTCTCTCTCTCTCTCTCTCTCTCTCCCTATCCTTTCTTCACCAATTCATTCTCTCACAGAAATTAAAGTCCTTTTAACCCAATTTTCCACTGAATGTATTACATAAATAAAGTTCAATTTCTTAGCTTTGAAGATGTAAATCAAGTCTAAATATTTGTTAAATCTTTAAGTACATTTCCAAGAAAATATATATGTAAAATTGATTTCAACTTATTGAATTAAATATCTAATACATATATAAAGCCAGGGAATATAGGAAACTCTGAAGTTTAAAGATATCAGTAAGGGAATCAATTAATATATCTTCTAACATCTTCAAATACACAAAAATAAACAATGGGAATGAAAGGCTTACTCAGAAGTTGCTCAAGTTTTCTTATGTCCACTTAAATGAAGATTATGTATTTTATCAAGATCTCATGACAGCCAGTGGATGAGGCATGACCAAATGGTTAAGAAGTTTGCTTTGAAATCATTAGGCCTGGAATTTAATCCCACTGCCTAGTATCTTAGGCAAGTTTCATTTACCATAGCCTCAGTTCAACCCATACTTTGTGAATGAAGTAGGGTAGATGAAAACTGTTTGGAAGCCTGGTTGTTGAACTGTATCTGTAATTCAAAAGGGGCCAGCCTTGTCACACACTGTGTATTTTCATCAGTTCCAGTGAGTAGCAGACACGAGAAAAGACAATCTTGATAAGGAGCAAACACTCCAAAACAATTGTAGATTGTTTTCTCTCAGCTACCACTGGAACAATAGGATGAAGTTGTTCATCTAGAAAACACACATGGTGTTTATGAGGCTGTTTGCTTGCAAACAAACCAAATATTAATAATATTATGATGTTATTGTAATATTATTATTGTTCACTCATGATTACATTTAGGTATCCACCATGTTAAGAGCGAAAATAAATTTTGTTGTTTAGTCATAGTACTGTTTTGAACTTTTCAACAATGTCTTGGTAATGTGGTTTCATATAGTACAGAATGTTAAGAGTTAAGAGACAGTGTGTTATTGTCACAACAGTTAAGAAACTGTATAATTATACACAATACACAACTTATAGACTGTAAATATACATAACATTATAGATGGCATGTAATATTAATATTAATACTTTTATTCTCATATTTCTCATAAAACACATTGAATGTGTTTCAATTAATTTTGGAAAAAAAAGAAATCACAAATTTGTGGGTTTTGATAAAATAACTTTTTTTTATTAAGTTGACATTTAGAAGATAATAAAACAGTTATTATATAAAATGATGGTGGAAGGTTTTAATTTAGATATAAAGACTTTAAAATGGACAGGTTTATCATAGAACCAGGGAAAGTTTCATGTAGGTTAAGTATTAAAAGGGTTAATAGAGTATACCCAACTTATTGGCTATACACAACCTATAACTACCATGCATAACTTATAAACTGTATACTTATTCAGTTTAAAGAGAACACAGGATGAATTGTTTAAATACATAAATCAACTGGTTTTGAGTTTGGTGACAAGTTAATCTTACTTTTCAAATACAAGAGATTAAATCATGTTAAATTAGTTTTCTGTCATGGCTATATACTTGTTTCTCCACCGATAAGCTGTGTTATATACTATAACCTGAACCACTACTATCACAATATCTTAGTCAGTTACAACTGTTGCCACTGTTGCTAAACAGCCTGCCTCACCACCACCACCAACACCACCACCTCATAGAAAGTTATCCTTGTGTCAGCTAACAAGTGTATTTTTATATGATCTAAGTGCAATTCTATGGGGTTACTAGAAACAGCAGCCAAATTTCTTTTAAATTACACTCTACTATCTTAAAAAAGGGGAAGGACATGTAAATCATTGTTGGCAATCCCTTGGGAATTCAGTATGGTTATCCATATACTCTAACCTCTGTTGAATTTCACGTAATCCTGTAGGCCAATGGAGAATCCCTAATATGGGGTATGTCTCGGTGAGGATTTGTTTAATAAGCACTCTGTAAAGCAGTAGTGCTAGTGCCATGATAAAATGTACTTAATATACTCTGTGAAATGATAGTGCCAGTACCATAATAAAATACACAGTACATTCTGTAAAGTGGTAGTGCTAGTGACATGATAAAATGCCCACAGTACACTCTGTAATGTGGTAGAACAGGTGCCTTTTTAAAATACACCCTGTACAATCTGGAAATTAGTAGTGTTGGTGCCATGATCAAATGCACTAGGTACACTAAGTAAAATGATAGTGCTAATCCCAGATAAATGCACCCATTCTGTATCGAAGACAGGAGTAGTGCTGTAAGAACATACCTATGGTGCTGTTAGATGAACATAAACACTTCAAAATAAACAGCTTAGTATTGTATGGCCAGGGCTAGTTTCAGCTGGTTTGGTATCAAAGATGTTAATGTCCCTTTCACAAGATATGGGGATGGTCTAACAACATTGGGGTGGCTTTGGTCATAGGTCTGCTGGATCAGAGCAAACCTATAACAAAACAACAACAAGAATAACAACAAAATATTTTCTAATTTCACTATCTCTTTCTGTAACAACACAAATTTTAAAACCGTTTAAAGCAGAGATTATCCATGGCAAGCTTCATACTAATTATGGAGACCTGTTTGAAGCAATGTTTTATAATTCGATGACCTCTAAAGTTAACATCTGCAATGAAATTATAAAGCATGTTTGCACCATTTTTATGAGCTTTCTTTCTTTTTCTTACTCCTACTTCTTTCCTACTTGCTCTTACAATTCCCCCCCCCCCCCTCTCTCTCTCACACACACACACACCCTGTCTCTCTCTCTCTCTCCCTCTCTTGGATGTGAAGGGCTTGATATTCTAACATCACTGTTGCATAAATAAATGCAAGTTTGTTATTTTAGTAAACATTTCACACATAATTAAGAACTGAATGCCAATACAATGTATGTTTACAGTGAATACACTCCTTTTGAAATCAGTGAAAATACTGGCCTAAAATTATTTCAGTAGAGTCCAGAAAATTCAATCTCTGCTCACATTGTAACCAATGCACTCAACCTCCACTTTATGTTTAGTAATAGTTGTTACACAACTTGCAAAGCTCACAAATTTCATTTCCTTCAATCAAACCATTCTTATCTTTTTTTTTTGTTTCTATTTTCTTTCTGTTCTGTCTGTGTTTTGTTTTGTTTTTGTTTTTGTTTTGTTTTGTTTTTAACAATTTATTTTGATGGTAGAGGATCCCTCTTTGTCTCCCTTTACTTGTATTGTTGCTGTTCTTGTTTGGTGTTAATATTGGTTCTATTGTTTTTGTTAGGTACTCATATTGCTGCTGTTGTTGTTGTCATCATTATTGTATTTTTTCTATTGATCATGCTGCTGTACATACTTCTATTAACTATTGTGGCTGTTTTTTTTTCTGTAGATGTATTTTGTTTTTTGCTGTGCCTTTTCTTTAGTTCTTTTCTGTTTTGTTTTTTGTTTGTATTTTTATTTTTTTATTTTTTTTATTATTTTTGCTAAACTGCTACTACTGCAATTCTGTTGTTGTTGATCATGATGTTGGTGGTTCTATGGATGGTATTTATTTCATTTTTTGTTGTTGCTTGGTACTAATTTTGCTTCTGTTGTTGTTTGGTACAAAATATTCCTTCTGTTTTTGTTATGTTATTTTCTATACTTGTTGCTGTGTGGTTAAAGTTTTTAACCATTGTGTCTGTTTTTTTTTATTTTTGCGGTAGTCATATTTTCCTGTTTGTTTCTGTTTTGTTTTCTTACTATTGGTTCAAGTGTTTTTGTCACTGTTTTTCTTCTTGTTGTTATTAATATTGCTTGTAGTTGTAATTGTTGCTGGTGTTATTGGTATTGTTATGATTGCTGCAGTTATTGTTGAATTATTTATAAGAGCGGAAATCAGAAATATTGTTTTGTGACTGTAAAGTTCCTTGCAGCGATACTAACAAAGGCGATATAGTACGGTTTTATGTGTGTGCATACAAACACACACACACAAACATATATATAAAGATGTGAGGGGGAGTTTATTTATGAATGCATATATGTGTGTGGGTATGCATTCTGTTTATGTCTTGTCTGCATGTCCGTAACAAATATTCAATTCGTTCTTCATTGTATCTTAGTGTTGTTTTCCCCTGAATTAACAATGGTAGAGATTTGGTTCCCTGCTGTTAGAGACTTTATTTGTGCTAAGATGATCAAGATAGTTTTCGATGGATTATATTGATGCTGTGCGTCTAACTTAATTTCTTTCAAAGAATTGATTTATCTGCCAAGGTGAAGAAAACAAAATACAGAAATCAGGTGGTTTGTGAGAAAAAAGCACTGAGTATTGACTTCCATTTATTGAGACATAAGCTCAGTTTTGTTATAAAAGAATGGTAAAGTTATTTATATCAATATAAGTATCATTATCATCATCATCATTTTACATCAGCTTTTCATGCTGGCCAAGGTTGAATAAGTTGTTACTGTCCAGCACTAGACAGGTCAGTGAAATATGCCTTGCACATATTTGGATATTTCTACAACTGGATGGTCTTCTTCTTTACAGAGTATACTGTGTACATTTTATCAGAGAGAGAGATACAGAGAAAGAATTGACTACCGTACTGGATAGGTACTTTTTTATCACCCTCAAACAGAAACCTATGCAGTGCACTTATCGCCCTCAGTGAAGCCTACACAATGCACTTATGGAGTTCCACTGAAGCAGGTAGAGAAGTTCGAGGCCATGTTCACAAGTGATGGAAAGCAGAAGGCTAAATTAAGTGCAAGATTTTCAGGAGTTGTTGCAATAATGCACCAGCTTCAGCATTCAGTAATCAGAAGAAGGGAGGTAGGCGTAAAAGCCAAACTTGCTGTCTTCAATTTTACCTATAGTCATGAATCTTGGATAATGATGAATATAAGTGGCTGAAATGGAGTTCCTTCAAAAGGTCTTTGGAGTAACGTTACTCAATAGAGTGGGTAGCTTGGAGATTAGAGAGTCATACCAAGTAGAGCTGCTAGTTCTTCAAATTGAAAGATCACAACTCCAATACTATGGGCATGTGGTTAGAATGTATCAGGAAAGAATTGCTGGACAGATTTTACTGGCAAAACCAACCAATAGGAGACTCAACAGTAGTCTCTCAGCAAGATGGTTACATAACATTCATGAGCTTGGCTCATTTTGCTTGGGGATCCAGCTGGATCAGTTGGAGTCAATTGCTTCTCACAGGACGTGCTGGAAGGAGTTTTTGAGGACCCTGCCCCCACAACCCTCTCAGGAATAAGTGGGCGAAGAACAAGAAGAAATCTTTAAACATGCTAGACAATTCACATATCTTGATACCAACCCACCTGAGATCGCCCATGGAGTTGTCCATTTTAAAGCATTTGTATCTAAATATATATATGTAACTGTTACAATTTTATATACTAGCTTATTAATTAAAAAACTACAACTATTTTACTAAATACCTTCAAATGTTTGATTGTTTTCCAAATGTCTTGAAACATATATACTGTCCATTTCTTTTAAAATATGGTCATGAAAGGGTTAAGCAGAAAAGTAGTTGAAAAGTTTTCAATTAATATCCTGGCAATTTGCCACCTGTAAATAGCTATTGTTTGTTTGAGAAATGATGAGAGAATATTATTATGGTTCTTATAAGATTTTCTTATACTTCTTATATGCATTTTAATTCTATCTGAAGGGAATTTATTCCTGCCATTGAAATAATCAATTTGGCTTTTAAAGATTTATTCCTGATTTCAATTAATGAATTGAGTTCATAATAATAATGTTCAGGATATATTGTCAGGAATTATTGAAAAAATGAAAATGGTAATTTGAGTCAATGCCATGTATATATTTCATTCCTTTTCTTTTTTCTTTTATTTATTTATTTTTTTGTTTTGTCTACTGACAAAAAATCTTGTTTTGCTTTCACCTTTCAAACATTTCAAATATAAAAATCTATCAGTAATATTCTGTTAGATTATTATATTGATTCATTCACTTTAGAATATTTGAGGGAGGAAAATTAATGTCCAATACATGATGGTTTTCTTAATCAATTTTTAATTTAACATATTTCATATATCTGTTTAAACTTTAAATTGTAATAGTTACATGTAAACGTTTTCCCAAAGTTTTTAATCATTAGGAGGAAATTTTATCAATCATGAAATATTAAACTATATTTTTTTTTCATGTAGCAATGATATTAATAATACTGATTAACAGTTTTATCAGTATAATCAGTTGGAATTTTTTTCTCACTCAAACTTGAACAAAATATATGCTATCTTGGCATTTTGCCATTATTTAAACTTAGAGCTTCTATTCATTATATATCTGCAGAATTTCAATTATTATAGAATGCTACTATTGAAGTAGCTTAAAAATGAATTTTTTAGCAAATTATAGAATTGCATAAATTTAAGATATAATGGATACAAAATACACCCCCGTCCCACCACCCCCACCTCATCTACACCGCCCCTTTCAATGTAAAGTTATGTTGGTGCCACAAAATCCAGGCCGAAACAAATGAGATCGTGTAGGTGTCACGAAAAAAAAACACACAGTCCACGCTGTAATGTGACCGTGTAGGCAACACGGTAAAAACGTCCCAGTCCCACACTGTAAATGTGGTTGGTGTTAGGAAGGGCATCCAGCTGTAGAAAACCTGCCAGATAGTCCACGCTGTAATGTGGCCGTGTAGGCAACACGGTGAAAACCTCCCAGCCCCACACTGTAAATGTGGTTGGTGTTAGGAAGGGCATCCAACTGTAGAAAACCCGCCAGACAGTCCTATGCGAGCAAGACAACCACTCTTGCCTCAAGTGGGAAAACTCCCGTCCAAACCCATGCAAGCATGGAACACGGATATTAAACGATGATGATGAATGGATATCATCATCATCATCATCATCGTGTGTGTGTGCATGTGTGTATGCATGTGTCTTCCACGCTAGCATGGGTTTAGACGGGAATTGTCCCACTTGAGGCAAGATTGGTCATCTCGCTCGTATAGGACTGTCTGGCAGGTTTTGTACGGCTGGATGCCCTTCCTAACACCAACCACGTTTACAGTGTTGACTGGGAGGTTTTTACCATGTTACCTACACAACCTCATTTATTTAGGACTGGATGTTGTGGTACCAACATAACTTTACAGAGAAAGGTGTTGATGGGGGTGGGGCAGTTGGGGTAGTGGGATGGGGGTGTATATTTGATTAAGAGGTACCTACTGACTGTAGGTTTCGCTTTGTAGGCAATGCGGGGTTTCTGTATTACTGCATAGCGCCAAAGATCTCGGTCCAGTGACATGTATATAAATGTGTGTGTGTGTGTGCGTGTGTGTGAGTGCTTGTGTATGTGCATGTGTGCTTTTGTTTGTGTATTCAAATTAAATATTTTATATTATTGATTTTTTTTCATTTCTTTAGTCCTTTATGTATCAGCATCATCATCATCTATCTTCCATGCTAGCATAGGTTAGACAAGTCTGTCCCATTTAGAGGCAAGTTGGGTCAGGTGACTGTGTCTCGCTCATATAGGAGAGTTTTTATGTATAAAAAAGAGTATCTATATATAAAAGCCCAACTCACAAGTCACTTTTTTTGTTGATTGGTTCTGTCATGCTGTTGGAATGTTGTAGTTGCTAGTTGCAATAGAGATAAAAACAGACAGAGAGCAGTGGAGAGGGAGAAGGTGCAAAGATGTATGTTAGAAGAGTAAGTGAATTGTCAGTGTGGTGTATGTTAGAACAAGGAAGAAAGATAGTCACTAAAAAGGGAAACACAAAAGATAGTATATAAAAGCAATGTTGTGAGGAATGGACAGGTGAGAAAGAAAGCAATTGAATGAATGTTTGAGGAAGGGAAAAAAATGAATATAATGAATATGACAGATAAATGGAAGAAAGAAAGTGGAAGAGCTGTACAAAATATAGAAATATTTGCCATTGGTGAGAGACAGGGAGAATGTAAAACAAAACTAGATAGTAAAAGCAATACATGCTCTCATTACCTCTTGAAAGAAAGCAAGGGAGAGTTGGTATTTGTTGTAGATGTATATAAACAAAAACACATATGTATGCACATAAATATACAACTCATCTTATGTGTATGTGTTTTCAATCATTGGACTTCAGCTACCACTTTTAACCCTTTCGATACCAATCCAGCCAGGCCAATCTCTGATTCTATGAAATAAAACCACTCATTATAACAGATTCTTATTTAAATTAAAATCTTCCGATATATTTCATAAAAAACAATATTAAGTTACTATCTTAGTGATAAAATAATTAATAAATTCGTAAATCACTGAAAATTCTTCATTAATTAATTGAAATAGAGTGTATTTTATTAGAAATAGAGTCACAAAAACTTTAAGGGTTTTTAGTCAATTTTAATTTCCACAGGCCTTTGTCTGGTAATTATTTCATCAGTTGAATAGGCAGAATCGTTAGAACATTGGTCAGAATGTTACAGTATTTAGCTACAACTTCTTACATTCTGATTTCAAATAGTGTGAAACCCACCATTGAATTTCATTCCTGTGGGATTGTGGCCAAAGCAACTAAGGCAAGGAACTTGTGGCATCCCAGATGAGGGATAATGTTGTTGATAAACACAAATATAAATGCATAAAACACAGAAAAAAAGAATAAAAAGGGACGAAGCAAAAACAAAAACGACCATCAATTCACCACAAAGTGCGACAATCGGCTGCACATCACATCATAAGGGTTAACAAAACACTTTGAGGCAAGCCAATACGCTCGCAGCATTGCCATGGGTGATGGTGAAGCTAAGGTGCTGGAACAACCAAGCACCTTCATGGGCATCACCTGACACTTCAGTAAGCCGAGCTGCCAGCGATGACAAGAACTTCGCTGCCAGTGGCCAAACTCCACCAAACAACTTGAACGCCACAGCCTGGAAAAAAATAATTACTGAATAAATCCAGGTATTTCCGAAATTTATTCCATTCGGCAATGGAAGCAGTGACCCCTACATTTACCTTGGCCTGCATGATGTGGGAGGAAGCAAGAGTCACTGGCTGTGGTGTTCCAGATGAGAATACATTTGGTTGAGTGGGTGAGTTAGTTGATTAAAAGTTCTCCAATACTAGACTGTATTTTATAAACTATTAAAGAGAGAAAAACAATGAGATTTGAATTTGAAATATACATAAAGGGCCATAACAAAATACTGCAAGGTATTCAGTGCTCTAATAATTCTGCAAACTCTCACTTTTAAGATGATTGTAATTTCAAGGTAGAAATACTACTTCTTGGAAAGAAAAATACAAACTATATATATTAATTTGATGTGTCAACAAAATCTTCAAAATAAAATTTACGATATGAATATTTATACAAGGTAATATTTGAAAACTATAAAAAGCCTATAATCTGTATAATATATTAATAGATAATTTTTTTCTTCTGAAAAGAGGTGCTTAAAATATGAACCATATCTAACTTTTAAATATTTTTAGATTTTTTATTACAAAGCAGTGAAAAAATACACAATGTTCAAAACTGATTCTTTGCAAGTTGCTAATCAAAGTTTCTCATTACCAATGTTATATATCAAATCTTATGTCATATTTTTTGTTTGTTTGTTGGTTCTATCACATTTTATGTTCAAATAAACCCCATCAATTTTGTTGGGTACATAGAGTTTTTTTCTGTAGGAGTTGCTTTTTTTCATATACAGCATGGAAGATGAATATTAAACGATGATGATGAGTATAAAATGATGCCATAATCTTTTCAATGTTTGAGCTCCCTTTTTCTCTCTCTCTTACCCTCATATATATATAATATATATATATATATATATATATATATATATATATAGAGAGAGAGAGAGAGGAGTAAGAGACAATGGATAGATAGACAGCTAGATATAAATATGATAAAATCCCAAAGCAGGGCATTCTCTACTTCAGATAACTTGCAAGATATTTAGATGGATATATATTGTGTGTGTTAAAGAAAAATACTTACTTGGAAAAAAACAATATTAACTTTTTTTTTCTTAAGAATGTTCAGGTGAGGTAATCTTGATTTGTTTCTGTTAACAATTTCTTTCTTATCAAAGTTAAGATATATTTAATCTAGCTGATAATAAAACTAAAAAGCATATGTTTAAAAAGAAGCCAGATTTCTCTAAGAAAAATAAAAAACAGCAATTTCCATTTATGTTCAAACGACCTATATTCTTTAATCTTCTAGATATCAACTAAAAAATATCACTAATCTGGAGATCATGAATTTTTTTCTCACCATTTATTATAGTTTCTGGCCATAAATCTCAAGAAACTACATCACACGAATTTGATTTTTATTCTGATGTAACTGTTTTTATATATCTTGTAATATATATATATGGAAAAAAAGGGTATATATATGTGTGTGTATGTGTATGTGTGTGTATACATATAAATGCCTCCTAAAAAAAAAAAATACTTCCTTCACATTTTATCTCAAAGATTTGATGTTTCATTTCTGCATCATTTCATCTAACTTACAACTGCCTGGATTCACAGCATATTTCCACTGCATTAGGTGGTAAGGTTCTCTATAATAGATGTTGTTTCAGTTCAAACTGCTAATATATCATATAATTACTGATCAATAAATGATGGAAAGGAAATCACTGTTCAATGCTGTTAAAAAGCAGCCTGCCATGCTGAGTCAGTTTCTCAGAAACTAAAGCAAGACCATAACAAAAAGTAGTTATATATATATATATATATATATATGCATACACACACATATATATACATATATATGTGTGAGTGTGTGTATGTATAAGTCGATATATATGTGCTTATATATATACATATGTATATATATAAATATGCTAGCATGGAAGATAGACGTTAAACGATAATGATAACGATGATGATGATGATATATATATATACGTATATATATATATATTGTTATACTTGGGGAGGGTCATATTTGTGTAATAATATTGCCAGAATTAATAACAGAACACACTCACTGTTTGGTTGCTTTTCGCTTCTGTGTCCTTTATATCGGTTAATTTAATTTATTCGGTCCTCAATGTTACCATTGACTGACCAACGGTAAAAAACACAGATACAATACAGACACAAACACATATATATAGTTCTTTCGTTGCACATCGGCAACATCGTCAGTGGTGCTATTATGTTTCCTCCAGTTGCATTGTATGCCTACGCCATCTTTATTTAGTCTGTTTATTTATTTATTTATTTGTTTATTTTATTGTCTTCTCTGCGCATGCATTTGCGTGTGTGTATAGTGTTTTGTTTGATGTGTGTTCATGTTTGGGTGACTGTGTATTGGTTATTGTATTCTATCTTAGTTTACTAGTGTGTGTTTATATGTGTTTGTTGTTATTGTGCTTGTGTATTTATTTATTTATTTATTTATACTTCTCTTAGGTCAGTGTTGTTTGTTTGGGTGTTGTTGTTATTCCATTCATTTTTTCTGTTTAGCCTTGGCCTTCTAAGTTCTATTTCGCTGGCCTCTCTGATTTGCCTATCTGCTGAGTCATTTCTATGTTTAGATATTATTCTAATTTCTATGTTGTCTATGTTACCGTCGTGTTGTTGTCTGACATGTCCGTATAGTACTGAACTGTTTTTTCATCCTTTTAGTTCCCCCCAGTGTTGGTCTATCATTTCACCTATGCTACGAGCTGTCTTGCCTATGTATGCTGTTGTCATGTTTCTGCAAGTACTTTCTGTACATCTTACGCTATAGACTACATTTCTAGTTTTACAGTTTATCCGGGGGTTTACTTTACATATGATACATTTCCTATTAGTACAGTGGGTTTTCTTAAAAGAGTAGGTTTTGCAGATCAGGTATTTTATGGTGGTTCCTGGCTTTTCTACCACCTTAATCTTTCTCAGGGCCTTTCTACACTGTTTAGCTAATTTCCTCCAAACATGACACTCTGGTATCTCTAGTTGTTGTACCATGAGGTGGCTTTCCCTATCTTATGTTTAGTCCTATCTAAGCTATTCCATGATTTGCTCCTGTAAAATGGACAAATTCTTTTCATGTCCAGTTCTATGAGGGTCTTATACTTCTCCGTGGCTCTTCGTATACTCTGATCAAAAACCTCGCAAAACTAATTCATCGGTGTTATAAATAAATATATATATATAAACGTATATATATATATAGAGAGAGAGATAGATAGATAGATAGATAGATAAATAAATATACACAGGTGTGTATGATTGTGTATAGAAGATTATATTAATAAAAGGAATTCCAACTTTGTCTGATTTACTCATTTTATTTGCAATCCTTAAAAATTATGATATTATAATGAAATATTATGGTAGAATATTAAATGTTAAATGTTAATTGAAAAAGTACTTCCATGCTTTCGCAATCTTCAGTTTCATATTCGGTGGTGACAGTCAAGTTTGCAATTTTCAAATGTATATATATATATATATACGTATATATATATATATATATATATATATGTAATACAATAACAGAGATAGTTTAAAACTAAACTCTGACTGGTAACCATCTCACTCAACAAACATTGGGTTATATTTAAATATAAACCCAATTTTAGTGTTTGGGGTGCTAACAATATGTATAATGTGGAAAAGCCAGTTGTATTATTTTATGAGGTATAATTAAAGTTAAAGTATATCTCTTTCCAAACAATTGTTTCATTATAAGTTTTCTACAAGTTGGGAGAATGTTTCCAGTTTATGTAGAAGCCTAATATATATTCATGTAAGAATATATTTAGGTGGGCACTTATAAATCATCAGTGGAAGCCCGTTAAACTTTGATATAAGAAAATAATTTCTTACCGCTGTCAAAAATCGTGTCCGTAAAGTCACTCTCTCTCGCCTCGAATGACCGCCAAATTTGAAATTCCAGCAGTTTTTGGCTGAGGAAGTATCATAGCGACACGAAGCGGGAAGGGGAGACAATCCACGATCCACGAAATGAGGAAAAAAAATAATATACACGCGGGTTAATTAGTTTTTTTGAAAACATTATCAATCCAACGTGATTAAGAACTCAATTGAAAATAAAAAAATAAATATATGCTTGTATAAATTACACACGCATATAGATATTTTCTTAGGCTAAATCAGAAGATATATATATATATACACATATATATATAAATACGTATATATATATGTATATATAAATATACAATGATATTAAATAAATGGAAACTATATTTATAAAACCATATTTATTCTATTATATATATTTCAAGGGTAGCAAAATTTTGGTACGCTATCATCAGATAAAATACGAAGTGTGTTTTATAAATGTTGACATAACCAAGGAGAATATACGTTAGCGGTTCAAGTTATCCCTGGGTAGACAATCCAGGGATAACTTGAACCGCTAACGTATATTCTCCTTGGTTATGTCAAAATTTATAAAACACACTTCGTATTTTATCTGATGATAGCGTACCAAAATGTTGGTACCCTTGAAATATATATAATTGTTTCTACTTTAGGCACAAGGCCAGCAATTACCCAGTACATTACTGGTACTTTATTTTATCGACCCCGTAAGGATGAAAGGCAAAGTTAACCTCGGCGAGATTTGAACTCAGACTGTAAAGGGACGTAACTATGCTAGAGAGCATGGCGTCCAACCCTCTACCGATACTGCCATAAATATAGTTTCCATATATTATACTCCAGAAAACTTGTTGAGTGCTCTAAATCCGTTATAAACATTTATATTTGTTGAAATACCAACAAATTGAATATCAATTCTGCTTATATATATATATATATATATATATATATATATATATATATACGTTTATATATATCTATATATATAAAGGGAAGATGGACATTGTTTAGTGTACCGAACTTGCATGCTACACCGTTCATCCAATTTTCATGAAACCTCACACACATATAAAACTCAACGCGTAGAGTGGAATAGGCTACTTGAAATTTTCGAAAAATCGGTAATCGGCCCTATGAGAGAATGTTTTTCGATTCCAATGAAATTTTATGTGAATTCGAACACAAGAACTCTTAGTTTACATCTGGCGCAATACAAATAAATTTCATATGCCCATATAAGGACGTGCGTTATTGATTGGACGGCCAGATGCATGTCTTCCCAGCTGTCTCAGTAAACGACCGACCATTAAAGAGTTTATCTTTTCATATTCCACCTTATTCAAGTGGAAATACAGTATTATCCCTATCTGAAAAGGGAACCAAATTTAATGGTGTCTTTTGTGAACCTAAAAGCTGTGAGTAAATTTTCAAACAGTCTTAAATAATCATGCTTTTTGAAAAAAAAATTACTAAATAATACGTTGACCAAGTTGTATTGTACACATACAAAGTTGTAAAAAATGTTACTTCCGTACCAATGTTTTCCTTTTTTAAACAAAAGATTCTAAAAAATTACTTAATTTATAATACAGTCTTTTGCACAGGAAGTGAGTAACTTTTCGGGTGTTTAAACGTAAGTTCACCAGGGTTTGTGTCTTCATTATTAGCCCACCTCTAATGGCATTTTTTGTTCTGCTTACGACTAAATGTTATGAGCGTATTTGCAATTAATTGCGCACACGTGCACACCTGCATGCAGATAGACACTGATAGCCAATAAAAAATCGATAACTTGCTTATTAAGATATCGGTCAAAAAGAGAGATTGAATGTACTTTAGAACATTTTTTGAATATATTGTTCTTTTTGGCATGATATATCAGAAATATAGCTACTATACACTTTGGTTATTTTTTGTAACTAAAAAACGGTTCCTTTTGGGTGGATACTTAACGAGAAAAATCCTAGGGTTTCAGACAAGTTTGTTTCAGGCGCTGTATAGACGCCTATTTTGTCACACCTTGGTCATGAATTCGTATTCTTTTCCAATAGATATTTTCCGCTCTATAAGGCTCACCAGGATATAAGGCGTATCATTTAAAATCAGGTCCGCGCAACGGCGTGTAAGGCCAACCAGGAAAATGCTATCTTCTTTACTTTTAGTCTAGATCTATTACTTCTGTTAGAGCCATGATTGATTACCATTGTATTATTTATACATAAGGCTCACCGGAGTATAAAGCGCAGAGCTGTTTTTTTATTAAATTTAATTATTTTAAGTGCAATTTATAGACGGGAAAATTCGGTAAGTTATTGTAATCATATTTCCAAACCTTCCCATTCACCAGTAACCATGCTAACGAATCTGGTGTCATCTCTCTCTGTATTTAATCACCTCTCTCTCACCTAACAGCTTCGTTAAACGTCGTTATGCCCACACGGAAACGTTCAAGACTTACCTCCAAAAAAGGTACAGCTATTGCTTTGAGACAACGAATTAGGCGTTCTCAGGTATGAGTTCATTCACAATTGATTAATCCTTTATGCAATATTCTCCCTTAATGTTAACAAGTACTGCGTTTATCCTAACTGTCACCACTTTTAAGCAACTACATTCTAATCGTAGTTATATTAAATTTATTGTCTTACCTTGATTCCCTTTTGTTCATGTGAGACTTTTCTCATTTACTATTGACACTGCCATTGGCCTAGCTAACCAGTAGAATTAATTAATTTTCTCTAGGAAACACCTGCTGAGCGCGAATCTCGACTCGCTCATAGACGTCTTTCCCGGCTGGTTGAGTCACCAACATCACGTACGACAAGGCTTGCTAATGTTCGCCTTCGTCGCCAACAAGCGCTGACGGAGGAATCACCAACATCCCGTCAGACGAGGCTTGAGGCTGTGGCAAAGGGCAATAACCCTAGATACAATTTTGATCAACTTTTTTTCACCTATAGCAAATTTACCGGGACAGGTTTTTAGCTACTCAAATCTACTTCAGAGATCACGCATTGATGTAAAAAATCAATAAAACTGAAGCGGGGCTCGACTTTGCGCAAAAAAACATGGCAAAGTTACACATGGGAAAACTTTTTACAGGAACGTCCTATATTCTTGAAAACTGTCACAAAAGACTCGCCATTATGCCGCGGTTAAGATAAAGGCCCTTTTAATTCTTCTGCACATCTGAGCGCAAAAATTGTAAAAAAAAAACAAACCTGAAAGTAATCGACATTTTCACCCTGCTTTAAATTAACTGAACATTCAATATCAAGCGATTTTGACTTCCATCAGTCGTGCAGAGAACAATTTCAACGATACACTGTGTAACTACAATTAATAAATTACAAACCTGTGTCTACTAACCTATTTTTTTCCATTGAAGTTCGAAGTTTTGAACCTGTGATGCGCGGGAAGTAACTTTCACACATTCTAACAGACCAAAGGTCGACTTACACCCGGGCAACGCCGGGTATTTTCTGTATTATTGTGTGGCGCCAAAGATCTCGGTCCTGTGACATTGTCTTAGAGAGGTGTAAGTGTGTGAGGTCGGAATTTATCAAGTCGTCCCAGGTTTTTCTGGGTCTGCCTACTCCGTGGCTACCGTCTATTTTTATCGCCCTGCACTTTTTTATACAGCTGTCGTTTTTCATGCGCACCATGTGACCATACCAACGTAGTCTTCTCTCGAGTAAACAACATCTGATCCCTCTTATTCCTAATTTCTCCCTTAGTTCATTTATGCTTTGCCATTCACGTATATTACTATTACACATCCACTGGAGCATGCAAGCTTCGTTCCTCTCCAGTCTGCATATATCCTCTGCACACAATGCCCAGGTCTCACTGCCATGTAACATTGCTGTTCGTATGCAGGCATCATACAGTCTGCCTTTCATTTTTAGAGAGAAACCTTTAGCGGCCAATAGTGGTATAAGCTCTCTGAACTTTTTCCATCCCGTTCTGACTCTAGCTACTATACTTTCAGAGCACCCTCCACCATTGGTGATTTTGTCACCCAGGTAACGGAAGGTGTTTACTATTTCTATAGAGCCATCTGGGCAATAGAAGGAGCTAGCGTCCTGTGGGCGCTTGCTACTTATTGCACCTGAACACCGGCCACATATAAAATCTATGTTCTTAGATAGCTACCTGTGATCCCACTACATCTTTTATGCACCAATACTTTGCATTTGGGACATAAAATGGAATTTCTGCCTATTCCTTTCCTAGACACTGAGCATGGCCATTTCTCAGAGGGGAACTGTGCCCTATTTTCCTTCCTATATGTATGTGTATATATATATACATACTTAAGGTAAATATTGATGTAATTCCACTCAAGCACTCAACGTACTTTTTACATATAGGAGTGACGGAGTATATATCGAAAAAGAAAAAGCGAAGTAGTTTCAGATGTTAAAGTCCTTTAATGATAATGCTGTGATATATATTTCACTGACGACAGTGGCCACACGGTTCGGTATGCCCAGTGCCGTGACATCATCAGACAGCCTCTTACATAATAAGGTTATGTTTCCAAATTGAATCGACATGGGAACGGACAAAGCGTGTGCTCTTGAATTCTTCGCCCGTTCCCCTGTGAGTCCCAATTCACCCCCACCAGTCTGCGCAGGCGCAAGTCCGAAGGAAGTTGACCATCAACTACCCCAAAGTTCTACAAAACTCGCCTAGGCAAGTCCCCCTCTCAACCAAACAATCACCCCATCCAGGTCTGTAATATGACATGGTTATAGTTTACTGCTAGTCACCCTGCCAGTGGGGGTGGGAGAGTATTAGTTTCAATAGGTCTCAATACTACCCTAAATTAAGCATGGACAATAGAATTGACCATCACCCGCTAAGAGAATATATACTTATTTCTAGGTATTATGGTTTCACAGTGGAAATTATGATTGAGAAATTAAAATTAAAAATTAAAAATCAAAAATTAAAAAAAAATTACAAGTTAGAATCTAGATTGAAGTAAGTAAAAAAAATATATGTACATATAATTGTTTCTACTTTAGGCACAAGGCTAGCAATTACCCAGTGTATTACTGGTACTTTATTTTATCGACCCCGTAAGTATGAAAGGCAAAGTCAACCTTGGCGGGATTTGAACTCAGAATGGCAAGGGCCGTAACTCTATGCGTCAAAGCATGGTGTCCGACCCTCTACCAATACTGCCAATTCACCGCCCTAAAAATATATGTATATATAATAACTAATAAATAGGGAATGTTTAAATTATAGTAAGAAGTTTTGAAAGGGCGATCAATATTACAGATATATTGTCTATATATTGAACGATATATTGAACGTACAGTAGAACGGAGGGTAAATTACAGTATGAAACGTAGTAGTTAGGCAAATACATAGTTAATATCTCTATCACATGAATCAAAACAAAAAATACATAGATGCAAAATGAGATAGAAAATATATATGTAAAATGAGATAGGAGATATATATGAGAAACATATACAAGGAAGGTAAACTGTATGGAAATGAGGGTATAAGTGGTTAAGATGATTGTCAATTTTGTCCATTTAAAGTGCATATAAAAATTCGTTATCTGATGATAATTTGGATTGCCTCGGAAACATAACCGTATTATGTAAGACGCTGTCTGATGATGTCACGGCACTGGGCACACCGAAGCGTGTGGCCACTGCCATCATTGATATGTATCACAGCATTATCATTAATGGACTTTAACATCTGAAACTACTTCGGTTTTTCTTATTCTCTCTCTCTCTATATATATATATATGTGTGTGTGTGTGTGTGTGTGTGTATATATGTACATACATATATATATATATATACACACACACTGTAGTAATATGACAATCTTTAATTAATATTAGCTACTTCCAATGTACAACTTCAGCTTTTGAAGTCTGTCTCAATCTTATTTTAGCTTTGTCATAGTTGAATCTTTTTGTCTTCACCGGTAGAGAACATAATCTTCAAATCTAATTCTTGATTCTTGAATGACAGCTTACTGTGAACCTCAGTAATATTTTATGCCAGAAGAAAAAGTTAAGGAAGCTTTTACATTCTTTTTTTATTTATTTATTTCTACTATGACATACATATCTCTTTAGTTCTAATCTTTACATTATTATCTGCTGTTACATTTTCTATTTGATCATTTATTAATATATATGATGTTTTTTTAATTCTGCACGTGTAGAAATAGTAGAACTGGTTAAGCTGATATAGTAGAGTGGTAGGTTATGATAGAGGCATGGCTATAAGGTTGAGAAGTTTGCTTCACAACTAAAGGGTTCTAGGTTCTGTCTCACTATTCTGTGATACTATTTCATTCTGTAAGTACAGCAACAATGAATTTGGCTGAATTGATACATTAGTGTACAGGCTTGGCCGTAAAGTCAGGAAGTTTGCTTCACAACTAAATGGTTCTAAGTTCAATTCAGCTGTGTGAACTACCAGTGCTTACTACTATAACTAAGTCTAAAGACTGTCTTAAGCCAAAAGGCTCATTTGGCCGGTGTTTATCCCAGTTTCATGGTGTGCAGTGTCTGAGAGTACAAGACTCCACCCTGGATAGGATGTCAGTCCATCGCAAACCCCCAGCTATTGCAGGTACTCATTTTCAGCTGAGTATACTGGAGCAACATGAAATGAAGTGTTTTGCTCAAGAACACAACACGCACCCAGGAATTTAACCCACAACATTATGATCATAAGTCCAACACCCTTACCACTAGGCCACATGCCTCAACTATAACATCAGCATTCAAATACCACAAGGCATTTTGTCTGATATTCTAATGAATCTGCCAATTCATAACGTAATATAGCGAGTGGAATTGTTATGTGTGTGTGTTGATTTTGAAGAAATTGAAGATAAGTAAAATATTAGAGTAGATAGGCAGAAGAAAGCAATATGAGGTGTGATGTGGTTCTGAAGTGGATAGAAATATGGACATATTGATAGTTCTCAGAGTTAACACAAAAAGAGGTGACAAGAGAGAGAGTACAGTTAAGCGTTTTGATTGATGACAAGGGAAGGGAGCAGAAATTTTGGTGGGAAGCTAAGGAGGGTTGTCATTGAAGAAATTATATTGGTGAACATATGATTTTGGTGTTTATAAGGAAACAGTTTTTGTGTAATGTAGTGGGGACTTCCTCAATGTCAACCACTGGGGCGCTAATTTTAATTTTGGAGCCCAGACCTGAGATTTGTATAATATGATGTATGTTCAATAAGTATTGGGAAAACTTCAGGCAAGACATTATTTCTATTTGCAAGCTTACACAACTTTGTCTCCTTCAAAATAAATACCTCTTCACAGTCCTTCTGCAATCCCATCAGGAAATTCACCAGTGCCTCCTTCAGCTCCTGTGTTGACTCAAATCTGATTTCCCTGAGGCTGCCTTTCATGTGTCGGAACAGGAGGAAGTCACATGATGTCAGATCTAGGCTGTAGGTTAGGGGTTGTACCACTTTCGTTTCCCCATCGGTCAAACAGGCAATCACTAACATTGACTTATAGCATGAGGCATTGTCCTGGTGGAACTACCACAGATGCAGCCTCTCCTTCCCCACCATCTCTCTGAACCTTTCCAGAACTTTAAGTTAATAATACTTATCGATGGTTTGACCCTACAAACTTAGTCAGCATGAATTAGACCCTGGGAGCTGAAGAATGGAATGGCCATGGTCTTCTCTTGTGACTTACTCATCTTTGCCTTCTTTAGCCTTGGAGAGGACACATGCTTCCACTGGGTACTTTGGTGTTAGCTCTCAGAAGAATGCCCAACTCATGTCACAAGTCACAATTTTATTCTGGAAATCAGAATCAGCCTCTATCATATTGAGAATGCTTGTGCAACATTTCATATGAAATTGCCTCAGGTAATCGGAGAGCATCTTTAGCATGAACTTTGTGGAGCTCCAAATCGTTGGTCAGAATTGTCTCCACTGAGCCTATACTGATACCAACAGATTCAGATATCATCCTCACAGTAGCTCGGCAGTCTTGCATCACTAACATTTGCAGTTCCTCAATGCTTTGCTTCTTTCATGTGTTGTTTAGTGCTCCAGATCTGCATTCATCTGTAGAAACTTACTTTATTTATCAAATCACCCCATAGACCTCTTGTCACATTCTACAGGCTTCTTGTTTGTCTATTTCTTAAGTTTAATACAAACTTTGATGATATGATATTGCTCCATGTTTCTCTGCATCTTGCTATGTGCTGACAGATCAGCAAATGGTATCATACTGGATCCATCATGTACACTGCTACACTCCAACCTAGGCAGATATGAGGTTGCCAGTTAGTCACTTTATACAATATATGTAAATCTACTTCAACATGAATTAGCATTCTAATTGAATGATATAATGCCTTTTGTCAGCTGTGAATTATAGTCTTATTGAAGGATGCAACATGCTGCCTGGTCCAAAAATCAAGCACATGACCTTATGATTGTCAGCTGAACAACATAACCACGAAACCCTATGCTTTCATTTATAGTTATAGTGTTCATTATTTATATATCAGATGTGTTAGAATTCACCACACATTCCAATATTTCTGAACATCGTTGACAACTTGTACTTTCTTAGCAATCAATTTGTAGTTTGTACATTTTACTTGGTGTTTTATTACTTTTTCATGCCTGAAAAAATAATTAGAACAAGTGAGAGATAGATGGAGAGATTGACATGATGGAAAGATAACCACATATATATATAGTTAAGTCTTATGGAATATATTGGTGGAGAAATTTTCAAAGTTGTCAGTTTTTCTATGAAAGCAGAAGTGACAATATTTTTACAAAAAGACAAAGTGTTTTATAAAAGCCAGCCATATAGTTGTAATTGAAAACTCAAAGTATTTCAGTCTCCAATGCCAACTGCATTACATTAGAAAATCTAATAAAACTTTTGGAAAAAGTCTTTCCTGTCTTCTCTTATAAGAAACTATATTAATGATTTATTGCAAAGCAATAATTTCTCTTCAACTTCCTCAAGAAATCTGAGTTTATCCTAGCCTGCTAACTAAATTATTAATGTTGATAACGAAGCAAGTTTGATACTTCTTGCTCAAATGAGTTATATAGAAGATAATGAATAAATACTTGTGGCACCTTAATCTCTATTGAAGAATTGGAATTAATAGATATTAATGGGCAAACGATCTCACATGATGATGCAGTGTTTGTGTGAGGCTTCCATGCTAGTACACTTGGATTATATTACAATTTTACACTGGGGACTCATAAATTAATCTTCCATAATAATAGTTAAGGACATTTTGTGGAATCAAGTTACAAGCAAGGAATGTGAAGTCTAATACAAGTTCTAGAGTTTATCAAATGTACATAGGGTATTTTGTAGATGAGAAGTTAATTGAAAGATGATGTTTCTCTTTCAGTGATACTATAAGACTTCTACTAGATAATAGACGTTTGCTGTTGTTAGCCTGGTCAACATGTTCAAATATATATATGACATGGTAGGTAGTTATTCAGTTTAATGGCTAAGGCGCTTGTCTCACAATCATAAGGTCATGAGTTTGATTCCTGGAGGCATGACCTTTTTTATTCTATGCCTCTCCAATTTTTTTCCACCTGAGTTTATACTCAGGGCCAAATTTGTCACACAATATATCATGCTGAATCTTCTTAAAAACTATGTTAAGAATATATGTCTGCAGAATGCTTAGCCACTGGCATGATAATTTTACTACCAGTCAATTGTAACATTCATTGTCATAAGTGATAGTTTCAACAAACCACACAAAGCTGTGAATAGTCTTTGGTCACTGTATTTTTAATCAAAGAAGAATTTTGAGGGACTTACTTAAATTATTAATTATCTTATTATTAAGATTGTAACTTAATATATTGTTCATATATAAAATTATGTTGGAAGATTTTAATTTAAATATTCTTTAAAATAGATAGCTTTGTTTCATTGAGCCAGAGCTGGTTTTGGCATATTTGTTATCAAAGGAGTTAATATAAGCTGCTGTTTTGCTATTTTCCTTTGTCAAATCTTTTAAGTTACAGCAACAGTAAATCAGTACAGATTTTGTAACTGACATAAGTAATTAAAAAAATCTGTCTATCTTTATGTAACCATGATTACATTAATTTAAATAACATCCCACTTTTTACGATCATGCATGTTAAATAGTGATGATGACAATGATGATACATTAAATATAATGTAAGTATAATATTCAAGTAGGTCTCCTCACAATCAAAATGAATAGTAAGCAATGTCACATTTAATTTTTAATGTGTGGAAGCAATTCTATGATGTGCATATTTTTAACTCGTTACTATAAATAATCATATACCAACCAAAAAGTATTAAGATAATTTTTGTATTATGTCTCAGATCTACTGTAAAAAAAAGTCTATGATCAACCAAATACAAGTTAGGGCAGCATAGCCGGAAATCTGTTACATTAAAGATACATGCAACACAAGCAACATTTTAAGGCCATGCTTTTGCTGAAACTGGGTTTAGCATTGTCAGGGCAATGAAAAATTAACTTTTTACGTACTGCATTTTTAATTTTAAAAAAAAAACACTGCTTACGATTTTCAAATAATGTTTTGGAGAGATTTAATAATATAACTCACTTTCTCATTAACAACATGATAATATTTAGAACATATTTCTTACATAAAATCATGATGCAAGATTTTGGGACAAATAACAATTCTTTGAAATAAACAATATAGTTGAAAAAAGAAATTGAAGTATTATAGAGTGGTTTCAAGCATCTTAGTGATAAAAGGGTTAACATTTACCATGGGTCCTTTTTGAGACAGTGTTTTATGGCTGGGTGCCAGCCTTTTTAGTCACCTCTTATGACATGCCAGGTTGCTGTGTACCCATTGTAAACTGGATAGAAACAGCATTCATTGAAGCTACATATAGCATATAAATAATTCCCCTGTTTTTATACAACATATGTATCGAATGGCTTGCATGTAGTAATGCAATTTTCTTTGTCCACTAATTCTACAAAACATCCCTGTGCACACACATATTCATGTATGCACAAACATGCACAGACTCATTCATATACATTCCTCATAAACTCAAGAGCATGCACAAATCCATACAGACATATGAAATGTACACAAGCACACATATTCATGTACACAGTCACATGCTGAAATGTATACACATAAAAAGCATGCAGTCACATGCACACATATGAATGCGTATTCATTCAAGTACACAGTCACTTACACATACTCAGTCATGCACACACACATACACATGAAAAGTACACAATTACACACATGCATTCATTCAAGTACACACACACACACACACACATTCATGTATGCAGGTACATAAACATATTAATATACATACATTTATACATACACACATGAGCATGCATAAATTCATAAAATTCACACACACAAACATAAGCACGTTGACATAACCATACACATGCACTCATTCATGTACACAAGCACATACACATACACATTCATGTATACAGTTGTATGTATCTACTCATTCATACAAACAGATACACAACAAAAGACAGCCACACATACAATAACAGAAATCGCCTCAGGGAACTCATTGCAATATATTCATAAGCAGTCAATCTGACTAATAAATAATGGCCAACCCAGTTGGCAGTCTTTCTTTTTAGTTAATCAATGAGAATAGTAACAATAAAAAAAAAACTGAATCCTGGTTACTTAGAAGGATACCATAAAATTGATAGGGGTGGGGAGTTTCTTACTTTACTGCAAATAATGGCAATCTAGAATTCTGGTTTCTATTGTTGGCCCATTAAATAGGCATATATATGTTTCAATTGCAGATACAGTTGTGTGTGTGTGTAAAAGTGTATATATATATATATATATATATATTTATAAATACATATGCATATGTGTGTATATATATATATACACACATATGTATGTGTATATATGTATATATATATATTATATGTATGTGTATATATATATATATATGCATATGTACATATACATATATATATATATATATGTATGTATATATATATATATATGTATGTATATATATATACATATATATATGTATTTATATGTACATATATGTATATATATATCGTTTCTGAATTTGTTTAGCAAGATTCTTTATCTGAAAACGTGTGTTGAAACCGATATTGTTATACTTTGGGAGGGTCATGTTGCCGATAAGAAACACACGCACCAGTTGCTTTCACTTCAATTTATTATAATAAATTTATAAATTTAGGAATTTATAAATTTCTGGCTGGTTGGTTGGTTTCACAACCAAATGATTGTTTATATATTGTTAAAGTTCTTTCGTCACACATTCTGTGACCTCTTCAGTGACTGGGGATTCTTTTCTTTTCTTTGTTTTTGTGCCTCTCCTTTGTTCTGTCCTACGCCATCTTGTTTTTGTGTGTGTGTTGTGTGCTTAGTTTGTGCATGTGTTACATACGGGTGTCCGTGTGTGTTTATATTTGTTTATTTATTTGTTTATTTACATGTTACTGGTTGGTTGTTTGTTCTATGTGCGTGTGTGTTTTCATTTTGTCCTTAATTGTAAGTTGTGATGTTGCTGTTCCATTCATGTTTTCAATTTAATTTTGGTTGGAGTTCATTTATGTTTATTGCCTCTGTGATTTGTCTAAGCATGTCTTTTCTGTGTGTAGATTCTATTTTTATTTCTATGTTCTCTAATTTACCCTTATGTTCTATTTTAGCATGTTGGTAGAGTACAGATGATTCTTATCTATCTTGAAGGTCTCGCCAGTGTTCATTTATCCGTTTCTCTATACTACGAGCTGTCTCACCTATGTACACTATATTTTTATCTCTACATTGTCCTTCAGTACATCTTATGCTATATACTACATTTCTAGTTTTACAGTTAATATGGGGGCTTAATTTACAGATTATACATTTCTTATCTATACAGGGAGGTCTTTGAAAAGGGTATGTATTGCTAATAACTGTTTTTATGGAGGTACCTGGTCTTTCTACTATCTTAATATTGAGTTTATGTTTATCTAGGGCCCTTCTAAATTTGTAACCTAATTCACCTCTAGGGGTTGTATCGATGAACATTACACTCTGGTATTTATTGCTATCATACCATGAGTTTATTCTATTAGCCTTATTCCTATTTCTTTCTATTCTATTCCAAAATGTGCTCCTATACAAGGGGCAGGTCCCATTTGTGTCATTATTTACCATTTTTTCCCATTTGGTTCTGGCTCCTCTATATACTCTGATGTTATCTCTCTGATTGGAACCAGAGAACTGCATACGGTGGATGAAGTGTTGTATGTGTCTCTCTAGCTCTTTGGGGTTGCACATGCGGGACACGTTTCTCATCACTTGTACCAAATCCGTAATCAGTATGTTGATTTTGGTATGGTCCGAAACAGCTGAGTTTCGGTGGATCAGATATTTGGAAGTCATGGGTTTGGCATAATGGGAATGGAGGATTTATTTTTTGTTATTAATGGTATCTAACCAGAGCTCTGTGTCTAGTACAGGTAATCGATGGTTGAGGTGTTTGCTTGGGTAGTCTATAGTAACTCTAATACTCTGGTGGTTGGAGTTAGCTATTTGCTGGATGCTTTCCATTGTGTTTTTCTCTAATTCCTGACTGTTCTCTGTTTTTACTACGATGTTTATATCATCAACGTAGCGGGAGTACATTATCAGGGTTGAGGGGTCTTCTAATTGTTCTTTAAGTTTAAGTTTAAGTCTACTGTCCCACCATACCATAAATAGGTTAGCTATGTCACCTGCAATGCTAACACCAATGGCTGCTCCCTCCTCTTGAGCATATGTTTTTCCATTAAATTTGAACATATGTTCCTTAAGGGTTAATTTTATGCTGGCCCCCACCGCATGTGCAATCATTTTATTTAGTTCATCGGGGGTCCGTATGGCTCTGGTCCACCCATTCCATCTATCTGTGTGGGTTTTCTTGGTGCGTGTGTTTCTTATTGGCAACATGACCCTCCCAAAGTATAACAATATGTATATATATATATATATATATATATATATATATATATATATATATATATATATATATATATATGTATATATATATATACATATAAATAAAGTTGGTCCTTCATCAGTGATCTTCCAACCATCATTCGTATTTCATTGCTTTAAAACCATATACCTCCGGTTGGTGCGATCAACGGCTAAAGAAAGTCGTTGGGACACGTGAATAAGGGGAACGAGTGAGAGTGTAAACAAACAAAGATGGTAAAGCAACGAAAGGTGAGGAAGAAAGAGTCAAGTCCCAGATTTCCAAGAATATAAGTTCGGTGAAATCGTGAACGAGAGAGAATAAAGACCATCAAACCTAGTCGAAATGTGAGCAAGGAAGGAATTCTGCACAGATATATATATATATATAGTAATAATAATAAATTTGTAAACTAAAATCCAAAGAGGGCTCGATAAGGATAAATATATATCAAATATATAAGAACTGTAGAGCAAATATTTATTCAAATAACAGATTACAGTTTAAGCAAAGAATCGCTGCTTTCACTCTTAACGGGATCTTTTAATAAATATATATATATACATATATATATATACTGTATATACATTTATATATATATATATACATATACATATATAGAATACATATATATATATACATATACATATATAGAATACATATATATATATACATATACATATATAGAATACATATACATATATATATATATATATATTTTATACATATATACATATATATATGTACATATATATATATATCATCATCATTTCATTTTACGTCTGCTTTTTCCCTGCTTGCAAGGGTGGGACGGGAACTGATTCTGGCTTGATTTCTACAGCTGGATGCCCTTCCTAACACCAACCTCATTTACAGTGAGTGCTGGGTGCTTTTTTGCCGTGGCACCTCCACGTGGCACTTACACCCGACCTTCAAATGCTGATCAGGGATAAGATATATATCATCTCCAGTAAAAACAAAAGCATCTTATTTTGGCAGGAAACTATCTGCTAACCATAAAATATTGTTTAATATTGTTATTATGTAAATATATAGCTTTTCAACTGATATAGAACTAGTGGTTGAATATTACACCACACAACCACACACATATGTATATATATGTGTGTGTGTGCATGTGTTAAGATGTAGGAAATATATTCAGTAGCTTTATTAGCATAAAGAAATAATTACAAACAAAGAAAAAGATGGTGTAACAACATCATCAACAACAACAAAAAATACAACATTAATAACAACTTCAATAACAGTAAATACAACAATAACATCAATAACAAAGCAGTAGTGAGTGCATCATCAATAACAGTAAATACATCATCAACAACATCACCAACAACAATAATATCAACATTACTGACAACAATAACATCAACGGTAATAAATACAATAAGATCAACAACAACAGCAAATAAAACAACACATACAGAAACATCAACAATGATAACAAATACAACTATATAACATTGACAACAGTAATTACAACAACAGCTGTAAGCTAAATTATAACAACTACAATAATAACTGTGAAAACAACATAAAACAGTAAAAACAAAGTAACAACAGAAACTCCAACAAGAATAACAACAACACCAGCAACAATTACTACAACAAAAATAACATTTTATTGCTAAATTTATTCACTTAATTCTCATATATTGCTCCCTACCACACCTCCTCTTGTTAAATTTTTTTCTCTGTACATTTTGCTAAGAGAATTTTCTAGAATATTCATTTATTCCTTTTTTGGCTCTCTTTGGTTGTGTTTTTGTTGTTGTTATTTTTAATATATATTTATTTGTTGTTGCCCCACCCCTTTCCTTGTATCGTACTTGGAGAAGTGAAGAGGAGAGATTATAACATCCTTGTAATAATTCACCTTGGATTTTAAAACATGATGTCACATGCATACAAACATAGATAGATAGATAGGTATATATATACATATTCCTCTATTACTTGCTGGGACACTGTGATATATATATATATATTTTTTAAATGGTGAAGTTTCGTTTACTTGTATTAGATTTTTATTGTGCATTGACCTGTTACGCATGTTTCAGAGAGGATTGGCTAAGGGTCAACCACACTCATCATCATCATCATCATTTTACGTCCGCTTTTCCCTGCTTGTAAGGGTGGGACGGGAACTGATTCTGGCTTGATTTCTACAGCTGGATGCCCTTCCTAACACCAACCTCATTTACAGTGAATGCTGGGTGCTTTTTTTTCCGTGGCACCTCCACGTCCACTTTACAGTGTGGGCTGAGTGCTTTTTTAGTATTTTTGTATTAGTATTTTTGTATTAGTATTTTTGTATTAGTATTTTTGTATTAATATTTTGTATTAGTATTTTTGTAGTAGTATTTTAGTATTTTTGTTCTCAACTTATTAACCTGTCATTGTAAGATAGCATTAGCTCATTACTAACTATCTATAGCAGTGGTGTTAGACCCCCTGTAAAGCCGGCTTTATAAAATTCTTTCACTACACTCTCGTATTTAGTATTTTTCCCATTCTCCACCTATTAAACTTTTCTATAGCTTAGCAATACCAATGAAAAATTTGGTGATTGTGGAAATGGAGTAGTAACCAGAAATTGTTTTTTATATATTTATTTCCTTATTTTTATAATGGGTTTTTTTTTTTTACTCCCTTTCGATTTACCTATTCTTTCAACCCCCTCCGTCTCTTCTTCAGTTCACTTTTTTCGACCTTTTATACACTATCCTTAGAATCTGCTGTATAGATTTCACTTTCAACGCTTGACTGGGTTTCCTCCACTCCCTCTTTGTTCTACCGGCAAGTTCAGCCACCCTACCTAATCCTTTTTCTTAAATAAATTAAATATCACCCAGCAAGAATTGCTTCCCCCTGCATATTAACTCTCTAAAAAGGGAAATCATATCAAGCCTCAGTCCACCATTTGACTCCATCACGGAATCATGTATCAACTAAGCACTCTTGCTATATTAACACATTTTGATCTTCAATGACTTTGCTTGTAAATAACATTATTTTTTCTTCCACATTGACATTTTACGTTCCATATTATTCACGTTTTTTTCCCTTTTTCTTTTTTCTTTTCACTTCATAAACCTTGTTTGTAAATAACATTATTCTTTCTGCACCTTCTGTTTAACATTTGCGACACCACACTAATACATTTCACTATCATTTGATAATGCATAAAAATGCTGAAACCGGTAATAGACAATAATTAAATATATAAATAGATAAATAAATGCCATTTTTAAATAATAAATAAATCAACTAATACCTTAACACTTCACACAAAGTAAAACATTTCGTTTTAATCATTTTCTAACCCAGAAAAAAGAGAGAGAGAAACGAAAAAGGAAAAAAATATATTTTTCTTCCTAATAATCGTCTCTTTCTCCCTGTTTTCATATATGTAACCATCTTTGCAAGGACACATTGAGTTCTAACAATGCTATCAGTCACACCACACCCAGGTGGAATATGATAAATAGTGAGATTAATCAGTGTGACTAGTACTTCTTGTAGTAGGTGACCACTGCTTAAGGTTTCCTTGAAGAAGATCCATCCAGGTTACAGAGTCATTATATATATATATACCCTTGTGAAGAGAACAATGAAAACAAGACAGAAGTCAGAGATATGTAGTTAATTATTTCATTGTTTTACGGTTGTTTCAAAGTGTCAGTTGAGCATGGAGGATCGATGTATCGACTGGGTCAACTGATGCATACACACAATTCCATCAACTTATCATAACCCTTAAAGTGAATTCTCTATTTACTACAATCATGATAACTGTAACCTATCTATTACCATGATTACTATTATTATTATAAGTAGTAAGTAGTATTGGATGGAGGTTTGGCAGTATCGGTAGAGGATCGGACACCATGCTTTGCAGCAAAGAGTTACGGCTCTTTATGTTCTGAGTTCAAATCCCATCGAGGTTAACTTTGCTTTGCATCCTTACGGGGTCGATAAAATAAAGTACCAGTAATACACGGGATAATTGCTGGCCTTGTGCCAAAAGTAGAAACAATTATAAGTAGTACTATTACAACTACTATATCATTATTATTTTTTTTATTATCTATCTTTGTTTACAAACCCTTTATATGCTCTCTACTCCTACTACACTTAATTTATGCGCCCCCTCTCTTCTATTTCCTCACTCATTGGGACACATAAAATATGCGCCTAAACCCCTTTATATATATACATGTAGCAAATAAAATCATAGTTTAGTGTTTCTGAAGAAGACAGTTGATCCAACAGGAATTTCAAGACTAGAAATAGGTAATAACCTAACCACTACCATGCTCATCAATACATCAATCTTCCATGATCAATCAACCCTGTGAAGCAATCATAAAACAATGATCTAATTAACTACCTACCTCTGATGTCTTGTTTTAATTGTTCTATAAACAAACCACACACACACACAGACACACATATATATATATTATATATATATATATATATTTACAGTCTGAGTTCAAATCCCGTCGAGGTTAACTTTGTCTTTCATCCTTACGGGGTTGATAAAATAAAGTACCAGTAATGCACTGGGTAATTGCTGGCCTTGTGCGAAAAGTAGAAACAAATATATATATATATATATTTATATATATATGTATATATATATATATATATATATATATATATATATATATGTGTGTGCATATATATATATATATGTGTGTGCATATATATATATGATGATGATGATGATATATAGAGGTTAAGAGGTGCCTAATGGATGTATGTTTCCGTCTGTGTGCATGATAAGGTGGGTCTTCTGTATTACTGCATAACGCCAAAAATCTTGAGCGTGTATTGTTGTTTTTGAGAGGTGTAATAGGGGTTGGATGGGTCTTTGCAGCACAACATCTTTCCATTCGCTGCATTTCTTCATCACCTCCTCTGTGAGTCTCAGCAATTTGAGGTCAGCTCTCACCACTTCTGCCCATCCAACCCCTATTACACCTCTCAAAAACAACAATACAGGATAAAGATCTTTGGTGTTATGCAGTAATACAGAAGACCCACCTTCTCATGCACACAGACTGAAATATACATCCATTAGGCACCTCTTAACCACTATACCCCTTTTCCATACACCTCTCATGTCCCAACACCCACCCACTTCTGTTCACACCACCCTTACACAGTAAAGTTCTCATGTAGGTGACATAACAAAAAGCACCCAGCCCACGATATAAATGTGGTTGGCATGAGGAAGGGCATCCAGTTGTAGAAACCAGCCGGAAATAGTTCTGTGTGAGCAAGACACAGTCACCTGATCTAACTTGCCTCAAACGGGACAACATCCTAGCATGGAAAATGGACGTTAAATGATGATGATCATCATCATGATATACATATATATATATAATCATGATGGGATATACATATATATATATATATATATCCCACCATAGAAGAAAAACAAACATTCAAATTATGACAAGGATGATATAGATAGAAAGATAGTTTGAGAGGGAGAGAGAGAGTGTGTGTGTGTGTGAGAGAGAGAGAGAGCAAAACACAAGGAGGATAAGATGAGGGAAAGGGAGAGGGGCAGAAATAGGAGCAGGAGGAGTAGGAGGAGAAGAAAAGCAAATACAGCAAAATTTCTTAAGATAATCTGTTTGTACTGTAAAAATGTTCTTCTCGCTTAGAGATGTGGAACAGTTCACAATTTGTCTCAATAGTTTTAAGATGATATAATTTGTTGGAACAAAGCAAAATATTGTTACAAAAACAAAATATATGTATAATATATATTTATGTGTGTATGCATCTGTGTATGCATGTATGTGTGTGTGCGTGTGTATATATACATGTACATTTATGCATGTATGTGTTTAGTTTTCCATTTTCAATGTTTCTCTCTCTCTCACTCAATTACTCGCTCTCTTTCCCTATTTCCTCCTCCCTCTCTCACATACACAATCTGCCCCTATATCATTTCCAGTCTCTCTTTATTTCTATCTATCAATTTCCTACTCATTGTCTGTTCCTCTCTCTTATATCACTTTTCCTCTCTTCCTCTCTCTCTCTCTTTTTCTCTCTTCACATAGGAATGTAAGAAGTACCTGACATGAAAAAAAATCTGTGTTCTTCAATTAGTGTTAAACAAATAGAGAAAGTGAATCCATTCTCTATAATTTTCTTTCCTCGATAGAAAGACTAAGTATTATATTTGCAAGTTGAGAAGTCAAAACAGTACAGCAACTGAGAGAAAAGATGAAAAGACTGGAGAATATAACAGGATTTAAAGTCAGATTCATATGTGATTTACAATAGGTTAACTTAATATATATTGAAACATGCTGTTGTGTTGTTTGGCCTCTGTCAGTTATGATACAAGTGTTCCAGTTGTTCAAACAATGGAACAACTTGCTCATGAAATTAATGTGTAAGTGGCTGAATATTCCACAGACTCATTGTACCCTTAACCCTTTTGTAAACGTATTTCTATTGAAATACATTCTATTTCAATAATTTATTGAAGATTCACGATTGATTTAATAAAACCAATTAGTTCATTACTAAGATAGTAATTTCATATATGATTCTTATATAAAATTTGGAAGATTTTGATTTAAATAGTAACCCTTTATATTGGATGGAATTGTTTCATGGACCCTTGGCCGATTTTGGCAAGGTTGATATGAAAAGGTTTATATAATTCTCAGGGAGATTTAGCATGACACAGTGGCTGTTTGCATTACAGATACAACTTATTTTTGCCATCTTAGTGAACTCAAGCAATGGGGAATAAGGTGTCTTGCTCAAGGACACTATGCCACAAGGAATCTATATCACAAATTTAAATCATGAGCTGAACACTCTACCCACTAAGTTATACAATTCACATATATTTATATTAGTGCTTTGGTATCTTTATATGTGTATTATATGTTACATATATGCATGTGTGTGTTTGTTTTGATGATAAACATTCAGTTGTTCGATTGAGTAGATACCCTACTAGTTAAATTAGGATTTATGTTGTGCCTACTCCACAAATACAAGGGTAGGCTGAAAAGTTCATAGGCTGACCAAGATACTCTCATGGAATGTGATAAAATGAGGTTTATTTTTCAACACACTTCTTCCATCGGTGTTGCAGTGCTTGGATCCCATTGGTGAAGAAGCTTTTGTCCTGTTGGTCAAAAAAGTCATCAACAGAAGATATAACGTCATCATTACTACAATACTGGTCCCCTGCTGAGGAACAGATGATAGTCAGATGGAGCCAAATCAGGAGAATAGGGAGGGTGGTTAACAGTTCAAAGCCACAGCCATGCACAACAGCCATTGAAACCAAGGACTTGTGTGCTGGAACATTGTCCCAAGGAAACAAGACACCCTTCATTAGCTTTCCTGCAACTGACATTCTTTTGTAACTGCCTCAGCAGGTTGACAAAATATTCTCCATTGATGGTGTGACACTTTTGAAGATAGTCAATAAACACAATGCCTTTTGCATCCCCCAAAACTAAGACCATCACCTTCCCTGCAGATGAAATTACCTTGGTCTTCTTTGGAACAAGGGAGGAGGGGTGTTGCCACTGCATGCATTGTTTTTGTCTCTTCCTCAAAGTGATGAACACAACACTAATCCTGGGTTTGGAGTCTTTCAAGGAAACCAGCTGGGTCTGCCTCAAACAATGTCGGATTTTCCCATGATGTGATCAGCTTGTTGTGCTTTTGATCAGGTGTCACAAGATGTGGCACCCACCAAACAGATACCTTTGTCGTACCAAGTTCAGTGTGTAGAATATTCTCAACTTACTCATGGGATATGAGACAAAGTGTGTTACAAGTCTAGGCCATTGAGTTACAGGTATAATCTATCCAACAGACTTACACACAGTTTTCATCTATCCAGTTTTACTCACAAAAGTGGGGTCGACCTGAAGCTATGGTAAAAAACACCCAAGTTGCTATATAGTGGGATCAATTCTGGGACCGCTTGATTGTAAAGTTATCTTTTTCAATATTCTCAGGGCTTAGTCGTTAGGGTATTGGACTCATGATCATAAGTTTGTTGGTTCACTTCCTGCAATGGGTGGTGCATTGTGCTCTTGAGCAAGATGCTTTATTCAACATTGCTTTTCATTATAGGACTGGGGCCCCTATCATTAAAACCTACAAGAGGCCTCAGACACGATACAACTTCATAGAAGGACAGCTAAAACATCATCAAACATCAGTGTCAGCTGTAAATTTCGCTTTTATTTTCTTTTTTTTTTGGCTGTCTCTATCCACTTATATACATATACTACAGTTTTCAAGGTTGACTTCACCCACAACAGGGTTAATAAAATAAGTGCTAAAATGAACTGTGGTCAATTCAATGAATTAAGCTCTTTTGACTTATGCATATATAATGACTCAAAGTTTATTTGAACTGGTGACCTTGCACTACACAGTTCATTTGTTTAACATCACACATATTTTTAACTGATATATATTACGTTCATATCTGTGTTAACTTAACTCATTTCATGTCCATCAATTTATATTGTTTCCTTGTTTCTTCCTTTCTCCACACACACACACACACACACACACACACACACACACACACACACACACACACACACACACACACACACACACACACACACATTCTGACTTTTGTATAGTTTCATCATTCTCATGATCAACATCATCATAAACACAAAGTATTACAATCTAGAATGTTCTTTGCTGTCTTGTGCCATTATTATATGAATATAGTCTGTGTTAGGTTTTAAACCATTACATTTGACATTTCAGTTCTTTGTGTGAAACAAAAGGAACAGAAGTGAAGACAGCTCTGACATCAATGTGTAACTTTTCATTTCCCCTACTGTTGTCTCATTTGATATTTACTATTCTTGGGATTTCTTTGTATCTATGTTATTGCAACTTCTGTGAAAATATCTTCATCACTATGTAAACATGCGCACACACAAAGAAACACAAACACACACACACACACACACAAACAAACACACACACACACACTGAATCACAATTACACAAACATGTACACACATGTACATAAACACAAATACACGCAGAAACACAAGCAGACAAATACAGAAACACACAAATTCAAACACAGAAACAAATACACACAAACGCATACATACAGGCTCATGTGCTAAAATCAGATTGCCAGATATAGAATAGATTTGGTTCAAATGGTTAATACACATTATGAACTACTGGATACATGAGTGGCTGAGAAAATTCCTTTGTAATCATATGGTTTGGGGTTTGATGTCACTGCATGCCAGCTTGGTCAAGTGTCTTCAGCCATAGAATTAGGTTGACTTGTGAGGGGAATTTGATAAGTAGAAACAGTGCAGAGCCTATATATATATATTTATATAATAATAATGGGTATGAATCGAAGTAATAGCCGCCATATAGCAGATACTTATCATGTTGTTTGAGGCAATCACAAAGAACTCAATGGATTGAGAAGCTAAATATTATCATCCAGAGTAAAACACAACAGTTATTAAGTGACACCAAGAAAAACGACCGAATGCAGTAGCCCTATTTATACCACAATAACGATAAATACAAGAAGGTTGAAGACTAACCCATATATAATTTTCCTTATACTGTATCACTTTGCTGTGTTGTTTTCCATTTATTTTTCACATAAGCCACATCGGACACTGGAATAGATCCTTTATTTTCCTCAGAAGAAGAGATATTAATCTCGAAATATTAGGACATATGAATAAATTAAGGTAAAAAAACAACCCCTGTTTCTTACGATTGATTATTTTCTATCCAAACCCTCATTGTCGAGGCTTTCAAACTCTGAATTCATCATCATCATCATCATCATCTTCGTTTAACGTCCATTTTCCACGCTAGCATGAGTTGAAATAAACATTAAGATAGATGTTACATAATCATATTTATATATATTGGCGGTACTCAGTAACAGAGAAGACCCGCCTTGCCAGTAGGCATCTCTAACAAAATACACCCCCCCCCCATCCACACCACCCCGTCCTATGTAAAGTTATGTTGGTGCCGCGCCATCCAGGCCGAAACAAATGAGATCGTGTAGGTGTCACGACAAAAAAACACACAGTCCACGCTGTAATGTGGCCGTGTAGGCAACACGGTAAAAACCTCCCAGACCCACACTGTAAATGTGGTTGGTGTTAGGAAGGGCATCCAACTGTAGAAAACCTGCCAGACAGTCCTATGCGAGCAAGACAATCACTCTTGCCTCAAGTGGGACTACCCCCGTCCAAACCCATGCAAGCGTGGAACACGGACGTTAAACGTTGATGATGATGATGATGATGATGATGATCATTATCTTATTGTTTAATGATCAAATGTTTAACACTTTTTCAATATGTGATCATTAGAATGTTAGATGGTCATCAGAAAATCTTTCTAATCAATTTCACATAAATACAACGGTTCCAATGATTTTTTTTATTTCTACACATTTCTGCATGTGTCAGTGTATGTGATGGAGGAACACATTGGTGGGTGATGTGCAGTGCTTGAGCATACCAACCCTGCCATGCAAGAAGAATGAAATGAGGATTGAAAGGATGGTTATATGGAAACTGAGAAATATATCTACATTTGGCTTTCTTGTGTAAATGTCTCTCTTGCCTCTTCAACTACTGTCTTCTCACCTCCTTGATTGAATCTCTCTCACCTTCTCTCATATTCACTGTACCAAACTGCCCACATAATTTGGGACAGATTGGAATATGTCACACTCCTATCTGCCCTTTGATCCTCAAATAAGTCCTCAAGTATCTCTGCTGACCACTCTCAATGCTAGGGCACCAACTGGTAGGAAGAATATAAAGACTTCCCAAGCCTATCTTTGTTTCAGCCAAAGACAAGGATTTTACATTGATAGGAAGTAAGATTTGAACTTAGAACCTACAAAGCATCACTTCTAGCACTCTGGATTGCTACTTGATTTACTGACGCTCAAAGGGATGAAAAGCTAAGCTAACCTCAGCGGGATTTGAACTCAGAACACAGATAGCCAAAGCAAATACCACAAACAAAATTATCTGTTGCTCTAATGATTCCATCAATTCAGGAGAAGTTGTATAAAACCCCAATAATTACACACAAAATATTAATTGTAAATATTTACAGACAGAGAAAATAGATTTTTTGCTCACCATATTTCTTGTGGATAAAATTATAATTTGATGAATCCAAGTGAACAAGAATATATTAGATTCCCTGCCAGGATTTTACTATGCAGCCATAATTTAAAGATCAGAATTAACCAAGTTCATAAGTTTATATCTTTAAAGACTGCAGCCTTATTTACAGTTAAAATTTATAGTTTAGTAATTTCCATAAAATGATACTGGGATATTGAGTTGCAAGTGTAATATTTCAAATGTCATCTTAGAGCTACAGACAATTTGGAAGTTGAACACAGCTTAATGATAGTAAAAAAATTTATTGGAATAGATAAATATAAGAAATTTATGTCGCCAGCTGCAAGTTTGCGATGTAATTATAATTAAGAAAATATTAATCGTTTTCCCCCATCATTATATACTTGCGTTTATGTTTTAGTATTGAGACAACTGAAATAAATGTTTGGAAATATGTTTACAGAGTCTCTTTGTCTGCAATGCAATTACCATAATAAAAACTAGTTTGCTTGCTAAACTTTGTTCCATAGATTTTCCTATATCCATTAATATATTGATGTTTCTTAATTTTATAGCATTTAGAGACAATATTATGAATAATATTGATAGTGAACTATATATTTTAGTGGACTTCTGTTGCTAAATGTGGATTCTTAAGCTGGTTAAGATTGTTCCATTTTGTGAACCATTTCAAGTTTGGTTCTTTGTCTCATAATATCTTGAACCACATGACATTCTTGAAAAGTATAAAACAATACTACAATGGTATCACATTAAAAAGTGAAGTCTTTAATCTAATATTGCAAACTTTTACAATGATTTTCCAAATAATAAGGTTACTTAAATGTTTCAATTAACAAAATCACATAAAACAAAATTAGCAAGACATTTTTGAAAAGAAAAGAAATAACATTATGACTGCATCACTTTACAAATTGAGGTCTTTACTCAAATATTGCAAATGATGTCCAGTAGTAAAGATACTATGAACATTTGAATTAACAAACCCATTTTCTTTAGATATTTTCTTTTAAATCATTGCAGCATGTTAAGAGTTATTTGTTTGTTTTTGGTCCTTGATGAAAAACACACAGATTCAATATTGTCTCTAAAAGCCATTAAAAGTGGCAAGAAGATTATGTTTTATTACAAACAGCCATCTGACTGTGTAGTCAGTATTATATATTTTATTCAAGCATTGCATATCTATTACTATGTTGCCCAGTGCAGTTGTTGTCTATATATATGAGATGAGAGAATGTGAAAAATGTACAGAGAGGTTAGCCAGTGACCACTAATTCATGAAAGACATGTTAAATCTGAAGAAGAAGATATGATGGATGATTTCCTTGTTCTCTTTATGTATCTGATTCACATTATCAATTTATTCATTCTACAACAAACGAGTATTTAATTATATGCTGTGAGATAACAATTTTATATACATAACAAAGGTAGATATGCAGGCCCTTCGTCAGACTTTGATGATGTGGGAGGGGTTCAGAACATACTGGGTTGGCACAATTATTCTATGAGAGAGGTTTGGAATAAGCACATCACCATAATTTTTATAAAAACTAAAAGTGCAGCATTGAAAAGTAGGTGGTAGGGCGAGTACAATGAAGGCCGATAGGCCTGTAGCAAGAGTTGCCTCCCTTATGACAATCACATTGTATCTTTGAGTGATGGATAGATAGATGTCCAGTCGTTCTCTGGCCAAGAGCGGTTGGCTACCTTGATATCTATCATTGATTTTTGCATGCTTATATTTTGCTGTTTTCCTTTTATTGCAAACATTATTTTTTTCGTAATTTTCATGCCTGGACTTTGGTGTTACATGCTCGCCATCTTACTCCTTACATGGTTCATTCGATTTTTATATTTAAAAAATCTGGCGGGAGATAATGTAGCAAGAGTTGCCTCCCTTGTGACAATCACATCACCGCTCTCTAGACAGGAAGTAGCTGGAGTTACTTCCCATTGGGGTGGCAGAACCCTTTTTGTCACTTCTGTTCTGGGACCCTATAAAAGGAAGAACTTTCAGCTCTCTCCCTCTCATTTGCCCTTCCGGCTCCTGGACTTCGGCCAGTCGCGTTCGCTGATGCTTCACTCTCTTCTAACCTGCCAGGTGCATTCGCCTGGCAACCCTAACATGGTCTCTTGCGAGCTAACTTCAAAACGGTAACAAATAACTTTACTTCATTCTTTCATCTACTCATGGAGATGTCAACTATACTATTCTACATAACTTCAACTTGTTAATTAAACTTTATACACTCAACCGAGCATCTTTGTTATAGGCCTATAGGCATGACTGTGTGGTTAAGAAATTTGCTACAAAACTATTTAGTCTCAGGTTAGTGTCACACAGCATTGCACCTAAGGCAAGTGCCTTTCACTGTAGCCCCAGGCAAGTGCCTTTCACTGTAGCCCCAGGCCAGGCAATGCCTTGTGAGTGAAACTGTAAGGAAGCATGTCTGCTGTGTGTTTGTACGTATACTTGCCACTGCAAACATCTTATTGACACTGTTTATAAAGCCAGCAGTTTAATCCTACTGCATGAAATCTTGAATCTCGAGCAAGTGTCATTTATCATAGTATCTGGTTGATCCATGAAATTAGGTAAATGGAAACTATTTGGAAGCCTTGTCATACACTTCTTAGACTTAGATTCTTCTGTGCCATTCGGCGCATCGAGCAGTAAGTACTCGCCAACGGTCACGATCAGTGGCAACTTTTTCGAGACCGTGCCAAGTGATGTTGGCTGCCATCAGGTCCTTCCGGAACGTTCGTGGCCAGGTGATCCTTGGGTAATTTCGCCTGTTTACCGCCAGGCAGAGTCCAGTTCATCGCTGTTTTCGAATGCCGTTCATTTGGCAGACGCAGAATATGGCCAGCCAGATGCTACCGATGCTCCATGACCACTCATGTTCCATGATCCTCATTTTGCACTCGGTCGCGCCAGGACACACGAAGGATCCTTCGCAGGCACCGCTGGTGGAAAGCGTTCAGCCGTCTCCCTATTTTTGCCGTACTCTTCCAGGTCTTGCTCGCATAAAGCACTGTTGGCAGCACGATGCTCTTGTACAGGCAGAGCCTGGTCTTGGTGCTAATGCATGAAGACGACCAGACTGGGCACATATCACTAAGGAAGAGACGAGAGATACGATTACCGTTTGAGGAACAGCATGAGATCCCTGATGAGCTGCTCAAATTCGGTGAGGAGAGCACGATAACAGCGTTGACAGACTTGATGAACCACAGCTGGAGGGTTGGTTGGGTTCCCCTTGAGTGGCAGCCCGGTGTCATCATCAAACTGACAAAGAAGAGAAACCTGGCAGACTGCAACAACTGGTGTGGTATTACATTGCTGTCATACACTATCATGCTGAATATCCTTGAGAATTACGGGTACACGTTTGTGGAATGTGCTGCCACTTACATGTTAATTTCCTGAGCTGGCTGTTCCATTGATTGAACAACTGGAACAATCATCTTAAAAACTGACAGAGGTCCATTCCATATAGATCGGTATCTGAAAAGAGTTCCAGTTGCAGAAAAAAATAACTGCCAGAATAGAGCTGTCATCTAACACATTCCAGCATGGAAAATCAGATGTAAAATGCTGGTGGTAGTGGTGGTGATGGTGATGATGATGATGATGATAAGGAGGAGGAGAAGAGACTCATCATCATCGTCATTATGCCTATAGTAATACAAACTCTCAAATTTGCATACATATGTATTCACCATACATATTGCCATGTATAATTTGACATATACACACACATAACTGTTACATAGATGTGTATATATGTGTATGTGAATTTATACTCATGGCTATCTTGCAAACAAATTTCAACAATATCTCATAATTAAGAGAATTGGTGACATTTAACGAACTCTAAAAAGTAAACATGAAGATGACAGCTCTTTTTCAGTGATTCAACTGTTACAGTTTCTTGATTAAAAAAAAAAAGCAAGAAACTAATAAATATATTTTCATTACTCTAGATACACTTATTAAAACCATTTCCATTCTCTCTCTCCTCATCTATCTATCTATCTATCTATCTATCTATCTATCTATCTATCTATCTATCTATCTATCTAGCTATCTATCTATCTATCTATCTAAAAACGAAGGAAAGGCGGTTTTCCTTTGTGTGATAGCTATGGCGAAAGAGGTTGTATGGTGGACAAGGTTGAAAGGGCTGAGGTCAGACACCTTTTTCTCCGGCCAACAACTGATTCTTTTTTTCAAATACCACTTTGGAAGAAGAATGAGGATGGAGAGAGAGGTGCTGTACCCCAGCAAGTTTTATAAAAGGTGGGTGAAAGTGGCGAGAATGGCCCGAGTGAATGGGCCTTCTCTCTATATCAGTCTGTAGGTTGAGGAAAAGGAGGAGGAGAGGAAAGGAGTACAAACTCTTCGTACTCCTGGAGATGAGGGTTGCACATTTTTTCGGGGGTATGTGTTACCCATATGAACTGTCTCCCCCTAATGGGGAAAATCGACTAATTTTTTAAATTGCATTTGTGATAATATTTTACATGTTTTTATTGTATGTAAACTTCCCCCTTTGTATTTGTCCCCTTCTTTTGTGCCCCTGTGGCTAATAAAGAAACATATCTACCTATAGCAATGCCGAACTTGTTCTCCGGTCTCCTGGAAGCGGTCTACTGCAACTGGCAGCAGAATGGGAGAATTGCCAGTTCTGTGACCAAGGGCATAATCACGTTAGTCAAGAAGGACGCGAATAAGGCAGATGACATAGGCAACTTCCAGCCCATAACTCTGCTAAACACAGAGTTACAGATTTTGGCAAAGGTGTTGGCAAAGAGGCTGGCGCTTGACATTGAAAACCTGGTGGGAGAAGCGCAGACATACGCAATCCTGACCAGGTCCATACACGGCAACCTCTACCTCACGCGATACATCATAGAGAGGGTAGGGTGTAAACCCGGCTTTGGTGGGGCCCTGATCAACTTGGATCAGTCTAAGGCTTTCGATAGGGCTAACCATCGATGCAGCAGGCTTCGGACCCATGTTCAGGGGCTGGATTGCTGCAATGTACAGCAGCAACATCTGCTCAAGGGTCAAGGTGAACGGCTACCTCTCGGAGCCGTTCCATATCACACGATCCATCCGACAGGGATGCCCTCTCTCCTCCCTTCTGTACATACTGAATCTCGAGCCACTACTGCGGAAGTTGGAGCTATTGCAGGGCTTCCCTTTGGAACCGGGACTGCGAAAAGTGGCGTCGGCCTACACTGCCGACGTGACAGTAGTGGTGTTGAACACCTCGCAAATCGGGGAAGTCAGCACCTTACTGAAGGAATATGAAAGGTTCACAGGAGCGAAGCTGGACCGGGACAAATCCGTCAGTTTGTAACTTGGAACGTGGAGAGGCAAACCGATGCCTTCCGATGGCGTTGTCGGATGCTGGACGGAAGAACCGGGAAAGCTGCTCGGGGTCTGGTTTGGTCAAGACCTCCAGGTGGAGAAGAACTGGAACGAGGTGACGGCCAAGGTGTTTGCGCTCACCCAGATGTGGGGCCGAGTGCAAACTCTCCTTGAAAGGACGAGTGGAGGTGGCGAACACTTTTATAGCGTCCGTCATCTACTACCGCTTGACCGTAATGCCTTGACTAGCCAAAACACTCACCAAAATGAAGCGCGCGCTCTTACAATTCCTTTGGAAGAAACGGGCTCCTTTGGTGAGAAGATCCTTCTGCTGCCAACACCCTTCAAACGGAGGGCTGGGGGATGCCGTGGCTGAGGATGCGCAAACACGCGCTCAGGCTGCGGCACCTCCATGTATTCCTCACTGGACAACTGGTGTGGGCCCCATTCATGAAGCGAGCCTTCCCACGACTCATCTCGATGACCGAGCTGCAGTCCTGGGTCAAGCAAAGACCGAGGAAAATGGGCGACTGGCACATCAAATGTGCTAGGGGCTCACAGTCCTCTGGCAAACAGACCCGGCGGTCAGTGGAGGCTCCATTTCGTCATTCTATAGAGGGTTGGTTCACAGCAGGTGCGACGATGCGCTCGGAGAAACTCTGGGTTTAGAGGAGGACAAACTGGCCAGTCTGTTTGGTAGGACCTTCCATCCGGGACAGATGCACAACTTCCAAAAGTCCCTGGCCTGGCAGTGCTACCGAGGAGCTCTACCAGTTCGAGACAAGCTCTACAGACATGGGGGCCTGGGCAGGGACCCTTCGAAAAAGATCTGTCCGAGATGCGTGCGTGACGAGGAAACCGTCGCGCACGCATTTGTACACTGCCCGGGTGTTACCGACCTGTGGGGCTATGTAGAACAACTATTGTCGCGGGTGGGACCAAACCAGTTGATCACCGAGTCCATTGTCATGATCAAACTGCCACCCTCCTTCAAAAACAAAGGAGAGGCAGTTTTCCTATGTGTTATGGCTATGGTGAAAGAGGTTATATGGTGGACGAGGTTAAAAGGGCTGAGATCAGACATTTTTCTCTCCAGCGAACAACTGATTCGTTTTTTCAAATATCATTTTGGAAGAAGAATCAGGATGGAGAGCAAATTTTATGAAAGGTGGGTGAATGTGGCAAAGATGGCCCGAGTGGTTGGGGCTTCTCTCTATATAAGCCTGAAGGTTGAGGAAAAAGAGGAAGAGAGGAGAGGAGTACTCACTCTTTTGTGCTCCTGGAGATGAGAGTTGTACATTTTTTGGGGGGGTGTACAACCCCTGTGTAATGCCTCCCCCTATTAGGGATTTCAATTGTTATTTTATTAATAGTTTTATTTTCATATACTTGTATGTAAACTCCCCATTTGTATTTGTCCCCTTCTTTGTGCCCTTGTGGCTAATAAAGAAATTTATCTATCTATCTATCTATCTATCTAGCTCTCCCTCTCTCAACCACTTTAAAAAACATTAATATTGAAATATTTGTAGCTGAATATTATATTATCTTGTTTGTATATTCCATGTTTATTTATTCATTGAAAAACAACATTCATCCCATTAGTGCTTTCAATTCATAAGAAATTATAAAATAAAATAAATAATAACTTCATATACATTCTTCATATTTGTCTTCTGGTCTTTTCTTTGGCCTATTATGGCTTATTCTTTTATTAGTATCATTTTTTTTACCATGGCCATGCTGGGGTATTGCTTTAAATTTGACCACAGTTCTCAAGTCTGGTACATATTTTATCGATCTTTTTTTTTTGTCGAACTGCTATATTATGGTATATAAATTTAGATGCAGTCTATATTTATATACCATAGCTTCTGCAGTTTCCATCAACCAAATTTTACTCACAAAGCATTACTTAACATGAGGGTATAGTAGAGCACGCTTGTCGAAAGTGCCACTGAAGCTGAAACCATTGAAAATATAATGGAATTTTCAATTTGTTATAGGCATAATTTTGAAGTAAGTATGATTAAGGAATAAGTCTCAATTCAGTGTTTCCAAAGTTAGAAACTTTCTGTTTGTAGGAACGTGTGGAAAGATGAATAGTTTTGGTTCTTTCCACAACTATATTCACTTCTTTTGAGCTTCCATAGAAATAAATATCATCATTACTGTTATTTCAGTTATCATTTTTGTTGCCACCATAGCCATCATTGTCATTGTCATCATCACCATCATTGTTTTCATCATCATTGTCACCAATGTCACTGTCATCATCATCATCATCATCATGTCAATTTGATATCAAATGTTTTCCTGGCTAGCACAAGTTTAACAAGTAAGTATTTTAGTATATCATTCTCATTTTTGATCTTGCATGATTGCATCTATGTGTCCAAATATTCTCAATTTGTGTTTTGTTTTCTGCTGAGAGAGATGCATTTCATTCTCAGTCCACAAATTTCCTTCATCCACCAAATATTATACATTCACATTACATGTACATACTAAAACAATGATTGTTTCTACTTTAGGTACAAGGCCAGCAATTTGAAGGGGAGGGGAAAGTCGATTAAATAGCCCCCAGTGCATTCCTGGCGCATTATTTTATCAATCCCATAAGGATGAAAGGTAAAGCTCTCAGCAGGATTTTAACTCAGAACCTAAAGGGCCATCACTCTATGCTGCAAAGCATGGAGTCTGATGCTCTACAAATGTCTTCTCTGCACACAAGTTGTTAACTTTTTTGTTACAATATTTCTAATAAAAATTACTGTATTGAAATACTATATTAAATAATGAAGAATTTGGAAGGATTTACTAAATGGCTGTATCGCTAGAGCATCAGACACCATGATTTGCAGCATAAAGTTATGGCCCTTTATGATCTGAGTTCAAATCCCGCCAAGGTTAACTTTGCCTTTCATCCTTATGGGGTCGATAAAATAAAGTACCAGTAATGCACTGGAATAATTGCTGGCCTTGTGCCAACAGTAGAAACAATTATTAAGATAGTACTTGTAACATCATCAATAGTAGCTGCACTATAACCATTTTAAGGTCCTTTTTTCATGCTTGCATGAGTTAGTTTGATTGTCACCTACTGAGGCCATCAAGTGACAATGTCTTGCTCAATATAACAGTTTCATCTTGATTTCTATGGCTGGATGCTTTTCATAATGCCAACTATTTACAGCATGTATTGTGAGCAGAAATACTTCCCACCAGGGAGTTTCCTGCTCATGTATGTATATGTGTGTACAGGTGTGTGTGTGTTTCATAATGTATTTATTAATGCATACATATGCTTTGTTGACCTAGAGAAGGCCTTTGATAGGGTACCCTGATAAGTCATCTGGTGGTCCCTAAGGAAACTAGGTGTAGAGGAATGGCTTGTAAGGACAGTGCAAGCTATGTACAGAGGTGCTGTCAGTAAAGTTAGAGTAGGAATGGAGTTTAGTGAGGAATTCCAGATACAAGTAGGTGTACATCAGGGTTCAGTCCTCAGCCTGCTCTTGTTCATTATAGTCCTCCAAGCCATAACAGAGGAGTTTAAAACTGAATGCCCATGGGAACTTCTCTATGCTACACGATATGGTTCTTACAGCAGAATCAGTAGAGGAGCTAGAGAATAAATTCTGGCTATGGAAACAGCAGTTGCAATCAAGAGGACTGAGAGTGAACATAGCTAAGACAAAAGTGTTGATAAGTATAAGAGAGGACAATACTCTGATTCCACCAGGGAAATGACGATGTTCGATATGTAGAAAAGGAACTGGCATAAATTCCATAAAATGTACGCAATGTAGATCTTGGGTACACAAGAGATGTACTGGAATAGCAGGCAAACTAACAGGTAGGGAAAACTATGTATGCAGTAGATGTACAGGGAAAGTTGGCAGTAGTAATCGCAGTGATAGACACATTTTTCCAAGGCAGGTGGGTTCCATAGAAGTGGTTGATAGCTTCCGGTACCTAGGTGATCAGATGAGGATGGGAGGAGGGGGGTGGGGGTTCCGAGGCTATATATCTAGAATAAGGACGGATTGGAAAAAGTTTAAGGAGCTGCTTCCTCTGCTGACAAAGAAGGGTTTCTCCCTGCATACGAAAGATTGGTTATATGATGGCTGTGAGAGATGCGCAATGCTGCATGGTAGTGAGATATGGGCAGCAACTGCAGAGGATATGCGATGGCTGGAGAGAAATGAGGCAAGCATGCTCCGTTGGATGTGCAATGTCAATGTGTGTGAATGGCTGTCAATGTGTGTGAATGCGTTGAGAGAGAAACTGTGTCTGAGAGGGATAAATTGTTGTGTGCAGGAGAGGAGACTGCGATGGTATGGACATGTGAAGCGCATGGAGGATGACCGATGGGTGAAGAAGTGCCAAGAAATGCCAGTTGAAGGAAGATTTAGTAGAGGAAGACCGCGAAAAACATGGGCGGAGGTGGTGAGAGCAGACCTCAGATCGCTGAAGCTCACGGTGGAGATGATGAAGTATCGTGACAAGTGGAGAGATGCCGTGCTGAATAGGACCCATCCCACCCTTGCAAGCAGGGAAAAGCAGGCGTAAAATGATGATGATGATGATGATGATATATATATATATATAAATATATATGAAAAGGCTTAATGAATACGCACTTTGTTGAAATATTCTAGATATGTTGTAAGAAAATAAATTGATTAACTTATGTGTTTACACTATTATAAATATTGAACAATTTTTCCTTTGTTGATAGTACAATCACTAGGTCAGATCCTAATATTCATGTGTGGGGGTGTATGTATAAATATTCATGTATGTGTGTGTGTGTATATATGTATAGAGATGTGCATTTAAATACACAAACTTGCTGAAATATATACACATATGTATTCATGCAGAGATACATACATATAATACATTAGTGTGCATAACCAAATTATCTAATGGATTCATACACATACATCATTCATTCCCAAGAAATGATATACAGTCTAATACCACATTCAGTATTTATCTAGTGTAAGCAGAAACTAATGTTTTGATACTTCCAGAACAATTATGAAGATATATCTCCTGCTAGGATGTAGAAATTGCTAGAAGCAATAAAAGAATTTGGATATTTAACCTTTCAATGCAATATTAAGTTTTTATTTCCCAACAATGAAATCTTTCATAGATTTTCTTTCTTTGTCTTGTATAAAGAGTGTGCTTGTGTGTGTAGGTAATATATATATATATATATATATATATATATATATATATATATGTATATGTGTATGTATATATATAGGGATCAGATGTTGTTTACTCGAGAGAAGGCTACGTTGGTATGGTCACGTAATGCGCATGAAAGACGACAGCTGTATAAAAAAGTGCAGGGCAATAAAGATAGACGGTAGCCACGGAGTAGGCAGACCCAGAAAAACCTGGGACGACCTGATAAACTCCGACCTCACACACTTACACCTCTCCAAGACAATGTCACTGGACCGAGACCTTTGGCGGTACTCAGTAATAGAGAAGACCTGCCTTACCTTAATACAAAGTAAAACGTACTACAGTCAGTAGGCATCTCTAACAAAATACACCCCCGTCCCACCACCCCCACCCCATCCACACCGCCCCTTTCAATGTAAAGTTATGTTGGTGCCACAAAATCCAGGCCGAAACAAATGAGATCATGTAGGTGTCACGACAAAAAAACACACAGTCCACGCTGTAATGTGGCCATGTAGGCAACACGGTAAAAACCTCCCAGTCCCACACTGTAAATGTGGTTGGTGTTAGGAAGGGCATCCAGCTGTAGAAAACCCGCCAGACAGTCCTATGCGAGCAAGACAACCACTCTTGCCTCAAGTGGGAAAACTCCCGTCCAAACCCATGCAAGCGTGGAAGATGGACGTTAAACGATGATGATGATGATGATGATGATGATATATATATATGTATATATATATATATATATATATATATATATTTATATATATATATATATATATATATATATATGGACCCACCTTGAACATTGTTGTCCACTGTGGTCTTCACACACGAATCATGGGGTATGTAAATATACATATCCTGGTGTGGTATTTAACGTTGTTGTAGATATGTGAAAGCACTGGCACATGTTCAAGAAGGTGTGTGTTCGTATGTGGGCATTTATGATTATTTCAGTCTTACTGTCTATATACATAGATTGGTGAGGGATTAACAGAATGGGAGAGAGTGAAATAACTAAGCAGTCCGATGAAGAGATAGGAAACACAAAGAGGGATGGAATAAAGACCGAAAGAGAATAAAAAGCCATCAGAGGGGAAAGGGGAATGTTAAAAAATAGACCTCTACAATAGAATAGGAGATTTAAAGAGGTAACAAGATACAATAATTGAGGTGGAGAGGGTGTGTAAATAATAGAAATCGAGATAGATTGAGAGAGAGAGAGAGTTTTGTGTAACAGCAAAGTCTGTGGGAAGGCTAGGTGATGTTGGAAAAACAAGGAACTCTCCCTCTTTCTACCGTGATGGTGACACAGTAAAAAGCGCCCAGCCCACACTGTAAAGTGGTCGTGTTGGTGACATGCAAAAAGTGCGCAGTCGAAACTGCAAAGTGATCATGTAAATGTCACAACAAAAAGCACCCAGCACACACTGTAAATGTGGTTGGTGTTAGGAAGGAATTCCAAGCCAAATTCAGCCCTGCATAATCGAAAATCAGATCTCTCACAAAGGGACAGTCCGTTCTACTCAATGTACCATGGAATATGGACATTAAACGATGAGAATGATGATGATGATATAAATATATAACTGGCTGTAGCACTAAGACAGCGTTTAAGGATAATAGATTTGTATATGAAAACATATATAATACGTTTATATACAAGAATCATATGGGTAGCCTCGCTGCTGAATAAAAATATTTTTTTGTAACGAAACGAGAAAATATTTTTCTCTATTCTTCTCTATGAATATACCACTGAGTTTCCAGTATGCTCTGAGAATGTCAGACAATGGTGTTTCAAGATTTGTTAATTTTTCATCATTGACACTCACTCAAAACTTACTGGCATGAAATAGACTATAGTCTCTCTCTCTCTTTCTCTCTCTCTCTCTATCTATCTATCTATCTATCTATATATAGGCAGCCTCTTTGTTTCTAGCTCTAATACATTAGATATTGAATTTGTTGCCATTAGTACAATATATATTACGGCAAGTATTATCATTAACAAATTAAATAAACTTATGATTGTTTTCTCAAATTAACAACAAACGAAAGAAACTTCATTCTTTGAATCAAATTAAATTCAAATAATTAACCTTGTATGTTTTAATATACCAATGGCGGAAATGTTCTAATTTCGTAAATGAAGTTGTAAATAATGATGGTTAAAAATATATTACAGAAAACATGGATCATGAAAGCCTAAAATAATTGTTTCTCCTTTTGGCACAAGGCCAGCAATTACCCAGTACATTACTGGTACTTTATTTTATCGACCCCATAAGGATGAAAGGCAAAGTTAACCTCGGCGGGATTTGAACTCAGAATGCAAAGGGCTGTAACTCTATGCGTCAAAGCATGGCGTCCAACCCTCTACCGATACTGCCAATTCACCGCCCTATGAAAGCCTAAAATAATTATTAATGTTTATAAATGATAAATTTAAGTTCAGCAACTATAGATATATCACTAATTATAATATAGCATTACAAAGAAGAGTTATAGCAATGTGCATCAAAACGTGTATTAACACTTCATTAGTGAATTTGTGAAAACATTACTTTTAAAATATATTAAAAGAACGTTAAAAATCATGGAAGCATACAACAGTAATTAAATATATCAATAATTAAATATAAATGTTGAGTGACTTAAGAAATTTCATTGACTAAATTATATTAGTAGAAAGGAGATAATCTACACACAAAAAAAAATAAAGCTTGGAATATAATTTGGTAGGGTCATAATTGCACGTTAAATAGCGAATAAATAGTGTTATATATATATATATACATATTACACTTGACTAAACCGGACTCACACTCTGACAAAAGAATGACAGTTCACCGACAACAAATCAGAGACCTACACACGAGAAATATCCCTCTTAGCCAACATATTAAAGATTTCGAAGGGCAAACTTTGCCAATTTCAATATCTTTTCATTCTACAAACAGGGTTATAGGAAGAAATATTCACTCTGTCCGGTTACTCTCATTACTCACTCAATGTGACAAGACTTAACCATATTAAATGTGTAAACGTGTACTCAGAGTGCTTACCAAAGGGTATGTGTAATGAGTGTAATTTCACGTTTTCCTGGAACATAGTTTCCACAAAATAGACAGATCTATTAAGTCCATTTGCGACTTGCTTTTCTCAGTGGTCGCACAGTGCAAAAAGTGCAGACCATTAACTATATCCCTTTATCAAAGGGAGCTCTCAGCTTTTTAGCAAAGGGCCAAAGGTAGCTAAATGGCTACTTACTGTCACTATATATATATACAGTTGCGGACTGGGTCTAAAAATAATGGTTGCCAGATGAAGGATGCCCACCTACATATAGAATGCTATCATTTAATTTTATTTGTTTGTTAAAATAATTAAATTAAATTAATCCAACAGTTAAACACACATAAGAATAATAAGGTTACCAAAGAGCCAGAAGATTGACAAGTCGACCCAAAATATGAGTAATAGATCTAAGAAAGTCATGAACGACACCACAACTTTTTAACTTTGATTTTGAAAGTAGGTTTATAATTATTAATTTTCATTATACTTTTGTAGCCGTCTCGGCAGCCTAGTTGGTGGAAGTATAGGTGGTGATCCTGGTCTGAAGTTCGATCTTGGTCGGGAGTTTTATTCTATCAGCTGTAAAATAAAAACCGAAAATGATTATATGTACCTCTCCACCAGGATTGAACACAAGACCAGGATTTCCACAACCTCTAGTACCTACCGCTAGAGACAGCTACTAACATCTACACTGACACAGCTACTAACATCTACAGAAAATTCATAATTATAAACCTACTTTCAAAATTTTCAAAACAAAATCATACGGTGTCGTTCATGTATTTCTTAATGTCATTGCTCCTACTTAAGGTCCACTTCTACATCATTTGGGTGTTCCATAAACTATATCCTCGTTTCGTTTCTCATCTATCTAGAATATATTTTAACCTGCAACCCATGTTTCATTTCTGATGTACCTGACT
>OZ024741.1:145551634-145556634 GCA_964016885.1 Eledone cirrhosa | reverse complement strand
AGAAAAAAACTGAAAAGGTTTAGCGGGACCCCTATTCCTGACCAGAATCGAACTTCAGACCAGGATCACTACCGTCTATGATTCATCCAACTAGGCCACCGAGACAGCTACAAAAATATAATGAAAATTGATAATTATAAACCTACTTTCAAAATCAAAGTTAAAAAGATGTGGTGTCGTTCATGACTTACCTAGAGTTATTAGTAATATTTAGAGTTGACTCCTGGTCATTATTGAAAGTCTCTGGATTTCGCAAAATGCATAATATTTTTTATTGGAGAAGGTAAGATATTATCCTGCAAAAATTTGATTGCACTGTTTTGTCTATCGAAACGGCCGAAGCTCAGCCGTCGAGGGTCCTGACTCTTTTCCTATTACCTACTCTACTACCCCAAGTATCGAGTATCATGGTGCGTTATGGTCCACCTGGTTCCTTACCACACTGTCTTTGTTATATATATATATATAATTGATTTGACAGATGTCCTTAACGCATTGATACCGAATGGGTTCGTGTGTATCTGTAAGTATATATATATATATTGTTATACTTTGGGAGGATCACGTTGCCAATAAGAAACACACGCACCAGTTAGTTGCTTTCACTCCAATTTATTATAAATTAAATTTATAAATTTAAGAAATTTATAAATTTCCGGTTGGTTGGTTCCACAACTGGACGGCTCTTCATATATTGTCAAAGTTTTTCGTCACACATTCTGTGACCTCTTCAGTGACTGTGGATTCTTTTCTTTGTTTTGTCCCTCTCCTTTGTTCTGTCCTACGCCATCTTATTTTTGTGTGTGTTGTGTGCTTAGTTTGCGCATGTGTTACATCCGGGTGTCTGTGTGTGTTTTTATTTGTTTATTTATTTGTTTATTTACATGTTACTAGTTAGTTGTTTGTTCTATGTGTGTGTGTTTTCATTTTGTCTTTAATTGTAAGTTGTGATGTTGCTATTCTATTCATGTTTTCTATTTAATTTTGGTTGGAGTTCATTTATGTTTATTGCCTTTGTGATTTGTCTAAACATTGCGTCTTTTCTGTGTGTAGATTTTATTTTTATTTCTATGTCCTCTAATTTGCCCTTATGTTCTATTTTAGCATGTTGGTGGAGTACTGATGATTCTTTTCTATCTTGAAGCTCTCGCCAGTGTTCATTTAATCGTTCTCCTATACTACGAGCTGTCTCACCTATGTATACTATATTCTTATCTTTACATTGTCCCTCAGTACATCTTATGCTATAATCTATATTTCTAGGTTTGCAGTTAATATAGGGCTTAGTTTACAGATTATGCATTTCTTATCTATACAGGGAGCTCTTTGAAAAGGGTATGTATTACTAATAAGTGTTTTATGGAGGTACCTGGTCTTTCCACTATCTTAATATTTAGTTTAAGTTTATCTAGGGCCCTTCTAAATCTGTAAGCTAGTTCACCTCTATATATGCTTATGTATGTGTGTGTCTATATATGTATGTTTGCATGCATGAATACACTAAGCTTTAGATTTAGTAGAATCTACAACCACTGATTCCAGCTATTTGCACTATCATATATTTGGGATTCTATTAATTCCCAGGGGAATTGGTTGACCAAATGCTTTGCATAATTGTTTTATTTATTTTTTTTTAAATGTTATTCTTTCTCTAATACTTCAGGTATTTTTGGAAAACAAAGCATTGGCTCTTAAACGTCAGTGGGACCTGCAATGCCACCGTGGTTCCCCTGGGGCCCACTTACCATTGGGCAACCGGGCAACCTGGCCAGTCCGCCACTGTATATATATATATATATATATATATATATGTATATGTATACACAGACACACATCTATATATATATATATATATATATATATATATATATATATATACACATATATATCACATAAGAAACAGAGAATCAGTGATATGACGAATTAGAATTTATTAGACATATTACAATCGTTTCTCTGGAGACCAGCTCGAGGCACGATCAATGCGATGATCGAACCTGACTCTGAAATCGCAAGTCCTTCAGACATGTCTCAATCCTTCGAAGCAGTGTTTCCAAATTACCTGTTTATTCCGCCAGCCTTCGCTCGCCAGCATCTATCCTGTTCTATATATATATATATATATATATATATATATATATATATATAAGGAAAAAAGATGAACTCGAAAATGCAACTGGAGTCTTTTTAAAAATATTTATTTCATTTGGTTCCTTTAACGGTTTCGCAGTTCTTGTGCTTTTCAAAAGTAGAATTGAGATGGATGGTTTAAGAATTGCGAAACCGGTAAAGGAATCAAATAAATATTTTTAAATAGACTCCAGTTGCATTTTCGATTTCATCTTTTTTCCTTATACTTTCACTCGTGTAGGACATCTTGTTTTTTTTTATTGTATCACTTTTTAAATGCTGAATTAACCTAGCTAAGGAAGTAGAGATTTATTTAAATGTCTCATTCTGAAAATATGTAAATGGGAATAAAACATGTCTTAATAACATTTGCAAACACAGGAACAACCTATGTAATTGCAGCTGTTTTTAAGTGTAAGGAGTTCACACTATTTTATAACATTATTTCTGAGGTGGATTGGCAGTATCTTTCATTTAGATAATGACCAAAAGAATACGATTATGAATACAAGCAGGCAACGAAATATGGTTTCTCTGAAGGGTCTTTGGAGTAACGTTTTTCAATCAAGCGCATAGCTTGGAGATTAAGGGGTTCATCCAAGTAGATCCACTACTTATCCGAAGTGAGGGATTACAGCTCTGATACTGCAGATATGTGATCAGGATATCAAAATAAATATGTGTTGGATTTTATGAGCAGGAAACCCAAAAATTGATCCGAAGCAAGGTATTTGGATAACATCGATGAGCTTGGTTGATCTCACTTGAGGATTCATCCAGAACAACTGGAGTCAGCTACTTCTAACAGAACATGCTGGAAGGTGTGCTTGAGTACTCTGCCCCCCCCCCCCCCCCCCCCACCCCACCCCCCACCCCCACACACAAGAGAAAGAACCTAAGTGTCTTATCCCCAACATTAAAATGTTCATTATTGTTAGTAGCATCATTGCTATTATATTAATTACGTAAAACTATATGTGACTTGGTTTGTGTATTATTTACAAGAATTGTTAGTTCAGATTTGTTTATAATTTTTTTCCTATGGTTGTTGAATGCCAAAACATCTGCTTAGCCTCACACACATACACATATGTACAAACTCAAACACATGTGTGTACATTATATTGTAGTTGTCAATCGAAAACTAATGATGGTTTCTAGCGAAGGCACAAAGACTGACATTTTGGGAGGGATTATATCAGCACTGGTACTTGACTGTTACTTTATTGTATTAACTTAAGTGGATGAAAGACAAAATTATTGTCAGTGGGATTTGAAACTACAACATAGAGAGCCATAATGAAATACTGCAATGCATTTCATCTGATGCACTAAGGATGCTGCTAATCCACCGTTTATTGAAAAGCTCATATTAATAAGAAATTTTATTTTTACTGACATACTAAATGTCAGAATGAAGTAGAAACCGAACCGGAACAATGAAAAACAATATTTCTCACAAAAAATACGTAAATATAAATCAAATAATTTATTCAATTATGGTATAAATGTAAAAAGCGTGGCAGTGCTTTTGCCACTATAAAATTCACCCAGTTATTTATTTATTTGTGTGTGTGCGTCTCTCTCTCTCTATATATATATATACATCCATACATATATATATATATATATATATATATATATATATATATATATATATATATATATATATAAAATGTGTGTGTGTGTATTACATATTTTATATGATTAGATATCTTGTATGCTTAATTTCATCAGATATTTGCAATATCCTATTCTTATATCAATTTATCTTGATGTAATATTTACATTTATATTCATTCATTCATGTTTTGATGGAAAATTTGTTTTGTTCATTGTAGTTTCTGATCTATAATATTTGAGGCAGCTAGCACTGCAGGGGGAAGTATTTAGAAATACATTTTTATTGCTAGTAAGCTTTCAGTATTAATGATTAGTGTCAATTGAAAATATATCAATATATGTTCACATAACTTATATAATAATTGTACTTGGTAGTTTTCAGTCGGTTCTTATTTGTCTATATTATGAATATATATTTGAATCTATATCTAACTTTCATAACATCTAAAGGAATATATGATATGTCATGTTTGCATATTGCTTTTTAGACATTAGATGAAGTTAGTATCACATTGCTGACAGAGACCCAGGCATAGTTAAGAAGTTCAGTTTGCAGCCATATGGTTTGTGTTTCGGCTTACTACAAGGCACCAGAGACAAGGGTCTTCTACTATATACTCAAGTTGGGAGTATGACATAGTATTATGTACCAGGCATTCGCTAAGGTTTCAGGTCCCCATGCATTTCCAAGCACATTGAGGCATTCTCTCAAACTTCTCTTACTTGATCCAGAATACAGAATATAACAACTGTATGTATATATATGTGTATATATATATATATATATATATATATATATATATATATGTGTGTGTGTGTGTGTGTGTGTGTGTGTGTGTGTGTGTGTGTGTGTGTTTGAGTATGTGTGTGTGTGTGTGTTTGAGTATGTGTGTGTCCATATGTATATTATGGTAATTTTGTGTTACTAAATCTATTATTAGTTTTTGGGTAAACAGGATTGAGCTCATGACATAGTCTAACCTCATTATTATATTATCACATAGGTGTGTGTCAGATGAAGTCATGACTTAGAAGGCAGTATGTTAAAATTTCACACTTCTATTTACTACACAATCACTGTTATGCACATTTCGATGATGTCCCTTATGTTATCATCAGATACAATTTCGTCAGACAGTTTTTCACTTGCATAAACAACACTTTAGACCACCACCTGGCATATCGGATAAGAACTTACATCAGTAATATTTATATAACTAATAAACTCTTTGGAGAAACTGTATCTA
>OZ024741.1:145536634-145544134 GCA_964016885.1 Eledone cirrhosa | reverse complement strand
ATTAGAGGGAATAAGCTGCAGACAGATGAAAAGTAAAAATGTGAGATATTTTGTAAACCTTCCATTTACACTTAACACCAACAGATTGTACAAGACGATTATATTCTGTTTAATACTGTCTTGAAATTTTTCAATTCATGAAATAAAAAATTAAAAAAGCTTAAATAGCTAATTTATCATATCTTATTGACATAAAACTTTGTTGTTAGATGTTATAAAATCATGTTTAAATTGTATGTTACTGAGTAGCAACGAAACAATGCATATAGCTATTGTAAAGTTGGTGTTGTCTTTCATGAAACTATACTACATGATATATGTGTATATACATAATATATATCATCATCGTTTTTATAGCCATTTTTCCATGCTTGCATATATTTGTATATATATATATGCATATAAATATGAACATTTAGGTGGGTGTTTTATGTATATGTGTATATATATCATATATATATCATGTTCAAATAATATATATTCATATAATATATATAATATATATATGTGTGTGTGTGTGTGTGTGTGTGTGTGTGTGTGTGTGTGATTGCTGGTATTGCTTGAGGATGCAATTGGCAGGACCTACTGGAAGGAGTGTTTGAGGACTCTGTCCTCATGACCTTCTCAGGAATAAGTGAGGGCTGACGAAGGAGGAGGAGAAATATCATTGGCAGATAAAGAATTATACAAGCATGTGTGTAGAGATAGTCAGACAGTTACAAATATAATAGATTGATACATACATTCATTAAATCATTTATTCTTTCTTTGATAACTGTATTTGAATGTCTAAAATGAATTTCCTAGCAGAGTCTATGTATACAAGCTGCAAATGAATTGGACAATAAAAAATGCAATATTCTTAGCTAAGGCTGTCTTCCAGAATATTTCTTCTTAAAGAAAACACAAGAAATATTATTAACTACTCAAAAATTTATTAGAAGTTAATATTATTAATATTATTAAAAAGCATGAACATAGTCAAAATTAACAAATAACTTTAAACACTTGAATATGGAAAATAAAAATACAAAGTTAACTTCATTGTATGAAATATATATATGTGTGTGTGCGTGTTCCATCATTATCGTTTCACATCTGTTCTTGCATGGTTTGATGAGTCTTTTTCAGCACAGCATCTCTTCATTCATCATCTCTTCATTCGTCATCTCAACTGTGAACTTCAATAACTTGAGATTAACTCTCACAAACTCTGCTCAGGTTTTCTTTGGCCTACCTCTACTGCAGCTTCCTTTCACAAGGATCTTTTGGCACTTCTGCACTCAATGATCATCACCAAAGGCTTCACATGTCCAAACCAGTGCACAATATGTTTGATTTCTCTTATATTCAGCTTTTCTCTCAGATTATCTATGCTTTATCATTCATGCTTGCTTCATTTCTCTCCAGTTTTCCCATATCCTCTGCATTCATTACCCAAGTTTCACTACAATGAAACAACACATAGATGCATGCATCATACAGCCACTCTTTTGTTTGTAGAAAGAAAGCTTTTGTTGTCAACAAAGGTAGTAGCTCTCTGAACCTTTTCCATCTCATTCTTATTCTAGCTACCCTGCACTTAGAACAAACTTCTCCACTGCTAATTTGATCACCTAGGTAGGAGAAGCTATCAACCACATCTATAGATCCTTCTTGGGATTGGTAAACATGTATTTAAATGATGCTCCTACTACCAACTATCCTTATGCATCTGCTACATACAAAATCTACCTGTTATCCTACTACACCTCTTGTGCACCTAAAAGTTTATATTGTGTACATTTTCTGCCTATAAAGCAAAGCCACTTTTCTGATGGTATCAGGTTTCTGTTTTCTTTCCTATTTATTAAATCTTAATGTTTCCCAGATTTCATTTAAGCCCTTTTGATTCTAAGTTCTGTTTCTCAAGCTGGACCTTTTTTCTAGCTCTTCTTTAACCCTATAGCTGTCAATTTCGATGGCTGGTCTCTTTGTTATGGATAGTCTCTTTTTCTCCCACCCATTCTCCACATTTCTCAACTGTTCATAATAGTATTTCCAAGCCTCTTTCTTTTGAGTGTCATTGATTCTAAGTATACCATTGTCCTTTTGAACACAGTTTCTGCTCAGAAAATCATGGTTTTCACTGACACATTGCTTTGCAATACAAAATACATCATATCACTGATCCTTCCATTGCAAGACATTGGCAAACCTCTTACTTTCAGCTTCTTTGCATGCTATGTGCAGTCTAACTTCGCTTTTAGCTATCGTTGCTTCCTGCCTTTTTCCAGTCTTTCGATGCCTGCTCAATCCACAGTGCTGCTCCACCACCAGGTCACCTCATTCTGGTGTATGACTAGAGATAACTGTATTCAATCTAATTCCAATGAATATTCTGAGCTTGATAATTCTGTCTTTTACTCATACTACTTCAATTATCTCATCTTAGCTAGTAGAATGCCTACTCCACGAACACATTCATTGCTTCACACCCAGAAAAAATTATATATAAGTTGTTTGCCTGTGAGTAATCTTGTTGTGGCCCCCTTCCATTTTATGTCTTGGACACAGCACACAACTACTCTCCTCTTTAGCAACTCCACAATTTCTCCAGATCTAACTTTTAAAGAGCCAACATTAAGGATGGTAGCCATAAGATTCATTACTCGACAATAGTGGTGAAGTTATCCTCTGGTAGTCACTTTTTGTACCTGTAATAGAAAACAGGTGTGTAATTGCTTGATGACTGTCAAGGGGTTCTCACATCCAGCTGTAGGAATCATGTCGAATATGGAAAAAAGACATAAGAAAATCATGATAATAATACAGGATGATGCAAGCTTCTACATATCATTCTTATTACAGGCTCCTAAATTGTGTGCGTTTGTTCAGCTGATCTATATACTCTATATATTAAATATATTCTAGATGTTTGGATTATGGAACAGAAAAATGTGACTTTAGATTGTCTGTTTTTGGAAGTCCACTGTACCTTTTAAATATGTGAATTTACTTCAATCAGACAGTAAAACTAGATTTTGTTCACCAAAGACTTCCTTCTCATCAATGTACATTGTTAAAGGAAAGGGCTCCCTTTGTTCATGTTTGGCCATGATTTCTGCTCTCATAACTGACTGAGCATGGAGTGCCTGTCTGAGGCACAAGCATGGATAGTATTTTGTGGATGACTATTGGTTGTCTATACACTATTTCAGTTTTGATGAAGGGAATGGCAAAGGTTGATAGAGCATGACACCAGTGTCTTCACACCTCATATCTCCTAACTGAGTAAACTGAAGCAATGTGAAATAAGGTCTTTCTCAAGCACACAATGTGTCATCTGGTCCAAAAAATCAAACTCACAATCATGAACCCAGCACCACCAATAAACCACACACAATCACTGCTAATGAATAAACAAGTAATTGGGGAAGTTTTTTTCTGCAATAAATACAGAACCAAAGTGATAATTTATCTACCAGCCTCATATGTTACTAACTTAGATCATGACTTTCCACAGAATCTGTAAAAGAAATTGATAAAAATATAATTCATATGAAAGCAAAGAAAAAAAATGTAATTTGTTGAAGTAATGTTTGGTGATTACCATAAATTAGCTGTGAAATTACAGTTAATTACAGTGCTACCTTAACTCTTTGATGAAATACAGAGTCAAAATGTTACTGCATTAATTAATTGTCAGTTCTGAAATAATTTGGCCGATCTTCTTGTTTTCTTTTTAAACATTTATCTGGATATGGCATCAATTTTCAGTATTGCTATTATTACTGTTATAGATTTATATTTAGGAAAAAAAGCCCCATTAGATAAGTTTTGCTTATTTATTACATTGTGTGTTGTCTAGATTACAATTTACTAGTCAAACTAGGCATGAATAATGAATGAATGAGTAAAACTTTCATATTGTGTGCTATACAACAACTATTAGATAGAAAAATAGATAGCTAGATACATAAATATATATCTATGTAGCTAGATATATAAATACATACATAAATATAAATCCATGGTGTACATAAATATATATCTATGTGGCTAAAGAGATAGAGAGATACATACATAAAAATATATCTGTATAGCTAGAGAGATCAATAGATACATACATGAATATTTATATAGAGATTGATAGACAAACAAATAAATAAATAAAGAGAGTAAGAGAGATAACTAGTTTGACAAATAGACAGCTGTATATAGTGAGACAAATATATATGAGTAATGATACTTAGTGATAGACATAACTGCTTAAAAGCAGAAAAGGCTGGACATATTGTCAAGATACAATAGATTAGTTTTGAATATTCATCAACTATTTCATGACAGAAATAGTTGACTATAGAGCTTCAAGAATATAAATGACATAATAATAGGGATGGATATATATATATATATATATATATATATATATATATATATATATATATATTTCGTTTCTGGATTTGTTTAGCAAGATTCTTTATCTGAAAACGTGTGTTGAAACCGATATTGTTATACTTTGGGAGGGTCATGTTGCCAATAAGAAACACATGCACCAGTTGCATTCACTTCAATTTATTATAATAAATTTATAAATTTAGGAATTTATAAATTTCCGGTTGGTTGGTTCCACAATCAGATGGTTGTTTATATATATATATATATATATATATTGTTTATATATATATATAAACAACCATCTGGTTGTGGAACCAAACAACCAACCGGAAATTTATAAATTCCTAAATTTATAAATTTATTATAATAAATTGAAGTGAAAGCATGTGGTGCGTGTGTTTCTTATTGGCAACATGACCCTCCCAAAGTATAACAATATATATATATATATATTATCAAGAAAATGAAAAATCAGTGATGCATCTGGACTTAGTTTATTTCGTGTTACAAATGTTTCGCCGGCATGTAGCTCGAGTCAGGGTCCTTGTATGGATCTGGCTGGTTCTAGTTCTACGTGTTCTTTCAGACACGGGTGTTATGTCAGTAGTGTTGTCATCAAAACAACACGCTTAAAAAACCCTCTATCCACTCTTGTCATGCCATTGGCTGTTTTTACTCCACGTTATCACAAGTTCTGGTCAGTATCTGCTGCCACACGGTTCATCAACCATTTTCCGTCCCATACATTTCAATGGAGTCATGCTGGGTTCAGTACTTTACATTCTGCTCACACTTCAGGGTAAGCACCCACACATACTAGAATAAACACATAATAACACACACATATTCAGACACATACCTATCTATGCATTCACACTCATACGCATACATCACAGTATATATACTCACACACCCTCTCTCCCTCACTCCCATAGACCCATTCACACACACTTGTTGAGACATGCCGCCACGAGCCTTCTGACTGTTCTGTATCAATTGGGTAAGCATGTCCTATTCAAACATACACATATATACACATACACATGCGCGCACACACACATATATACGGCCAACCTTCTATACATTTAAATATATATATATATATATATATATATACATATGTATATACACACACGCTCATACATTCACATATATACATATATACATACCTGCGTATACACACATATATATACACACTAAGGATTGACAGCAGAATTTGCAACTGTAGAGCGGGCACCCAGTGCCCCCTACAGGGAAAATGCTTAATGAAGGACCTAGTATACAAGTGTGTGGTTACGACACAGAACGCGCATCGAACCTACATAGGCGCAACATCCACGACCTTTAAATCGCGGTTGTATAATCACACAAATTCCTTCAGGGACCGTAGCAAAAGGCACTCCACTAGGTTAGCGGACCTCGTGTGGGACATGAAAGACCACGGCACCCCATACGCCCTGGAATGGAGTATCGTTCGCCACCCGCGTGCATATTCGGCCGGAAGTAGAAAGTGCCGACTGTGCCTACACGAGGTCATGGAGATAGTCAGACTGAAGGATGACGCCGTCAACCTGAAGTCTGAAATTATCATGACATGCAGACACCAGAGAAGATGCACTTTTGCAGCATGGAATCCGCCGGGAGATGCAGCCAGGGGGCACGAGAATGAGAACGTACAGACCCGATTGGTCTAGCGGGGTTAGGGGACCTGACGACATACCATGATGACGACGTCCGACCCGCGGGGCAATCATATGTAGACCGGGTGCGCATGTGACCGGGCATGCAACATTGGAAGATGCACCGCATGGGCCAGGACCGGCTGACACGGAGCTCACTGCCGCATGGACCTGTGCACTAAACGTTTAGAACAGCACACCCCAGACACGGTGCCATGCCCCATGGCGACCGTGGTGGGCGTCATATTGAATGTGTACACCGTCAATCGTGACTATATAGTCTACACCTATTCCACATTGGAACAGTGATTGTTAATATTGTTATATCATTGTTTTGTTACTGTTACCTGTTGTATACACGGACACGAGCCTGCATCTCATAATACCTGTGTGTAGTACGTCACATGGACGCACGCACGCACCTTCTCATATACCCCCCCGTTTTTTTTCTTTTTTCTTTCTCTTTTATTTTACCCGTTCCTTTATTTTACCCCTTCTTTTCCTTTACCTTCTTTATGCAGTTACATACAGATTTAATGTACCCTAAAATATTGTAAATTTATTTACATATTTTATTTTATTATCATTTTGTGTTTATGTTCACGAGTTTTTTTTATGTGTGGACACATGTGTGTGGGTATATGTGCGTGTGTAGATGCGTATGTATGTGTATATATATATATGCGTGGGTGGGTGTTGGGTGTGTCTATGGGCTTGGGTGTGTGGGTGCACGAGCTTATGCGCGCCTGTATGTGCAGACATGTGCATATATATATACATATGTGAGTGTATGTGTATGTGGGGGGGGGGGTATACGTGTGTCTATATTTGAGCATATATATGTATACATATATATATATATGTCTATATGTGTATGAGTGAGTAAGTACGTATAGCCACATATGAGTAGGTGTGTGTGTGTATATGTGTGGATGTGTATGGGTGTATATATATGGATGTGTGTGTAGGTGCAGGTGCATGCATTTACGGGCCTCTATATGTGTGTATATGTATTTGTGCATACATATATGTGTTCATGTGCATCTCTTGGGAATGTGTGCGGATGTTTATATATGAACTATATATGTTTTTTTTTCATTATTATTATTATTATTCATGTTGTATTATTTTATCATATATGTACGTATGAGTCTGTGTACGTGTGCGTCTGTGTATGCGTGTGTGTATATATATACGTAGGTGCGTGTGTGTGCGTGTATGTGTGTATAATAGGGGGATATATATATATATGTATATATATATATATATATATATATATATATATATATATATGTGTGTGTGTATGTGTGGATGTAAATATATACCACATTGTATATAATATATTTCATTGTATATTTTTCTTATGTTATTACACTGCTTTATGTTATTATACTGTTTTATGTTATTATACTGTTTTTTATTGCATAATGTATTTCCAACT
>OZ024741.1:145529134-145534134 GCA_964016885.1 Eledone cirrhosa | reverse complement strand
ATATCTTTCATTCTTTTGCACCTTTTCTTTTCCTTGTTCACTAATCTTACATTGCATCGATTCTACATGTTGTCTTTTCAGATATTTTCTCCTATATCATTTTGGTACTGAGGCACTCTTTAGCAATTCCTCCCACAAAGCCTCCCACTCTCATTGTTTCAAATATATCTTTCTTTATGCTTTCATTTAGCATCTTTATTTCTTAGGTATGCCTTATACTATTATCTCCCATTCTTTCATCACTATGTATTTTATAGGTTGAATCTCTGGTCCATAAAACTAGTCTGTGGGATGCTATTGGATCATTTTGTTCATTATTATTCTCACCATTGTCACCCTCAGTCATTATCTGCCTACTGCAAGGCAGGTGAAGGCTTGTGCAAGCCAGTGCCAATTGTACCTCTCTTATGTTTCTCTGATCAATGCAACATCCATAAACTTATCAATTTCTTTTCTCCATATTTCCTCTGCCTTCTTCTATTATTCACCCCTCTTCTCTTTGGTCTCCAATCTATACATAGCTTTGTTCATCTGTTATCATTTGTTCATGCCAGGTGCCTGGCTCACTTCTGTATAAACCCTCCTTATCATTTTTCTCCACTGATATATCTATTTGACTGTTAGAGATATTTTTCAGCAGACACACTTTACTTTTAGTTAAACCTTGCTTTCATTGCATTTAACCCTTTTGATATCAAATCACCTAAAATGCCCATAGTTTCATGAAACAAGCCGTTTGTTTTAAAGTATATATATTTTTCTAAAATATGTATTTTTGTAAGAATCTTTGTTAAGTTATGTTTCAAACATCAGCTTAATAATGATAAATTGATATAACCAAATTCCTCCAAATTCTTGATTATTTTATGAAATTATTTGAAAATAACAGGCAGTGCCTTTCATTAGAAATATGATACTGAAAGAGTTAGTTTTTATATTTATTTAAAAGCCTTCATCTCAAAATTTATCTTAGAAACATTGTTATGTTGTGCTCCAAGCAAAAGATAAATAAAGAAAAATTTATATCACAAAATCCTTCAAATTTCTGATTATTTTCAAACATATATGAAAATAATAGGCAGTCTTTTATTAGAAATATAACAACAAATGGGTTAAACCCTTTAGATTATTTATCTAAAAACCTTCTGTCATAATTCTATGTAAGAATCTTTGTTAAATTATACTCTAAACACCTGCTTAATACTGAAAATATGACTAAATTCCTTCAAATTCTTGATTATTTTTCAAAATTATTTTAAAATGTATTTTATCTTTCATTAGAAATATGGTTATGAAAGTGGTATGTTTTTCTTTAGCACTTACTTATGTAGGAAATATTTTCTGCAACAAAGGTCAACTTTATAGCCATTGTTCTTCTGTTTTTCTATTTTTGTTGTTCATTTGTTTTTGTTTTTCTACCATAAACAAAAGTATTCTTACTCTCAGCTCCACAATCTCGTCACAATAAAAGAATAATTACTCTTCCTGTTGGTTTCTTGAAATGTTGTATTGCGAAAGCTGAATTAATTTACATTGTTAGAACTCCAGAAGCCATTTAACTTCTTAATTGAAGACTCTGTACAAACTGTTAACAAATTAAAAAATTACTTACAGAAACACTAATTAAATTGCAAGAAAGCACTAATTAGATTGTGTACTCTATTGCTTTTGCTGAAAGAAAAGGTTATATCAATTGAAAACATTCAAGTGTTCAGTCTTATATAATCAGAAGCTAAGGTACGTACTTATAATTTTTACAGCAACTATTAATTTCTTATACGAAATTCCAGTTATTATGTATGGCCAACATTTTTCTAATAATAAGATTTATATCTAATGTTTCATATAAAATTCACATCATCATTATCGTCATTTTACATGTTTTCCATGCTGGCATGAGTAGGATAGGTCATCAAGGTCTATGACCACACAAGGTTGGATAACCAAGTCTTGTTTATACATTCCATATAAAGGCATGGTTTCTATAACACGATACCTTTCCTACACAATCTCTATCAATTACTTCTTAGTGTGTCTGTGACTGATTTCATTCTAGTCTCCTTTATAATAAATTAAAGACACAGGATTACTTGTGTTGTTAAGAAATTCACTTTGGAACTGGGTAGTTTTAAATTCAGTACCACTGCATGACACTTTGGTTAAGTGATATGTGCCAATTAATGCCTTCTGAGTGAATTTAGTAGGCAGAAACTACAGGGAAGTTCATTACATATATATATCATCATCATTATTCTTTGTCAATTCTCTTTCTACCACCACTCTCTCACCCTTTTCTCTCTATTTCTCTTTCTATATATATATATATATTATTAGTACAGTCACAGGAACTTCTGAAACAAAGAATAGGGGGAAAGCAGAAATTCTTTGCTTAAACTTTAAATTGTACTAATAATAAATATTTGCTCTATGAGTTTATATATATATCATTATCATCATCATCATCATCATCATCATCATTTAACATCTATCTCCACACTAGCATTGGTTGGACAGTTTTGTCCCACTTGAGCCAAGATTGGTCAGGAGACCATGTTTTGCTTGTACATATATATATGTATGTATGTATGTACGTATGTATATACGTATGTATAGTGCCTTTGCTCACTATAAAAGCTTCACGGCACAGGCATTGCTTTATATCTGGAGATCTCTCTGCACTTGTCGTGATATGGTACCATGGGCCCAGCACTATGTGTCAATAATTGTCACAAGTGTAGTGTTTGTACCCGAGTTTTCAAGTCGCTGGCTGGACTGGAAAGTCACACTCGTTTAGCGCATCGGTAGGGGTTCTCCTACATGGATATAAAGTAGTGGCCGTACTCGAAAACGAGTTGGCAGCCACCATGTATACAATCCTTATTGAGCCCTCTTCAGATTTTGGTCTTCATAGTTATTATTACTATATATATATATATATATATATATATATATATATCGTGGAGGTGCCACGGCAAAAAAGCACCCAGCCCACACTGTAAAGTGGACGTGTAGGCGCCACGGAAAAAAGCACCCAGCACTCACTGTAAATGAGGTTGGTGTTAGGAAGGGCATCCAGCTGTAGAAACCAAGCCAAAATCAGTTCCTGTATGAGCAAGGCATGGTTAGCCAACCAGACAATGCCCACAACAGGACAACCCGTCTAACCCATGCTAGCATGGAAGAACGGACGTAAAACGGTGATGATGATGATGATGATGATGATGATGATATATATATATATATATATAGTAATTTAAGGTATCACAAAATATAAATATGTATGATGCTTATGTTTCTCAGTAGAAAAGAAAAGCTCAATGAAAGAAATCAACTGTGATCAAGTGGTCATAACTACAGATGGATAGTCATATCTGCCAGATTTTAAAATATCCAGGTAACATTTATATGTCACAATTGAGCCACCTCCCCTATAACACCATCAGGAATTAAGGGCTCAACAAATGAATGAATGTAGGAATCATCTGAAAGAAATCTCTGGTACTGACCCTTTCATTAATATATTTAAGGAAGGTACTGCCTACAATATATAATAATTGTTTCTAGTTTAGGCACAAGGCCAGAAATGACCCAGTACATTACTGGTACTTTATTTTATCGACCCCGTAAGGATGAAAGGCAAAGTTAACCTCGGCCGGATTTGAACTCAGACCGTAAAGGGACGTAACTATGCTGGAAAGCATGTCCGACCCTCTACCAATACTGCCAATTCACATATAATAATAATCATGAATTTGGAGGATTTTAGTGATACAACAAACTCTCTCATTATGAGCTGGAGTTTGGAACAATTAAGCAAAGGCTGGAAGTGTTTTCGATAAAGTGGGGATATTTCCAGACAGTTTAGTATTGAAAGGGCTAAATGTTTCCACATTAATCTTTTCTTTACCATAATTTTATTGAAAACTCTACATATATATAAATACTTTTGAAAACAATCAACAATTTGGAGGGATATAGTTATATAACTAATTTTCTCATGATGAAACTGATGTTTAGAGCAACTTAATAAAGGTTCTTACATGGAATTATAATGAAAGTTTTTTAAAAATAAATATGAAGCCTATAAAACAAACTGTTTTGTATTGTCAAACTGAGGGAGATTTCAGGCAATTTGGTATCAGAAGGGTTAAACCAGAAATTTGAGTAAATTTTAAATTTCTGTGATAACAAGGAATGGAATTTCTCCATTCCATGTTTACTATGAAACAAAGCAGAACAAAGAGTCAAGAATTGCTGGCATCTGTCGTAAAAGAAAAAAAAGATTATATTTGCCATTCTTAGCAGACCGTAAAACTTAATGAGAAATTTAATTAATTGGCAACAACTGTCATGAGGAAATCTCTGGAATATAATAGAACTTTCTTAACACTCTAATACTATCACTTGCTTGAAGAGAGACACATTGCTGATTATTGGAGTAAAATTAGACATTTCTTTCAAAATGGAGCCAACAACATTATAATCATTATCATCATTGTCAATTTCACCACCACTACAAACATCATCACCTCCACCAACACCACAATCATCCACCACAACCAGCAGTCGCCACTACCACAGCCACCACAACCAGCAGCAACAACAGCAGCAATAACACTATTTTACTGCCATCAGCCCCCATACATGTATGTATATATAGATAGACAGATGTGTGTGTGTATATATATATATATATTTATATATATATGTATATATGTATCATCATCATCATCATCATCATCATTGTTTAACGTGTATCTTCCACGCTAGCATGGGTTTAGATAGGAATTGTCCTACTTGAGGCAAGATTGGTCGTCTCGCTCGTATGGGACTGGTTGGCAGGTTTTCTACAGCTGGATGCCCTTCGTAACACCAACCACATTTACAGTGAGGACTGGGAAGTTTTTACCGTGTTACTACATGGCCACATTACAGCGTGGACTGTGTGTTTTTTGTCGTGACACCTACACAACCTCATTTATTTAGGAGTGGATGTTGTG
>OZ024741.1:145449134-145524134 GCA_964016885.1 Eledone cirrhosa | reverse complement strand
TTTTTCCCACATCTTATGTTAACTATTTTTCCCATTTTGACGCTATAGTCACTTATATATTATGGAATACTGTTGGCTTTTTCCTACAATATTTTCTCTACCTTTCATTTATATATATATATATATATATATATATATATATATATATATATATATACATATACACCCCTATGAGGACAGGCCATTATAGAGGATCTTTATAACATGCACAAAAAAAAATTGATGTTTAGCATAGTCTGCTTTCTCCATTTTTAGATTTTCAAAAGCATTTCTTTTTAAGTTTAATTCTCCTTTCATTCAAACAACTGCATACTGTTTTACGATTGCATGGTCAGGGTCGCTTCTGTCCTTGCGAAAGTTATGGATACAACTTGCTTCTTTCTTTTTTTTGGTTTGTTGATGCTTGCCTTGATAAATTTATTTTTTTTAAATTTGTGACAAGGGGTGTATCTTTACTTTTTTTTCGTGTTTGAAAAAAAAATTATTATGTTGTGAGTTTAAAATTAGTTTGAATTTTCTTATAAACATTTTCTCTTTATTAATTCTATCTTGTTCTGTGATTTCATAATCACATTGGTATAATGGGAAAACATCAAAATTTGGTAGCATATGTTTGCTTTGAGGGATCTTTCTAGTATATGGGATTCTTATTTGTTGTCTATGGACTGTCATTCTTTTTCTATATGTCAACCCTGTCTGTCCAATTTAATGTCTGTGGTAACCTCTGCAGGTTATGACATAAAACGGTTGCACGAGAAGTTATTCTTAATTTTGAAGATGGATCCATCTTTTAAGTGAAATTCATGGTATAGACAAATAGGGGTGTGAGTTTCAATTACTGATAGTTCACAAGTTTGAGCACTCAATGCTAATATTTGGGTCCAGCTACTGGTATGGGATTTTACATTTAGTATTTCATCATAGATGTTATCCTATATATATATATATATGTGTGTGTATGTGTGTGTATACGTATGTATGTATATACACACACAAACACACACACACACACACACGTCTCCTCAGTCAACCTCTGCAAATCCCTACGGTTTGGAGCATTAAGGTTGACACCGTTTATTCCAGAGCACATTGGAACCTAATAAAACAGGTAGAGATATGTCATGCCTTTAGGCGAATAACAAAAATATTGAAGAAAAGTGTCCCAAGTGTGTCAACTGACAAAGAAGGGCAAGAATACTGCATGAGGGCTAAGCCAAATGAGAAAAAATATAGAAGGGAGAGAAATAGCAAAACAGAAGAGAATAATAAGGACTGTAGTCTAACACAGACAAAGAAGAATGACACTGAGGTGTAGAAAAGGAAAGAAGGGAGAGTAGAGGAAGACTGGGTAGTGTGATGCCTATTATATGATAGTTTTAAAAAAACCTACATGACTATGTCTTTAGAATAGGACAATGAAAAATACAATGGAAAAATGGACAGTCCCAACTATTCAGTCAACCTCTGGAAATCACTATGGCTTTGATGCATTAAGATTGATACCATTCATTCCAGTGTACATTGAGAAAAAACAAAACAGGTAGTGACAAATTGGTGTGCCAGTTTCAATTACTGATAGTTTATGAGTTTGAGCACTCGATGCTAATATTTGGTTGCGGTTACTAGTGTGGCATTCTACATTTAGTATTTCACCACAGACGGTATTCTTAAGAAGCAGAGTGTGACTAATAATAATAATTGTTTCTACTTTTGGCACAAGGCCAGCAATTACCCAGTACATTACTGGTACTTTATTTTATCAACCCCGTAAGGATGAAAGGCAAAGTTTAACCTTCGCAGGATTTGAACTCAGAGCATAAAGGGCCGTAACTCTTTGCTGCAAAGCATGGCGTCCGACCCTCTACCGATACTGCCAATCCACCGCCCTAATAATAATAATAAGAAGAAGAATCAATATAACATCATTATGTTTAATGTTGTAACATTGGTATTTCGTTCCTGCTTATTATCATTATTTTTGTTTGCTTATTATCATTATTTCTTCCTTCAGTTTTGTTTCTATTTCTTGCTGAGTGTCTTCCCTACACCTAGGGCAAAAATTATTATTATTATTATTTGATTATTTATCACGACCAGCTTTAATGGTGCTTTGGATCTGTTATTTTAGGGAATACTGGGTTACAACTAGTAACCTTGTTTAGCTTCAGCTTTTTCATATCACTAGAATTTTTTTCAACATGCTGACTCATATATGTGTGTGCGTGTGTGTATGTGCATATGCATACATTTATATGAATGAGTATATAAATATGAATGCGCAAACACAAACACACAAAATACACACTCACAGACATACATTCACACAAACACACACATACACATACACTCACACAGTATAGCAAATGGAACGCCAGCTGTTGTTTTGCTATAGTTTTTCCACCAATCACTTCCTTTTACACACATACATTCACACAAACACACACACACATTGTGTGATAGACAGAAGTCGCTCAAATTTATAAATAGACTAGCCGAATTACCCATGCCTTGCTGTGTTTCACACATTTTTTTTGTAAGAAAATGATGATTGATTTTAAATCAGTGATATAATTTATGGAGAAAAACTCAGCATTTCAATATTACTCAATGTAAAATGTAACGCATGAAAAATTGGAAAACATTATTTTTTGTAATATATCAAATCAAAATTATATTATTAAATCTTATTCTTATTTTGTTTCTTGTAAATAATTTTTTTCAAAATATCAATTCAAAACTTGATCATTTCATTTTTGTGTAAAGCATTATTTTCAAATTAGAAATTCAAAGTTTAATTATTTATTATTTAACATAATAAATACATGAAAATATATTTCATACATCCTAATGAAGAACTTCAGGGTAAATAACATAAAAGAGAGGTGCTTTTTTTGTTGATTTACATTTAATTAATAGAAAAACCCCGTGATAATAGAGGTTCCAATACTCAAGTTAAGGGCTTCCAAAATTTTCACTATAGGGGGTTTTACCCCAATTAGGGTGTCTTAATATTATTGAAATTTGCTGAAATTTTGTGAATAGCATCATATCTTGTAATTTACCTATGGTATAAATTTCATATAAATTGAAGGCAAAAACTTTCAGAAGGGTTGATAAAATGAAATAAACTTATCCAAGTATCCTGGGAAATGTAGTTTCAGAATATATATGGTTATGGGGGTCTATCTCCAAAACCATAGAGGAATTCGTGAACAAACAAACAAACAGACAGGAACTACAACACTTTATATATGTAGATTCCTTGTCATTTCACTGCTGCTGACAATCCAGAACCTTTCCCAATATTCAGGCTGTTCCCAGTAGTGGTTCAATCCCTAGTGCAATGTTTATTTTCAGCAGGTAGTTTTCAAGGTTTTTTGTCACCATGCTAAGGGCACCAATCACCATTTACAGTCTCTACTTTCTCCTCATTTTGTTCAATTCTAGTGTCAAATGGATGCACTACATTTATGAGGGTACAGTTTCTTTCCTTCTCAATTACAAAATATCTCATCTGTTGTGTTCAATCTTCAACTTTATCTGAATCGGGAAATCCCATCTTACTCTTCTCTAGCATCTCATATCGTTTGTGACACCATGTTCATAGCTTTTGTCTGCACATGGAAATCCATACGTTTTACACAAGATCCAGTGCAACATGGTAGCAACCTAATGCTTTTTATAATCATTCTGGGCTAACTGCTTCCCCTCTGAAACGATATGGGCAACTGTATTTGCTTTCTTCCCACAAATTCTGCATTGAGCTTGAAAACCTTTCTTGTCTAATTTTTTCATTACCCACCTTGTTCTTATGGCTTGATCTAGCACTGCTAATATAAGTTCTTCTGTTTCTTTCTGAATGTAGCTTTTCCATAACCATAACAAGTATTTTTGTTATCACACACGTTTCTCATTCCCTTAAGGAATGCTGAATGCAGGGGCTTTTCATCAAATGCTTCTTTACACTCTTCAGCAACCACAAAATTTGTGTTTTCTGGGTCGCCATTTTTCTCAAATGCGCCATCCTTGACAACCCCAATATATATTTTTCTTTCTTATTTTTTATGTAGAAGCCCATACCACTTTCTTTTATTTTGACAGAAATCCCCTTCCTTCTTCCTTTCTTTTCCAATACAGCCTGTTTGCATCAACTTGTGGGTATATATTTCAATAGTTATTCAGTACTTTCCTTGTTTTCTTATCAATTTCCTTCCATTCTACTGTCATTCATTCTACTATTCCTGCCCTATACCTAATTAATGAAACAGCTCTGGTGTTTATTATCTGGACAGTATTTCCACTATTCAAACTCCACTTGAGGATCATCCTCAATCTTCGAAAGTACTCTTTTCTGACAATTTCTATTTCCATTGCACCACTCTGCAGTAATGAAATCACAATGATGCCCACATATTACGGCCAGAGAGTCGTGAGGGTTCGAGTAGGCCAGGTTCCCCTTAGTGGAGATGGCGTGGTTGACGGCAGCCGTCAGCGAGGACGTTGAAGATTCAACAACCATACTCAACGTCATATGAATAAGACAGGAAAATTGGACAGGGTCGGGGATGGAGCTAATCATCCAAGCAAACCACGAAAGCGTTGAGGCCATCCCCGATGTAATAGACCTGGACGACGGCAGCCATCTACCCGTGACTGTCGAAGGTAGGCGCCCAAGGCGTCATGGATGCGGTCACAAGACGCACCTTAAGGCATTCTGCCCCAAAATTACCAAAATAGGCACGCGCCCACCCCTTCTCCCTACGCCGTGCCCTGCAACTGGAGCAGACAAACAAACAAAGACCACAGTGGCAGAAGAGAAATCACCATCCCCAACAACAAAAACACCATCTCTTCCACCACCCACGGAACCAATGGAAAGCATACCCCTTCCTGATATAGCTATATTGGACAAGGAGTGCGATGAGGCCGAAGAGTGGAGAACTATTCCAACAAAAAAAAGGAAGAACTCCCTACCCTCATCCCCCGCAAAAAAAAAAAAGGAAGAAAGAACCTTAAAAAAAAGAAAATGAAAACTACCCCACCTCCTCCACCACCATCAACAGCCACACCCCACAACCACCTACACCATCACCAACACAACCGCCACCACCACCCTTACCATCTACCCCATCGTCACCTCCAACAACACAACAGCAAACACATAAACACCAACACCCAAACAGCAGACACAAAACACAGCCACAGACACAAAGCTTTTAAATTACATTCAACACCACACCAACATCACAGAAACAAACTACGTACAAACCACCAAAATTTCACCCCCAACACACATAAAAATAATAGAAATTACACAAAAAAATTACATAACATTAAAAAAATCTTCCCCACATCAATTGGAGACTACTGTGGGAACATCACCAAAAGAATATTCACGGATATTCTCGTGGAGAAACCCACCAATGGTCGGAGGGATGGATCACCCACTCCCTTCCTAAAGAAGAGACACAGGTAATTTTTTTTACCTCTCCCCTCTCACTTGTTTTCCTCCTATCCTAGCCAACATGGCTACTCTCAGAATAGGTAGCATAAATGTACGTGGCCTGGGGTCGTCTTGAAAGCAGGGGCACCTGCTGAACGATCTCAGGTCGCTAAACATAGATGTGGTGGCCATCAGCGAGACCAGAATCTCTGAGGCACGGGCCTTCGCACCGATCTTCGGCGGCTACGATGTGTACTCATCTCCCAGTCGTCCTGGATCGGGGGGAGGAGTTGCTGTGATTTTTCGGAGAGGTTTGGATCTCGCCATACGTGCCATCTTCCTGGAACCAGAAGGTAAGTTGGTGGTGCTGGACGTGACCAGCGAAGACAGGCAAGCTTTCAGGCTAGTGGCCGTCTATGCCCCGACAGGAGCAGGGCGGCCTGAATCTTCTGGCATCTGCAGACCTTTCTTGGAACGTCCCGCTCTTTAGTGTTAGTGGGCGACTGGAACGGGATCTTATATGCACGCTGGGACTGTGTGGGATTAGCGGATAGGGGAGGAGGGTGCACGAGCCTCACCAACCTGCTCAGGCGTTTTGAACTGTCTGACAGGTACCGATTGGATTTCCCGAATGAGCCAATGTGGACTTGGACAAACCGTATCGGTTCATCCAGATCATATCTAGATAGAGTACTTTGTAGGGAAATAGATAGGTCTAGCATAAGCTGTCCACAATTCAAGATAGTCAGCTACACGGACCACAAATTTGTGATCTGTGTGCTTGACTTAGATAGGCTTCATAGACGAGGACCCGGCTACTGGAAGCTAAACGCGGCCTTACCAGCGCGCAAGGCCTACAGAGACCGTCTTAGCGAACTAGTTAAGCGAGCGTTGATGGGGGCCATCGTCAACAACAAGTGGTGGTTTGTTCTGAAAAGAGCAATTAGAATAGAGCCCATTAGGTTTAGTAAGGCTTTAGCTATAGAGAAAAATAGAGCAGAGGGAGAACTAGTTAGAGAATTAGACGAGGCGCTTAGCAAAGGCATCGCGACCGACGTACTTGCGGCGAAATTGGCCCTTGACCAATTCTTCAATGCAAAGAACGAAGGCTGCGTTGTCAGAGCTAGGGTGCGTGCTCTCAAGACACGAGGGGGCGAAATCCGTTCAATGGGCCCGAGTGGCGGAGGCGCGTAGTGGAAACAAAGCCACGATCCGGTCTTTGGTGGACCATGACGGGCGCATGCTACTCGATCCCGGGCAAATGTGTGAAGCTTTTCAGCGACACTTCGCTCAGCTGTTCGGGGGCAGCGGCGGGCCGGATTGAGGGATGGACTTTAGTGTCTACCTCGACGGACTGCCGCGGCTCTCGGCCACTGAGGCGGAGTGTTGCGAAACGCCGATAACAGCAGCTGAACTACGGGAGGCAATGACTGGCTGCACAAGGGGTAAATCGCCTGGTTTCGATGGCCTGCCCTATGAACTTTACGTACAGATGCCAGACTTGTTCGGAGGCCTCTTGGCGGACGGCTACTGCAACTGGCAACAGAACGGGAGAATTCCCAGCTCTGTGAGCCGAGGAGCGGTGACGCTGCTGAGAAAGGATCCGAACAAGGGGGATAACATAGATAATTTTAGGCCCATAACTCTGCTAAACACAGAGTTCAAGATTTTGGCCAAGGTGCTAGCAAAGAGGTTGGCGCTTGTCGTTGGTGGTCTGGTGGGAGAGGTGCAGACATGCGCCATTCCCGACAGATCCATCCACGACAACCTCCACCTCATGCGAAACATCGTAGAGAGGGTAGCTAGGGAACCTGGCACGGGTGGGTCCTTGATCAATTTAGATCAGTCGAAAGCTTTCGATAGGGTCGACCATCGTTACCTAGCGGCAGTCCTGAAGGTGGCTGGCTTTGGGTCCGTCTTCAGAGGCTGGATCGCTGCCATGCACAGCGACATCTGCTCTGTGGTGAGAGTGAACGGTCACCTTTCAGAACCGTTCAACATCATGCGCTCGGTCCGCCAGGGATGTCCCCTCTCGTCCCTCTTGTACGTATTGACTCTCGAGCCATTACTGCACAAACTGGAGACGCTGAGGGACGTCCCGCGCGAACTAGGATGCGGAAGATCCGTGTCAGCATATGCGAACGATGTCACCATAGTGGTGTCGAACGCCAAACACATCGAGGCGATCGGCACTACACTAAGAGAATACGAAGCGGTGACAGGAACAATGATCAACCAGGAAAAGTCAGTGGGTCTGCAGCTCGGCACCTGGAGAGGCAGGTCCATGCCGTCCAACAGCGTCGTTAGGCGCTGGACGGACGGACCGGTTAAATTGCTAGAGGTCTGGTTCGGTCAGGACCTCCAGACGGACAAAAACTTGGACGAGGTGACGAGCAGGGTGGCTTCTCTCACCCAGAAATGGGCGAAGAGGAAACTATACCTGAAAGGTCAAGCGGAGATGGCTAACGCGTACATTGCGTCCGTCATCTACTACCGCCTGACCGTCGTACCTTGTCCTAAGCCCCGCCTGACTGAGATGGCGCGTTTGCTCTTTCGCTTTTTGTGGAAGGGACGCACTCCGATGGTCAGGCGATCCATCTGTTGTCAACACCCGCTACGTGGAGGGCTGGGCATGCCGTGGCTGATGATGCGCAGGCACGCGCTCAGGCTAAGACATCTCCACCTCTTCCTCGACGGTGATCAGGTGTGGTCGCCGTTTGCTAGACGCGTCTTTCCCCAGCTCGTCTCCTTGACGGAGCTGCAGTCCTGGGTCAAGCGAAGACCGAGAGGGAGCACTTGAGACTGGAATGTCTTCAGGCGCTCACAGCCCTCAACCAATCGGTCAATGTGATCGGTGGAAACTCCACCTCAGCGTTCTATAGAGGATTAGTGGAGAGGAAGAGCGACGACGTACTTGGGGAAACTCTAGTCGTCGACGAATATCAACTAGCCAATCTCTCAGGAAGAACTTTCGGGCCGGGGCCTATGGACAACTTCCAGAAATCCCTGTACCAGTAATGCACTGGAATAATTGCTGGCCTTGTGTCAAAAGTAGAAACACTTATTATTATTATTATTATTATTATTTGAGTCTCAGTCATTGATGTTATTTAACTGGAAAGTTTGTTGAAATGAATATCAAGCTGCTACCTGCAGCCTCAGATATTTAGGACGTATCAGAGGGTTCTTGCTGCTCCCAGCAAGCTTGCCTTTTGAAGTGTTTCAAAAAGCAGGGCTGGACTAATCTTCTTTAACCATCCTTGGAAACTCTTTGAGATAGTACCTAGTGCGCCTATGACAATTGGGACGACCTTGACTTCATGGCAGTTCCAAATTCTTCTTAACTCCCACTTTAAGTCCTGGTATCGGTTAATTTTCTCCCTCTCCTTTTCTTGCACTCACGTGTAGGCTACATCTACAATCAGGCACGATCTTTTTTCCTTGTCGAAAACCACCAGGTCAGGCTTATTGTGTTCTAATTTCTTGTCCGTCTGTATCCTAAAATCCCATAGCACCTTCACCTGATCGTTTTCTATCACCGACTCTGGCTTATGCTCATACCACTTCCCAGAATGTGGTAAATTGTTTAATTTGCATAGATGCCAGTGGATCACCCTGCCTATCACATCATATCTCCAGCCTTTATAGTGAGTCTGGGCTAGGTGTTTACACTCGGATACAATGTGAGCCACAGTCTCCTCTCTCCCTCCACAGATCCTACAGTGGGCTAGCCTTAGTTTTTTGGCCTGCCCTTTAAGAGTTTCAACTGTGATACTCAAATCAGCTTGTTGGTGTGCTTGTTCACTAATTTCCTTTTGTACTGTCTCAACCCACAGTGCCTGACTATTATGTTCAACATCCTGCTCCCATATTCCTCTCCGGAATGTCTTAGTCTGTTCCGTCTCAGGGATCAAGTCGTTGGCTCTTTCTTTCCCTTCAAGCTGCCCAAACAACATCTTCTGGTTGTTGTCAAACATGCGGTTCTGTCTATACTGACTGACTCTGCTCTCATACCGCCTAATCTTTGCACTTTTTGCTACAATGCCTTGCTTCAGTTTCTCTATGATAATATTTAGCTTTTTCCCCCTAGTTTTGTACTTTATTTCCAATCTATTTTTAGTGTCTATGTTTTGTAATGTCCCATTCAGTAGGGGCTGAAGCTTTCCAATGTCTTTTTTCATTTCCTTGATTTGACTATTCAGTCGTTTCTTCCACCAAGGTTCTTATCTTTCTTGTTTGTTGTTTCCTCTCGCTTTTATGCCAAGTAAATTCCTCACCACATTTGCTGTTGCTTTGAGGATATTTGTTGCATTGGTGAAGGTTCCTCGACTCAAGGTATGGGATGACTTTGTTTACCTTAGCTGTTGTTTCTTTTAACTTTTTCCTGTGTACAAATCTTAGGTTCATAGGTTTTCCACTATCATTGTTCATTTCATCTACCACTAAGTTCAGGATATTAACCATATGTTGTCCTAGCCCGTCAGTATTCATTTCCTCAATGGCCGTATCTTTGTTCCAGATGTTATTTATTTCAGCATTCAGATCATTGTCTGCTTCGGATGCTTCTTCAGGTCTCTCAACCTCCTCACCTTTATTTCCCACTGGCTCATTTTCCTGACATACTCCACTCTCCATTTCCAACCTAATCTCTCTGCTCAGTTCCTCCAGTTCCAACTCGCTTATCCATCCATTAGTACTTATTACTCGAGCCTGCCCGGCCAATTTTTTTTCCTCTAATTTAAATAGACCAATCTCGTTCCAGATGTTATGCATCCGTTTCCTATAGCCTTTCTCCTTGGGGTTACTCTTCAGGTAACATTCCATGACAGTTCTATTAAATTCTTTCGTCCAGTTGGTTCTTGTCCCTTTCCTTCTTCTTCTTCCTCCAACCCCAGCAGTATTTGGATGACAGCCAGGTCCCTGCTGCTGGGCCAGGGAGCACTTGCTGGGTGAGAGTCTTTCACATGACGTTCCAGTCTCCTCTTCACTGTCATTCGAACAGTTTAGGTTCAACATTTAAACACTCTTATCGAGGATTGGTGAATGTATGGTTACATAACCACCGGTGATTTCATCGGTGATATTATTATTATTATTCTTTGAGTCTCAGTCATTGATGTTAGTTAACTGGAAAGTTTGTTGAAATGAATATCAAGCCACTACCTGCAGCCTTAGATATTCGGGACGTATCGGAGGGTTCTTGTTGTTCCCAGCAAGCATGCCTTTTGAAGCGTTCCAAAAAGCGTGAAGGGGCCAATTTTTTTTAACCATCCCTGGAAACATGGCAGTTCCAAATCCTTTTTACCTCCCACTTTAAGTCCTGGTATCGGTTAATTTTCTCCCTCTCCTTCTCTTGCACTCTCGTGTCGAATGGGCAGGCCACATCCACAATCAGGCACAATCTTTTTTTTTCTTTCTCCACAACCACCAGCTCAGGTCTATTGTGTTCCAGTTTCTTGTCCGTCTGTATCCTAAAATCCCACAGCACCTTCACCTGATCGTTTTCTATCACCGACTCTGGCTTATGCTCATATCATTTCTCAGAATGTGGTAAATTGTTTAATTTGGATAGGTGCCAGTGGATCACCCTGCCCATCACATCATGTCTCCAGCCCTTATAGTGAGTCTGGGCTAGGTGTTTACACTCGGATACAATGTGAGCCACAGTCTCCTCTCTCTCTCCACAGATCCTGCACAGTGGGCTAGCCTCCTCCTTGTAAATATGGTGTTTCAACCACTTCGTTTTGAGGGCCTGCTCTTGCGCAGCCATTTATTATCATCATTATTATTATTATCATTATTATTATTACATATGTGCATGTTTGTATGAGTTGGGAAATGCTATTGAATTTTCTCTTATCTCTTCCATGCAGCTTAGTTCTTCAAGTTTGTTGCATAAATCTTCCATGTTGTGTGGAATTTTAACAAAAATTGTGAGACTGCTGAAATGTGATTCTGTATTAATGTATTTTTAGCATTACTACATTGAAATGTTGTATCATCTAATATGCAACCCCCCCATAATGTCTTGATGTGACAGCTTGCTAATGCCAAACGTTTCTTCATACTTAGTTGTAGAGATTTATTTTCATCTATTTCTCACATTTTCTCATATAATGCCAGTAATTTTGTAATGTTCATACGATGCTGCAACACATTTTGTTACTGGAATCTATCTAAATCTTATTCCAAGTTGTATCTATCCTTCTATTGCTTCAGGCGGAAATATTTTCTAACAAATTCATTGCCGTGTTTGTCATTAGTGCTTGGTTTCAACAGAAGTTTCAGTAAAAATCCTTGCTATTGACTTATTTATTTTTAGAATCTATCACTTATTGCCAAATTAGCTGAGATGCTAACAAGCTGAAAATACTACACAATTTATGGTTGAATATGTCTATATCTTCCTCATTATCAACATTCTAATCTAGCCTTTTCATGTATATATATATGTGTGTGTGTGTGTATGCATATATATATATGTAATATGCATATATATATATATATTTATAAATCATCATCATCATCATCGATTAACGTCTATCTTCCATGCTAACATAGGTTAGATGGGTTTGTCCCATTTAGAGGCAAGTTGGGTCGGGTGACCGTGTCTTGCTCATATAGGATAGTTTCTGACTGGTTTTCTATGGCTGGATGCCCTTCTTAATGCCAACGACATTGACAGTGTGTGCTGGGTGCTTTTTGCCATGTCTTTTACACATCAACTTTACAGTTTGGGCTGGGTGCTTTTTTATGTGACACCTAGATGATCACTTTACAGTGAGGCCTGGATGATTTGTGGAACCAGTGTAATATACATATATACATGCACATATCATGATTATGACATACATATATACATCTATTTACATGCATATACAAAACATGTACAATACATGTAATATACATACACATATCATACATATACATACACATATCATACACACTTCATATATATACACATGAATATATCATGAACCTTGTTGATTAGCGTCCATCATTCATGAGTAGGACGGACTGACCCTTATTTACCTCACCCAAGGCAGATTTTGGCTTGGTTTCTACAGCTGGGTGCTCTTCCTACCGCCAGCCACATTTACAGTGTGTGCTGGGTGTTTTATATCATGTTACCTACATAACCATATTACAGTGTAGACAAGACACTTTTTGTCATGACACCTACACGACCACTTTACAGTGTGAACTGGGCAACTTTGTCATGACACCTACACAACCACTTTACAGTGAGGACTGGGCACTTTTGTCTTGGGACTAGGGAGGGTGGAGGAAGCTTGGTGAAAAATGTGGACAGGGTAGTAGAGGAGGTATGGTTACCACTAAGAGAGTTGAATGAGAGGGGATAGAAGTTTGAGTAAGGTGTTACCTACTAGGTATAAGCCTCATCCTGAGAATAATAGAGGGTGGGTCTTCTGTAGAACTGCATAGCACCTGAGGTTGCGGTCTTGTGTCATTGCTATTGAGAGGTGTAATTGTGCAAGGTCAGCTTTTGTTACCTTGTCCCATGTCTTCCTAGCACCTGCCACACCACAGCTACCATCGACTTTGATTGCTCTGCACCTTATTATACAGTTGTCATTCTTCATACGCGTCACATGTCCATACCAACGCAATCTCCTCTCCTGCATGCAACAACTGATCTCTCTTAAGCCTAATTTCTCATGCAGTGTATCTATGCTTTGCCATTCACATATATTGCTATTGCACATCCAGCGAAGCACGAAGGCTTCATTTCTGTTCAGTCTTCGCAGGTCCTCAGCACACAGTGCCCAGGTCTCACTGTGCAACATTGTTGTTCATATACATGTATCATACAGTCTGCCTTTCATTTTGAGAGAAAAACCTTTTGAAGTTAGTAATGGTAGTAGCTCCCTGAATTTCCCCCAACCCGAACTCACTCTGGTTACTGTGCTTTCAGAACACTCTCCCCCACTACTGATTTGGTCACCCAGGTAACAGAAACTATCTACCACTTCAACCTAGCCATCTGAGAATTTGAGGGGTCTTGCTACTTACTGCGCCTGTGCACCTGCCACAAGTAAAACCTACATTATTTGTTAGCCTGCCTGAGATCCCACTACATCTTTTGTGTACCCATTGCTTGCATTTGGTACATACAATGGCATTTCTACCTACTTTTTTCTGCACAGTGAGCAGGGCCATTTCCCTGAGGAGATCTAGGCCCTGTTATCCCTTCTACTTACTAGGACTTTAGTCTTTGCCAGGTTGACTTTAAGACCTTTAGATTCTAGGCCTTGATTCCAGGTATGGAATTTCATCTCTAGTATATATATATATTAATATATATATTAATGTATATATATATATATATATATATATATATATATATATATATATATATATATATATATATGTATGTATGTGTGTGTGCTATTCCACTTATGTTTTCTGTTTAGTTTGGTTGGAGTTCATTTATGTTTGTTGCTTCTGTAGTCTGTTGGAGTGTTGCATCTGTTCAAAACAGATGCAATGATCTAGGGAGGTTATCATTTCCTTGATACAACTGAAAAATCCTCTCAACCATTTGTTTGATATTGATTATAGGGCTGGATGTCCTTTCTAACAGCAACCACTATGCAAAACGTACAAGATTTATTTTATTGTGGCACTAGTTCTAGGAATATTGTCATGTCCTTGACACAACTAAAGAATTTTCTCAACACATACATAAACACCCATATCTATAAATATATGCTACATACATAGATAAAAAACCCATATCTCAGACACGTGCACAGGCATATATTTTCATACATATACATACTAAGTGGTGCAGATTGATTGTTGTTATGCTGGAAGGATTAGGGTATGGTTTTGAAGGATGTGATTTTTACTTTATGGAATGTATGGTGTGTTTCGTGAGTGGGGTTGAATATAGATTCATGGATTGTGTTTGCTTGAGTTTGTGGATAGCATTGAATTGAGTAGATTTGTTTTCATTCAAATTAAGGCAAGTAATGTTCGTCATCATTATATGCAAATTTCTCCCTACTTGCATGTGTTGAAGAAACTCCCCCAGCATATCTTACCTCCACTTGTGATCTTTTGTCATCTCCTGTGTAAGGCTCAGCATTTTGGGATCAGTTCTCATTACTTTTTATATACATAAGTTCTGTAGTTTCTGTCTACCAAATTCCACACACAGCATTGATCAACTAGAGCAGTGCTACTCAAAGTGGTGGTCCGCGGACCGGTGCCGATATGCGAGCCATCAGCTACCGGTACGCGGCCAGTGTCCAGGCCATGCTAAGGAATCATTTGAGGAATTTTTTTTATTACTTTTTTATATGTTTTGATATTGTATTATTTGTTTACAAAATAAATAGAAGATACAAAAATGGTCAACTATTATTATATTCATTATATATATCGTTTCCGGTATAAATTAATATTACTACGAAATATTAGCGGTACGTGGCACATTGAAAAAAAAAAATGCCGGTCCGCCACATCAGATAGTTTGAGAAGCACTGAAAACACCTACCCAAAATGTCATGCAGTAGAACTGAACCCAAAACTATACGAATGCAAAGAAAACTCCTTAACCACAAAGGCACCCATGTAAAGTATTATTAACCTTTTCATCCCTACATTTCTAATGAAATACACTGTATTTCAATTAATTGATGAAGAACTTTTACTTGGTTTATTAAAATTATTAATTATCTAATTGCTAAAATAGTAACTTACTATATGGTTCTTATTTTAAAATATGTTGAAAGATTTAAATTTAATAACAATCCTTTGAAGTGAGTGGTTTTGTTTGATAGAACCAGAGCTGGCTTCAACCAGGGTAGTAATGAAATGGTTAATGTTTATATATATTTCATTATGGTCATACAAATCTGCAAACAATTTTCTATCATTTCGAAGGTTATGGTAAAGTTTTATTTAATCAATATTCAATATTGGCTTTGCTTTTGTGTATTTTTTCTATTTATTTATTTGATTTTGATTTTGTTGTCAGTTACCCAGTGATTTAAAACAAGTATCTTGGGGTAATACTTTGTGAAGTTTTCAGCTGCCATTAAAGTTTTAGATGTATGTATGTATGTTTGTGTATGTTTGTGTATGCTTATATGAACATGTGTGTATGCATGTGCGTGTTTATATATGTATGGATGAATCGATGTATAAATATGGGTGTATGTGTACATGTATGTATGTTTATATGTATGTATGTGCTATGCACATATTCACATGTGTGTGTGTTTGTATGAATATATTTATTTATATATGTGTGTGTGTGTTTATGTGTAAGGTTTTGATGTGACTTTTTCCAAAACAGTAAAAGAACTGATCAATATTAGGTGAGAGGATGCAGCATAACTTAAAAGTTTGTCAGAAGTGAAGAAAACATGGAATATTTTTCCTTCATAATTTCTAATGTGTTTGCTTAAAGAAGCTTCAAGTAGCTGTGACTTTTAAGATATAATAATTGTTGATTGAGTTGATGGAGGACACTACATTAAAGATATTTTATCAAGTTGTGTCAGTGCAGTGCCTGTTACTCGTTTTGAACCTCTGACCTCTGGCTTCAATTATCTCTTCTGTTTATTCTTCAATACTGTGACTCTTACTTTGAAAAAATGATTTTAATAATAATAATAATAATAATAATAATAATGCAGGTTGATATTCATTTCAACAAACTTTCCAGTTAACTAACATCAATGACTGAGACTCAAAGAACAATAATAATAATAATAATAATAATAATAATAATAATAATAAATAATGCCCCCATTCAATACAGCCATATTTTTTTTTTTTTTTGTGTGACTTCTTTTACATAATGGTAAAAAAAAAAGGAATGTGGAATCAATATTGTTCAAGCAAAAAGATGAAAGATAAAGTTTTTATAGCATTGCAAAGGTGGGTGCAGGGGAAGTTTGTTCTAAGTGTGAGAGCCAAGGCAATGTATTACTTAATAAGATATAATGTCTTAAAAGTCACCTCAACTAGTCATGAAGTTACTCTTATATATATATATATATATATATATGTATGTAAGTATGTATATCATACATACATATGCACACACATTATATATATATATATATATATATATATATATATATATATATATATATATATATATATATATATATATATATATATATATATATATATATATATGTATGTATATGCATATGTTTATATCTGTATGTGTGTGTGTGTGTGCATATATATGCAATTATTGTGTGATTTGACTGCAAACAGATTGAATTTTATGATTCTATTTTTTCAAGTATTAATAGCTTAATTGCAGACCTCGTTCCTCCAATGTCCAAAGTAATTGTTTGTGGAGCCATACAACTTCAAATAATTCTATGTATTATCTTTTTGTTTATATTTTTATTGTTGTTGTTTCTACAGAATCTTGATTTCGTTGTGGTAAAAACACAAGAGATAAAATTAAATGGAACAATATATCAACGGGAAAGTCGTTTATTTTTGCAATATTTGGTGTAAATATTTATTGGTGAAAGATGTTAGAATAGTAATCTATTTTGATTCGTTTTTTTTTCTCATTTTTTCTTTCTCTTTGCAAACAATTCTTTTTTACTGACCTGTTTTTTTACTACATACATTGAGAAACAGACATTTCCTAATTTTACCACAGTTGGTAAGATGAATTAATGATGTGCCTAGAATAAAGAGTAAAGACGTTTGCAAAAGTGTTATAAGAAATTTAATCAACTCTTTTGATGCCAACACAGCCAAAGCTGACTTTGGTTCTATGAAACAAAGCTATCTATTTTAAAGGGTTCCAATTTATGTTAAAATTTTCCAATATAATTTGATATAAGAACCGTATGTTAAGTTGCTATATTAGTAATGGAATAATAATTCTAGTACTTCCTCAAAAATTCTTCAGTAATTAATTGAAATACAGTATATATCATCAGAAATATCGTAGCAAAAGTCTTAAACACATTGCTCAATGAATCTATATCATACAAATTAGACTGGCCGTTTCAGTTAGGTTCTCTACTCTGCTTGATATAAATAATAATGCTAACAAGGTCCTTTTATAGACTGAATCATACAAGCAGTTATATTCTGATAAGCAGACAAAATTCTCTAAAACACATAAAGATAATCACTTATGGTTTTTCCTGTGTTTAAAAGAAATAGTAGAAACTATGTTTACATGTGAGTCATTTCAAACAGAGGCTTCTAATTTCTACATTAAATTTCTTTTCAAACTTCTTATATATGCTGTGGTCTGCATAAGCATTGTCTATAAGAGATTCTTGGTCTATTAGTCATACAATCCTTGCACATATGGCCATGGAGAAGCAAGATCACAATGTCAAATGTAAAAAGAATTGACAAACATACACACATATGACAGGCTTCCTTAGAGTTTCCATCTACCGAATTCACTCAAAAGACATTGGTTAAACTGAGGCTATAGTAGAAGACATTTGCTCAGGGTGCCAAACAGGGAGATACAACCTAAGATCATGTGGTTGCAAAGTGGGTATTCTAAGTACGCAGACTTGTCTGTGCCTATAGTCAGCCATGCCTATATGCCTATGTATGTGTGTGAACATCTCTCTCTCTCTCTCTCTCTATATATATATATATATATATAGATATAGATATATATAATCATCATCGTCATTTAATGTCTGTTTTCCCTGCTAGCAATCGTTTGACATGCATCAGGGTCTACCTTAGTACTCAAGTGGAGCTGCTGATCTGAAGGTGGTTTGGGGACCTGGTATACGATCCTATGCTCTACTGAGTGCATTTTATCATGGCACCAACACTAGAAAAATTGTCATATGTTTGACATAACTGAAAAGTCTTCCCAACCCATCGTTTGGCAGATTTTCTATGGCTGGATGATCTTCCTATTGCCAATCACTTTAGAGAGTATAGTGGGTTATCCTTTATTATGTAGATCACAAACACTAAGGAAGTTGTCATGTCTATATATATATACTGCTAGGTATTATTCACAGAGGGACAGGCTTCTATTGCCAATCTGCTTACAACAATATTTTATCTGATGGCTTACAAGATTTTTAAATAAGGCAAACAACACGCATGCACACACACATCCCAGAATATATAAAAGAAAAACAAACCAAAAATACAATTCATTATTAGTATATTATTTCTAAAGAGACAATAACACAAATTAAAATTTGGTTTGATTTTCAAAGGCTTACCAAACAAATTGAATTTCAAATACAGACAATGTTTTTGTAAAGATAATGTCACCAAAATTCAGTATTAAAACCTAATCAGATTTTAAATAGTTTGCTTTTCATTTGAAGTCATAATATAATTATTTTTTATTACTTCTTTGTTTTATAGTGAATGTATTTTTCATACAATTGTTGCTTTCATTTTAAGTATGTAATAATGAATATCAATGAAGGATTTATCAAAATACATTTATGAAAAGCAAAAGTAGTATCATAAAAGTTAACTAGAGTATGATATCTCTGATGTATATACTGGTTTTTAAAATAGATATAATATTATCAAAGGTAACTAAAATTGTTGGCCCCAAGAAAAGCATTCAAACATAAAACCTTTCCTCAAATAAGACCTCTTGATGTGTATGAAGCCTGTCATGGAGCCTTGCATGGCTAACTCCTGTTTGAGCAAGGAAAATGGCTTTAACCCTTTTGATTCCAAACCACCTGAAAGCACTACTTGTTCTATAATATGAAACTATTTATATTAAAATGTTTATATTCATCAAAAACCGTCCATCATAATTCTATGTAAGAATCTTCCTTAAGTTATGATTCAAACATGAGTTTAATGATAAAGTTAATTATAGTACTAAATCCCTCGACATTCATTATTACTGTCCACATGATCTAAAAATAATAGACACTTTTTGTTACCTAGAGTGATTCTATGCAGGAATTGCTTAACAATAGTCACAGGCAAGGGAAGTTGTTAGGGCACCAGACTACTAACTAAGTACTGTTTCATGGTGTTTGTATTCTATCACTAGAATTGTCATCAGCAGGCCAAAGCTCATACTCTCATACTTCTCAATGAAGTGATTTGCCTAAATCTTAAGTATTTCTTTTCAACACATTACACCAGCATGTCTGGCCTTTTCAAACACAAACCCAATGTAGCCACTTGATATTTCTCTCATTAAATTTTCATATAAGAACAAGATGAACTAAGTGGATACAGTATCAGACAACAAGCTAATTAATTAAACCTTTCATAACCATATTTCAAAAAAAAAACATTGCCTATGAATTTTAATTAATTTTTGACATAATAAAAAATTTGGCAGGATTTAGTAAAATAACTAACTTGCTCATTATTAGGTTGATGTTTGAAGATTTTTAAAGAATCTGTAAAACTATTTTATAAATATTTATGTCTATTGTTTTTCCAAACAATGAAGTTGAAGAATTTCTTTAAAGCACATTCTACCATTCAATGTAAATTCAGCTCCAAGTGTTTTTTAATTAGTAATGGAGCCACATTAATGGAGAAAATATTGGTGAAGATTTATGTGTGGAATATTGCAAATCCTATATGGCCAAGATAAAAACTACAAAGTTTTTACAAGGAATTTAGTTTTAGAGATGTGTCACAATTGGGGTCTGTGACACAAACCACACATGGAGATAGAGGCATACCTTTCTACTTAGTTCACTACTCTTAATCGATTTAAATATATATTGTATAAGAAAAAAACGATGAAAATACAGTAATGAGTACATATTCAATGTTACAAATTCTACATATCCTCCTATACATATGTATGAATATTGGCATTATGACTATAATATATTTATATCTACACACACATACACATATATATATATGAATATATTATAGTCATATATATATGAATATATTATAGTCATAAGGCCAATATCCATACATATATATGATTACATTTACTATGAAAGTATGATAAATATCTTGACAATATAGGTTGTTTTGCTTTTAGAACTACATTAACCATCAACACAAAAAGCATTTTAAGGCCATTTCTCAGCAAAAGCATGGGTTATCCCTATGATAGGTTTCCTATTCATCATGAGATCCTTTTTGTATGGATGTGTGATGGCCATATGCCCAGAGTTGCTGCTTACAACATATTCTAAACTAGATACACTCAGCTATACATTATACATTTTGCACATTAGCCTTCATAATTCAATCTTTCATTAAAACTTCATTGTCAATAAATACCATAATGGATATTTTCATATTATTGTCAGGTTATTAGAATCTTTTGGTGAATAACTTAGATGTTTATCCCCACAAAATTGCAAATACAGTGAATCCGCTTCTAGATAGAGAAATGCTCATAGATCTTGCTTACCTATTTACGATATGATATCATTCTCAAAAATGAATAAGTTCTTATTCCCTGATGCAGATGTGCATTCTAAAATTTATGACAGAACCATTCTATGGAGAAATCAGTCATTTGACTTCTTTTTCTGAAGAAGGGCATAGCTTAAACATTTGAATTCACGTCAGTATATAAACTAATTCATAATACACCAATGAGGGTGCATCTAAGTGATCATTTGCCCAAATTCAAATGTGCAAACTGTATAGAATAATTGTAACTGAAATTGACTCAGCTTGTAAAACGTCCATAACTCATAACAGCCTGGCAAATGGTCATAATAGGTTGATGAGTGTGGTGGTGGTGGCAATAGTAGCGGTAGCAGTTGTTTTTGTTCCTGGTTACCTTGTATCTGTGGAAGGAAAATGATTGCTTTGTCATGCCTGTGATCATAAGTCAGTTTGGTCAGCACTGACCTGGAGTTAAGTAAGAACAAGTGATTCGTGTTTGCAAATTTCATTCATTGATTTCTTTTACCATTGCCAACCCTCACAACTTTCCTCAGGCCCTTGAGATTATATATATATATATATGCTAACATTCCTCTGTATATAATATACCAAACAATCTAAACCACAGAATGTAACAAGCTGCTCACCAGAAAAATGGTGTAAATGGAACAACCATTACGAAACATTGCTATTATAAAAACTGTTGTAAAGAATTTATTAATAAATTTGGCAACCATTAAACAGCTACCACTTGTTGCTGGTAATTCTTTAAACTGTCTGGAATTCTTTCAACAAATGTCATGTAACTATTGTACTTTATTGTACTCAAGATTATACCTCTCTTTAAGGGAATATCATCATCAATAGTAAGTGTGCAATTTCAAATCAACCTCTTCCTGTCTAGTTTTCTTCATTCCTGTGCCAAGCCTGAAAGCTTCTCTGTTCAATACAGTTGCCTCTATACAAAAGAATAAAAGCTAATAAAATGAACCAAACTCTTCCTTTTGTACATTCTGCCGTCAAAACAATGAATGATAGAAAATTGCTACATTACACCCTCAAATATCTATTGTTATCACCATGTAAAAAAATATACTTTTCATAGTAAAACAAATAACTTTTCCTCCTTCTTTCTTAACTGTATAGTGTGGGAAATGTTTGACTACAATTATGTACTATATATATATATATATATTTCTTAACCCCACTATCAGACTAAATAATTTCTTTAATTTCTTTAGTCAAAATATGGCGATAGCTTACATTTATAATAATATATATATATATATCCCACACTGTAAATGTGGTTGGTGTTAGGAAGGGCATCCAGCTGTAGAAAACCCGCCAGACAGTCCTATGCGAGCAAGACAACCACTCTTGCCTCAAGTGGGAAAACTCCCGTACAAACCCATGCAAGCGTGGACCATGGACGTTAAATGATGATGATGATGATGATGATGATATATATATATATATATATATATATATATACATACATGTATGTATATATATACATATATGTATGTATATATACATATATGTATGTATATATATATATATATATATATATATATATATATATATATATATATATATATATATATATATGTGTGTGTGTGTGTGTGTGTATATATACACATACATATATGTATATATAGATGTATATATATATATACACATGCATACATGTATATATATATATATATATATATATATATATATACACACACATACATATATGTATGTATGCACAGTATCATTATGGATGCAGATGCACGCGCAGGCATCACAACACATACATACATATATATATTCTAAAACATTATGCAGAGTTGAGTTCTGTTTAAAAATTTCATAATTTTTAAACATTTTATATAGAAGGAGTATTATTATGCCAGTTAAAATTGCAATGTCCATACTGTGTAGCCATCTCACATTTTTATTTATTTAATTTTTTTAATTTGTTGTATAAATCTGTTTGTGTTTTATTGATTTTCCTTTATAACATTCACTACTTCAACTTCCCTTAGCACACACATCTTTCTTTTTTCCTATCTCTCATCAAAGATTTATTCTTATCTTTTATGTTATGTTCCCCCCCCCCCCCCCCACACACACACACACTCTCTCTCTCTCTCTCTCTGAAATGAAAGTATTCAGCATATTTCTGAGACTATATTAAAAAAAATTGCTTAAAAAGCTATCTGCTTTAAAAACTGACTGCCAGACATGGCTGTGTGGTAAAGAAGCTCACTTCAAACTCATGTGGGTCTGGAGTGAAATTCTATAACCTATACTGTTGCAACTCAATAAATGTCTTCTATGATAGCCTTTGGTTTGTTTATGCCTCCTCAGTAGAATTTCATGGACAGAATCACAGAATCATTGCACAGCACATTACATATATATATATATAGTTGTTAGGACATAATAAAGGCATATCGTTCTGTTGTTAAAGCATTTGATTTACAACCATTAGTCTGAAAGTTTGATTCTAGGACTGGGTAGTATATTGTGTCCTTGAACAAGGCACTTTATTTCACCATAAGTGTAAAAGTGAGTTGCGATGTCACTGGTTTAAAGCTGTATCAGCCTTTGTTTTTTCTTTGGACAACATTGGTGGCATGGAGAGGGAAGACAGGTATGCATGGGTGAGTATTAGTCTGCCACAAAAAACAACTTGCTTGGGCTTGTGCATTAGAGGTAAACTTTCTAGGTGCAAAACACATGGTCATTCATGACTGAAGGGGCTCTTTACTTTTTTAATTTGTTAGGGCATTAGATATTTATTAAAAGTATTAGTATGGATGCACATGGCTTAGTGGTTAGAGCATTGGGCTTGCAATCGAAAGGTTGTGAGTTCAATTCTTAGACCGGGTGATGTGTTGTTTCCTTGAGCAAGACACTTTATTTCACATTGCTCCAGTTTACTCAGCTGTAGAAATGAGACGATAGGGACTGGGGTCCCTATCATTCCACTGCAAAGTGGTCGTGGAGGTGCCACGGCAAAAAAGCACCCAGCACTCACTGTAAATGAGGTTGGTGTTAGGAAGGGCATCCAGCTGTAGAAATCAAGCCAGAATCAGTTCCCGTCCCACCCTTGCAAGCAGGGAAAAGTGGACGTAAAATGAAATGATGATGATGATGATGATGATTACTTTACCTTTCATCATTTTTGGGTTGATAAAGAAAGTACTAGCCCAGTGCTAGTGCAGTCCTCTATCCATCCAGTTGTCACAATTTGGGTGTTTCGCTGGATCAAGGGAAAGAATCAAGAAGGTGTTTGTGACTGCATGGGCACTAAAACCATTTAGAAAAACACAATAAATACTATAAAGTCTTATTTATTTGCAAGTGACAGCAGTACTTTTTGTTTTCAAATATATGTATACAGTCCGTTCATATATTTGTTTTGAAAGATTCTTGGTAAATAAAACTATGATGAAACATATTGTTATACTTTAGGATGGTCATGCTGCCAGTTAAGTTTCACCTCAAGTTTAGCAAATGGATGGTTATTTGTCAAAATTCTTTTGTTACACATTGTATCGAATCTACGAGATTTTGATATTATGTATTTTGAGAACAATGCCTTAACAACATCAGTATGAGTGGTCAGTTACAGCCGGTTTGAACAGAAACAGGTCAGAAAATTCTGGCTAGATATGGCTGGTTTAAATGCTAATGAGTTAAACATATAATTAAATAACCATCTAATTACTAAACTAACCAAGAAATGGACTAGTTACCTGACCAATAATGGTTTCTAATTTAGGCACAAGGCCAATAATTTTTTATTACTTTTTTTTTTTTGGTGGGGAGAGTCAATAAAATCAATCTCAAACATGTTTGGTATTTTATTTTATCAACTCTATAAGGGATGAAAACGAAAGATAATTTTGGAAGGATTTGAAACATAAAGGGCTGTAACTTTATAACACAAAGCATGTTGTCCAATGCTCTATTGATAGTGCCAATTTTACCTAGTAACCTCTGCCTTAGTTACCTGACTTAAAATAAAACTGATGCATGTACTTTTATAGGCAGCATGACCGCCCCCCCCCCCATATATATATATATATATATAATTACATAATAAACAACACATTATAATTATTCCATTATCAAAGGTTTCAGGAAACTAGACGATCCTTACAGAAACGTTCGACTCATTCATCAGATGAAATAGTTATAACTATTTCAGCTTGCTTTTGTGTGTTGACACAACACACAAAAACAACATGGTGTAGGACAGAACTAAGGAGAGACACAAAATAAAAACCCAATCACTGAGGAGTTCACAGAATGTGTGACAAAAGAGCTTTGATAATATATAAACAACCATCCAGTTATTGAACCAACTAACCAACCATAAATTTATAATAAATTGAAGTGAAAACAAACAGGTGCATGTGTTTTTATTGGTAACATGACCCTCCCAAAGTATAACAATATCTGTTTCAACACACGTTCTCAGATCAGAAATCTTACAAAACAATTTCAAAAGTAAAGTATATATATGTTAATTTATAAAGTTAACTGTCTCAAAGTTAACTGTCTCAATGAAAGAATAAGATATATAAAATTATCGACTCAGAGAAGTGATAAAATATATTAAACTTAAGCCAGAATATCTATTTTGACACCATGTGGTTTGGCAACAACATGGTGTGTATGATGTGTATTCAACTTCTCTCATTCTAAAGAATTCTCCTCCAAATGACAGAATTGCAATTTTTCCAATATTGGTTATTCCAATGTCTTGGAATAATTAGTGTTGTTTTTTGAATTCCAGAAATCATGGGCAGGGAACTATACGAGTAAAACTGACTTATTTTAGTCAATCTAGCATATATCATACCAAATTGAGATTTTGGCTTAAGTTTAATATATTTTATATATATGTGTGTATATATATATATATAACCTTATATGGTTGATGGCTAAGAGAAAAGTGTACTCAATACCGAATTAGTGTTTAAATATTAATTTTATCAAGGCTATATGAGTTTGGTTTCTCTAGAGTTTTTCACCTGTTTATTTCTGTGATAAACATCACAGCATTTTTCCATTCATTACACTCTTTCATCATTCCCTCTGTGATTCACAGTGATATAAGATCACCTCTGACCACTTCTGCCCAGGTTATCCTTGTTCTACCTTTATTGCAGATACTGCCACTGGGATTTTCTGGTAATTCTTCACCAAATGGTCATCATCCATGTGCATTACATGTCTGTACCAATGCAGTCAATTCTCTAATACACCACTTCAGATTCCTCTTAAACCCAATTTCTCCTTCAGTTCATCCAGGCTCTACTTTTGTCTCACATTTAGATCATACATCCAAGGAGGCATGGTAACTGCCTTTCTTTCCTGCCTATGCAGTCACTGCCCATGTTTCACTAACATGCAGTATTGCCTTTACTCACAGGGATCATACAGCCATATTTTTGTACATAGGGAGAAACCTTTTGTTGGCTGAAGCAAGTCTTATTAGTATTTCGCAATGGGTTATCATGAATCTCTGGACTGCTTACTACAGTACACACACACACATACTATTTATCACACATTGTAAACACAGAGAACATATGTCAGCCAATCTAAAAATACTAATAAAAGTTCAAGCCAAGTAGTTCTGTTGCTAAAATTCGAATCATCGATATTTGACATTTTCAACAATTATCACCCCATGGCTCTCCTCTTCATTTCTCTTTAGTTTTTCTAAAGTGTCACTACCCATCATCTTGGCTGAAGACAAAAGAATACGAACACATGGAATGAACTTACAAATCCAATATTCTGTAAAAGACAATTTCTATTAAATAGATCAACAGGAGTGCTATATTATAGCAAAGGGAACAGGTTTTCTTTTATATTAAAAATACAATTGTGTTGAAGGTTGGTATTTTTTATAATCGATTTTTCATATTTCCTTATTAATGCTTTATGTTTGCTTTGGAACATAGCCTCATCCTCAGAATAAAAATGTAGTAGTTATGTTCTGTTATTTGTACATTTGGCAGTAGTGTAAAATGGATCAGGGCTGTACTGGTAAATGTTTTCAATGCTTAATTAAAAAACATTTTCAACAGTTTAATTTCAATTTTTCCATGGTTTCTACAGTTGAAGATCCTTTCTAACACCAAGCACTTTACAGTGTGTACTGGGTGCATTTTATCACAGTACTATCACTAAGAGCTATTGCCATATCCTCATCAAGAGTAAAGAGCCCTCTCTATCCTGTGTTGTCTCTGTTTGATCAATAGCCACTATGCAGTGTGTACTTGGTGCCTTTCATTGTGGTTGCCCCACTACTAGAGAGGGTGTGTTGTTCCCAATAACATTAAAGAGTCCTCTCTGTTTCCCTTTAATCATCAGCGCCTTGTCATTTCAACTCAGAACATACAAAACAAAATACTCTAGTTGTACCATTTTTACAGTGCATTGGCTTCTTACATTAGAAGAAATCCACAATGTGTAGGGATAATGATAACTTAGTGATAGGAGCTTCAGTATATGAATGGTGCATGTTTTAATCCTCTACGAGGGCTTACATTTTATAAGTATGAAAATTATGGTTTTTTTTTAATTCTTGGGTATATTACTCTGATTCCATTCAACATTAACGTTTTTGATATTTAGATTAATAGTTTCTACATATTTCTTGTCATCTACCTCAGAATTAAAACTTTTTTACACTTCATGATTATCTATCTCAACACATATAGTTTATATTCCTAATATGCCATAAGTTCTGTATGCATAATAAATTGGTGAATAAGTCATTGCTACTAGCAGAGCAGTTTCACAACCTAAAAATATATAGAAATTTCACTTATTTTCAAAGCCATTACTAGATATATAAGTGAAAGTATTAATTCTAGTTTTAAATTGAGTTCCAGATAGAGATTGTTTCCAATTACTGTCATATTCCTCCCCATCTTCCTCCAATGAAAATATTAATTTTATTTGAAGATAAGTTTAGTAGAAGGAACATGGTGATTTTTAACTTTGAAGTAGTCTTATTGCTATATATTTCATCTTATCTGTCTCAGAGGCCTACTTGATAATAGCAGGAAAGGACAAGCCATGTTTGTAAATTCAATTTTTAACCAGATAAATTATCAATGTCACCATCATCGCCATCATTACATCATCATCATCTAGAGTACCAGCAGAGCATTGTTGTCAACCTCTCTTCTTCCTCCTCTTCACCATCATCATCATCATGGCATTATCTTCCTCCACCCCTTCATTAATTTTATTGTCATCATTATCATCATCATTACTACCACAATGATGTCAAACACCACCACCATCATATCTTTTATGATTTGGAACTTTAGTACAATAATTGTCATTTCTGGACTGGTATCTGTTTGGTATGTAAATTAACGTTATGCTAATTTCTTACTTTAGTATAAATTTTGACAGTATATGATTTCTACTAGTTTTCTTAACCAAACTTGTATACATTGATGTATATTATTCTGGGTGTGTCACTCACAAATTCACCAGAGAATGATGAATTTTCTGTATAATAATTTCATTCCTGCAGTATCCTGATATAATCTGACTATAATAATTTGTTTTCAAATCTAATAACACACTCAGAAATGATTAAATCAGGTTGAAGTTGTATCATATATAGAGACAGCATAAAGTTTGTATATTTATAGATATAACGGAATAGCAGGTTGAGCACAATAGTACATCCTTTAACAACAAACAACATATGTCACTAGTATATAGTAGCGTGTTGCATTGGACCTTCAATAGTTCCAACAAAAAATGTACCAATTGCTCAAACAATGGAACAACCTGCTTGTGAAATTAATGTGCAAGTGGCTGAACATTTCACAGATGCAATCACCCTTAAAATATTTCTCATGGAAATTCAGTGTGACATAGTGTGTGACAAAGCTGGCCCTTTGAATTATAGGTGCAACTCATTTCTATCAGCGAAGTGGACTGGAGCAATAGGAAATAAAGTGCCTTGCTCAAGGACATAATGTACCATCAGAAACTAAACTCATACCCTTATGATCATGAGTTGAATAACCTAACAACTAAGCCATGCACCTCCATTGCCACTAATAATATAGAGTTATGAAACAAAACATCAGATGACACTTCCTCCAAAACTGCCTTCTAAACTATAACTTATGCTTGACCAATATTTAAATAATGACATTGGAAAATGTTCTATATATATATACTTTCCATGAAGAATATATAGTTAAGTTTTGGCTAATATATTCAATGAATTGAGCTAAAAATAATTATTAATCAAAGACATGACAACCTTCTTATTGTTGGTGCTATGATAGAAAGTACTATGTTGACTGCAAGATCACATGTCCAACACTTGCTAGCAGAAAAGACAGATATTAAATGAGAATGGTGATAGGATTACACCCACAATGATAAATCATTAGAATTAATAAGTTGTCACACAAGACAAGAGAGAGATCTTCAACATTAAATTAATCAAAAATTAAATGGATGTAAGCAGTGGTAAGTGAATCTGATCATCGGTAAGGACAATGATGACTAATCTATTAAGAGCACACATAGTGTCTTGTTGCCTAATACTGTAGTTTTAGAATTTCTATGATGTTTTGAACTCCAATAATGTTTTCTCTCCCCGGTCATTTTTTTTCCATAAATGTTTTTTTCATTGGTAAAAAGTTTGAGGGAACTGGTTTTATCAGTTTTGATAATATTGGGACTCACAAATGAAAATACATACAGTGAGGATGTAATGGAGAGCAGAAAAGAGATTCCTTATGCTAAGGTGATAAATTAAAAGTTTGAGTAGATGGTGAGAAGGTAGACTTGTGCTTACATGAAATGATAGATGATAAAATAATCAAGATAGCAATGGCGTGGACATTAATCCTCTCATTTATAGACTTCTAATTAAATAGATTGTCCATGTGTTCCAATTAACTCTGAAAATAACCAACAATTTGGAGGAGCTTAAAATAACTAACATTTTCATTAGTAAACTGATATTTGGAACATTAGTTCACAAACATTTCTAAAGTAAAATCATGAAGGAAGGTTTTAATACAAGGATAAAGTTTCAAACATATATTTGTAGTCAAACTTACACTTCAATAGATAATGAATGAAAGGAATTATTAAAGGAAGGAGAGCAAGGAGACAAAGGTTGTTTATTTTTTCTTGCTGTTGTTTTGATGATCACTACCAATAGATAGTCAATAGTTTCTGTCTGCTGTTTTTATTGAATATTTAATACCAAAAGTTTTTATCACCTGTTCCATTGTATATCTCATGTAATAGTTGATATCAGTTATTTGATTTGATATTTTGCTGTAATGGTTTATATCGACAGATCTATGGATATATCCTCAACACTAAAAGGCAGCAGGCACAGAAATTGGGATAATAATGAGCCTGTGATTAACATAGACATCTTTCCTGAATCGCTCCTCACCCTCTCTTTTTCTGTCTGTCTGTGTGTATGTGTATGTGTGTGTGGGGGGTGGGGGGTATACGTGTGTGTGTGTGTGTGTATGTGTGTGTGTGCATGTGTGCATGTATATATATATATATATATATATATTTATATATATATATATATATATATATACACACATTTTTTTTGTGGGGAAGTGATGGAAAATTTGAAATGCTATGTAGTTTAATGGCAGCTGTGTTAATGATCATACTTCAATCACAGATATAATTTGCGTTCTATTGAAATCAGATAATCTCCATTTCAAGATTTTCTTCTATCATTAAATAACTCCTTTTTACATTGGACTTCTGCCAAGCTATAATTGGAAGAAGAACTCAAATGATCCAGCTGTTGATATTACATCTAAAATGACAATCAATAAACACTTCCATGCCCTCATAACCCTTTTGAATTGTTGAACTTGCCGACACACATATATTGGTAATTCGGATGTGGAGTGTGTTTGCTATTCTTTGTTTATATTTCCTATTCCTTTATATAATAGGCTTAGAAATTATCAGTTTCAATGATTTTTCCTGTATTTTGCATATGAGAATTCAGTCTCTAACTGTTTCTACTTGGTTTGATCTTTTTCCATATTTTTAACCTTTCTAAAATATTGCATCAAGAACAATGGCTTTCTGCAATTAGAATTAAGATTTCAGCACCAGCATCAACAATAACAATAATAACTGTGGATTGGCAGAATTGTTAGAGCAACAGAAAAAATACTTTGTTCCAGCTCTTTAATGTACTGGGTTTAAATCCCTCTGAGGTCAACTTTGCCTGTCATCATAAATTACTAGTCAAGTAATAGGATCATTTTAACCAACCTTCCTCTCTTCCCCAAATTGCTTCAATTAGAAACCATAGATATTAAATGGTAATGATGATAGTATTATTATTACTATGACAATAATAATTTACAGAATATTTAGACAGAAATGTGGCATTTGTTCTCACTCTTTATGTTATGGTTTCAAATCTTACCAAGTTCAACTTTGCATGTGTCATCCTTCCCGGGACAGTAAAATAAAGTTCAAATCAAAATGTTGTCAGTTGTGGGTTCATGCATTATTTTATTATTTTATTGGTTTCAGTCATTAGAATATGACCAAACTGGGACACAGCCTTGAAGGAATTTAGTTGATCATATCAACTCCAGTATATAATTTATTGATCTCTTTTTCTTGAACTGCTATGTTACAGGTCATAAACAGTAATCATAAATGCTGACATCCCCCTCTCATACACATAATGAGTTTCTGTACAGTTTCTGATTACCAAATTTCACTCACAAGACATTGGTCAACTAAAGACTATAATAAAAGTTACTTGCTCAAGGTGCTACATAGTGGGACTGAATCTAAAATCATGTAATGTAGCAAATTCCTTAACCACACAACCATGCCTATTATTTAGGCATCAGTGAATCATAAGACTAGTTTTTGTACCTTTTTGTTGTTATTTAGCCACAGTTCAGCTGTGCTGTAGCCATAAGCATTATATGATTTGCTATCTTGAGGCATGCATCATCTAATGTGCCCTTCCTTGGTGTTATTGAAGATGGTGGTGGTGACAGTGACATTGATGATAATGATGATGGTAATGGAAAGGAAAGGTCGCTGTTCTGGCACACAATGTATCTCAGGCATTTTAAACCCAGTGGAGTCCAGCTCTCTCCAGGCCTGAACACAGCTAATGTCTTCCAAAGGAGAGAGAGCAAGTAAGAAAGAGTTATAGAAAAAGAATTGACCTTCGTGTGATTTGAACTCAGTGCAGTGGCCTGAACAAATATCAAGGAATTTAATTTGTTGCACTAATATCTCTTCCAATTCATTGCCTTGATGATGGTGATGATGTTTTATTTGTAAATCTTGCGAGTGTAAGCAATTTAAAAGCGACACTTCCTGAAAGAATGAAACTAAATGCTGTGTAGACTCACCATATATAATCGAATATAAGCTGACCCCCTCCCCCTTATTTTATAGCTTAGAAATGGGCAAAAATCCAAGGCAGCTAATCAACATATTATGACAGGGTTTTGAAATCCTCATGAGAGGAAAAAAATATTTATGAAGTTTTAATATTTTGATATTTAAAATATTTTAAGTGTCATTTAGAGTATAGTTTTTGTTTCACAAATTCACTACGTAATGACTTCTTTACTATTTCATCCATTTTATAAAGTTTTATAAAGCGAGATAGAGCAGAGGCAGAACTAGAAAAAGTGAGCACAGGAGCAAGATAAGGGGGAGAGAGAGTGAGGGACGTAAAAGAAATAAGATTGAAAAAAAAATTATAATTAAGTCACAGAGAAAAACAGCACATGTGTGTACATCTATGAGTATATGTGTAGGGGATATTTATGTATTAAAAAGTTCAAATAATAAAAATTTGTTGGGAATATTCTTAAGGTAATATATAAATAAAACTCATAATGATATAGTAAATGTATCACTCCAGATACTTTAACACCTTATTTCTGTAGAATTTCAAGTTGGTGAAAATCGCCAAAATATTGACCTTGGATATAAGCTGGTCCCATTTTAGCATAATTTTTTTCGTCAGCTTATATTTAAGTATATATGATAGGAACTTCTTTCCCTCTGTTTGTATCTGCTCACAACTGAATTGGCATCTAAAACCCTTAATGAATATAAGGTACATACTATAATATCATACTTGATTGCTGTAGTTTCATTACCATATTTCTAATGAAAGACATTGCATGTGTTTCAATTGAATTTTGAAAATAATAAAAATTTGGAGAAATTTAATGAAATAACTAAATCTTCATCAGTGAACTGATGTCTGGGACAAAAATTTCTGAAATAAAATTATGATGAAAGGTTCTAATATAAGTATGCACATTTTAAAATGGACAATTTTGTATAATAAACCATGGTTGCTTTCAAGCAGATTAGTATCAAAAAGATTAATATATGTTTCATAAGTCCCCTTTTAACCTCAGGTGAATTCTGTCATCTTAATTAATGCAGGCAATTTGAAGAGTTGTTTCATTGCCAAATTTTGTTGTCATAATAAAGATTTAATAATATGAGTATTACGAGATTAATATCAGGTTTATCAAACAGAAAGATAAGATTTTGTTTCATACAGTCTATCTTTTCCTCTTTATACAAATAGATGCAAAATACATGCAAAAGTAACTGAAAAATAAATGACAAACATTATTTAACGATGAGCTTAACTTTGCTAGGTTAACTTTGCTAGGTTAACTTTGCCTTTCATCCTTACGGGGTCGATAAAATAAAGTACCTGTAATGCACTGAGATAATTGCTGGCCTTGTGCCAAAAGTAGAAACAATTATTTAACGATGAGCTAGTATTATATAAATTAAGAGAGGTTGCCCTTGGCCTGGCAGCACCCTCTTAATATTTTAGCATTAGTGTCATCAAGATGGCAGAAATATATTAAAAGCTGGGCTATAATTAGTTTATTAGTTTACTGTTTCCATTGTCTTTCCATTGCTGATAGTATCTTCCAATCACAACCCCTAGCAGAAGAAAGCAGGATTTAAACATAGAAAAGTTTTATGAAAATACACATATATCGAACTAGACAAACTGAGTTTGTGCTAGTATGTTGAACTTTCCCACTCGCCCATTGAATTCATACTTACACTTCAAAGCGCCAATCCGTGATTCAGAGCACACACATTTAGTTATTAGGGGTAAGTTCAGGAATATGCGCAGGTGTAAACATTTTAGCCTGGACCAAACGAAACCGTTGGTTTTTATTCCATGTCCTGATCACTGCGGTGCAATAATTGCACCCAGTACGCAAAAGCCATGCATTACATCCAGAATTATCTGGAAGGAATGGACGCAGCCAGGATCAACACAGAATTTCATCAGTGGGAGCGATCCTTCTCATTTATCGCAAGGGTCTACCAGTGATGCAGTAGCACTTCTAACCTGCCACTGTCATCATGTGGTTTCCAAAGATGTAGGAATGTGTAGGCCCAAGATATAGAACCAATCACATAATAGGGCAGTTAAATTTCAAACAGTTTGAAAGTAGCACCAGAAAAGTTCTCCACTTCGAATATAAAGAAACTAACAGTCAGAAATGAATGATACATTGAATTAATATTAAAAATACATTAAATAAACATGAATATATAGAATATATAAGAAATACAGAAACATTCAAACGATCAGGGGTATATCCATTACGAAGGAGAATGAATATAAGTGTATCAAACTAGACAAACTGAGTTTGTGCTAGTACATTGAACCTTCCCACTCGCTTAATGAATTCATGGCACTTGCACTTCCTAAGCTCCAGTCCATGATTCAGAACACACACATTTAGTTACTAGTAGTAAGTTCGGGATTATATGTGGGTGTATACAATTTATGTTTATATATATATATATATATATATATATATATATATAAAGCTGTATAACAAAGTGCAGGGCAATAAAGATAGACGGTAGCCACGGAGTAGGCAGACCCAGAAAAACATGGGACGAGCTGATAAATTCTGACCTCACACGCTTACACCTCTCCAAGACAATGTCACTGGACCGAGACCTTTGGCGGTACTCAGTAATAGAGAAGACCCGCCTTACCTAAATACAAAGTAAAAACCTACTACAGTCAGTAGGCATCTCTATCAAAACACACCCCCGTCCCACCACCTCCACCCCACCCACACCGCCCCTTTCAATGTAAAGTTATGTTGGTCCCACAACATCCAGGCCGAAACAAATGAGATCGTGTAGGTGTCACGACAAAAAACACACAGTCCACGCTGTAAATGTGGCCGTGTAGGCAACACGGTAAAAACCTCCCAGCCCCACACTGTAAATGTGGTTGGTGTTAGGAAGGGCATCCAGCTGTAGAAAACCCGCCAGACAGTCCACGCTGTAATGTGGCCGTGTAGGCAACACGGTAAAAACCTCCCAGCCCCACACTGTAAATGTGGTTGGTGTTAGGAAGGGCATCCAACTGTAGAAAACCCGCCAGACAGTCCTATGCGAGCAAGACAACCACTCTTGCCTCAAGTGGGTAAACCCCCGTCCAAACCCATGCAAGCGTGGAACACGGACGCTAAACCTGATGATGATGATGATGATGATGATAAAGGGGTAGATGAACTCCTCAAAGTCAACAGCCATCACCCCAACTATGGGTTACATAGCCTCACCAACTCACAATTAGCCAAGCATGATGAGTACGGATACATCCCTGAAAACATGACCAAAATCAAAAGCAGTGGAGGTCAACCAGAGAGGAGTACCTGCAACATGAGTGAGAAGGCTCTGGATTAGATTGGATATATGTATATATTTGTAATCCTGTAGAAGTCATTTCTATATAATCTCTATCTATATATATATATATATATGTATAGTATATTTGGCAATATACCGTATGTTTAATTAAAAACATTTAGAAGACCATACACTATTTGTTTTAAAGTAGTGACTATGTCACTTACTTCTTTTTTGCGAAAGAAGGGAGAGAAGCTAACACTCTGTTTCATACTGGTTGGTGTTCATCAGAACCACACACTCCCCTGCATCCGCCAAAAATTATAGAAGCTGGATTCTTATAGAATTCTAATAATAATCTTCTTGGTTGTCCATCGTAAATGATGATGACATTTTCTTCATTGTTGTTCCCATCTGCCGTGGGCGCAAAGGTGGTTGTGCAAGCCGATCCTTGACCTGCAGATCCGGGGACAGTGGGGGCAGAGGAAGAGATCAGATAGTTGTTTATATATTGTCATAGTTCTTTCGTCACACACTCTGTGACCTCTTCAGTGACTGGGGATTCCTTTCTTTGTTTCTGTGCCTCTCCTTTGTTCTGTCCTACGCCATTTTGTTTCTGTGTGTGTGTTGTGTGCTCAGTCTGCGCATGCGCCACATCCGGGTGTCTGTGTGTGTTTATGTTCATTTATTTATTTGTTTATTTACATGTTACTGGTTGGTTGTTTGTTCTATGTGTGTGTGTGTTTTCATTTTGTCCTTAATTGTAAGTTGTGATGTTGCTGTTCCACTCATATTTTCTATTTAATTTTGGTTGTAATTCTTTTATGTTTATTGCCTCTGTGATTTGTCTAAACATTGCGTCTTTTCTGTGTGTAGATTCTATTTGTGTTTCTATGTTCTCTAATTTACCCTTGTGTTCTATTTTAGCATGTTGGTAGAGTACAGATGATTCTTTACTATCTTGAAGGTCTCGCCAGTGTTCGTTTATCCGTTCCCCTACACTACGAGCTGTCTCACCTATGTACACTATATTTTTGTCTCTACATTGTCCTTCAGTACATCTTATGCTATACACTACATTTCTAGTTTTACAGTTAATATGCGGGCTTATTTTACAGGTTATACATTTCTTATGTATACATGAGGGTCTTTGAAAAGGGTATGTCTTGCTAATAAGTGTTTTTACGGAGGTACCTGGTCTTTCTACTATCTTAATATTGAGTTTATGTTTATTTAGGGCCCTTCTAAATTTGTAAGCTAATTCACCTCTAGGGGTTGTATCGATGAACATTACACTCTGGTATTTATTGCTATCATACCATGAGTTTATTCTGTTAGCCTTGTTCCTAGTTCTTTCTATTCTATTCCAAAATTTGCTCCTATACAAGGGGCAGGTCCCATTTATGTCATTATTTACCATTTTTTCCCATTTGGTTCTGGCTCCTCTATACACTCTGATTTTATCTCTCTGATTGTAGCCAGAGAACTGCATACGGTGGATGAAGTGTTGTATGTGTCTCTCTAGTTCTTCGGGGTTGCACATGCGGGACACGTTTCTCATCACCCGTACCAAATCCGCAATCAGTATGTTGATTTTGGTATGGTCCGAAACGGCCGAGTTTCGGTGGATCAGATGTTTGGAAGTCATGGGTTTGGCATAATGGGAATGGAGGATTTGTTTTTTGTTATTAATGGTATCTAACCAGAGCTCTGTGTCTAGTACAGGTAATCGATGGTTGGGGTGTTTACTTGGGTAGTCTATAGTAACTCTAATGCTCTGGTGGATGGAGTTAGCTATGTGTAGATTCATAAGGGTAAATTAGAGAACATAGAAATAAAAATAGAATCTACACACAGAAAAGATGCAATGTTTAGACAAATCACAGAGGCAATAAGCATAAAAGAATTACAACCAAAATTAAATAGAAAATATGAGTTGAACAGCAACATCACAACTTACAATTAAGGACAAAATGAAAACACACACACACATAGAACAAACAACCAACCGGTAACATGTAAATAAACAAATAAATAAACAAACATAAACACACACAGACACCCGGATGTGGCGCATGCGCAGACTGAGCACACAACACACACACAGAAACAAAATGGCGTAGAACAGAACAAAGGAGAGGCACAAAAACAAAGAAAAGAATCCCCAGTCACTGATGAGGTCACAGAATGTGTGACGAAAGAACTTTGACAATATATAAACAACTATCTGGTTGTGGAACCAACCAACCAACCAGAAATTTATAAATTTATTATAATAAATTGAAGTGAAAGCAACTGGTGCGTGTGTTTCTTATTGGCAACATGACCCTCCCAAAGTATAACAATATCGGTTTCAACACACGATTTCAGATAAAGAATCTTGCTAAACAAATTCAGAAACGAAATATCGTAATCCTTAGCCAGGCTAACAAGATACTGAAAACCACCATGTTCTGTTGTCTACGAAAAACCATAACATCTCGACAACTACACTTCATAAAAGAATGTGCCTCGTCCCGAGTTTACACCAACACCGACGTAAGAAGATTACAACTCACCAAAAAACAAGCAGATAGGCTAAAGCGAACACTAATTCTAAACATAAAAAAGATCTATAGAGAATTAAGTCATCAAGAAAAACATAAGCGTAACCTAATACAAGAAATAGCTAGGATCACCACACCAAGAGAGAAACTAATATTTATAAGCCTTATACGTCCTGAAGAACAGTACATTACTCAAGAATGTGATAAGCACTTTAACAAGAAACTAAAGTGGCTTAAGCAGATAAAGCTAAATCAGGATACTATAGAGAATACCAATAGATATCCCGACAAAATTGACGGTATAAATATGGCCGACACCTCATTAACAGATGAGTTCAACAACAACAACACAAATATATACGGCAACACAGTAATAGATGACGATGAATTATCTGTATTACAACTTCCACCTAAGTATGCGACATTCAAGAAGGTAAATATGATTAGTTGTCTGTCAGAAATAGAAAAATCATTTAGAAAACAACGCTGGAGCCTCAAAAACAAAAACAAAAACAAAAGCAACAATATACGCACACACATATACAACACACATCCCAACAACAACAGACACACAGACACAAACAACAATAACAACAACACACACACCAACAACAACAACAATAATAACATACCCAGACAATCAAACGGAGATGGAGACAGGCGTTCAATCCTGGCAGCGTTTGTAATATGAAAATGTAGATTTCAAGCGATGGTTACAGTATAACGATCGCTCTATTCTGTTATTTAATAAAATATTTTTGGATTTCACAATACAAAATATTTCCATATTACACAATTTACAAAATTCCTGTCCTTGGATATATGAAGGGGCAGTTACTATTATATCCCATTTTAGGTTAAATTATTGGTTATTTTCGCGCAGCTGCCAAGCCTTGTCTGCGAGTGTTGTTACATAACGCTGGTTTTCATGTTTTATCGAGTAACGATGTCTATAAAGGCGAGATTTGAAGGAGGTAGCTGTAGACCCCACATAGTACCACTTCTGGCTACCCGATTCGATAGTACATTTGTATATGATGTTGCGTTCAAGACACTGATTGTTCAACGGACACATTCCTGGTTGGACACAGTTACAGTTATAATTATGCGTTGTTGTATTACCATGGATGAGTTGATGAGGTTGCTTAGGCAGAACGGGATGTTGTTTGTTGTTTTGTGATGTTATAGCCGATGTTTTATGTGTATTGTTATGTGTTGGAAGGCGTTTATACAACCGTTTTGCGTTAAGCTTTTTTATATGTTGTTCAATATTAGGGGCGGTTGAATATGAAAGTCGAATAGTGTTAGGGTTTAAGATTTTATTATATTTATGTGATGTTGGAAAATTTTTTTTAACTAATCGAAAGAGTTGTGAGGGTAGATTGGTTTTAATAGAGTTGTTATAGACGGGGTTGTACCATATATACTCTTTACATCGCCTTCCGTTTGGTGGTGTGCGACTCTTAGTGTGTCAATTGCGGTAGTGTATGTATGGTGGTGATTCTATTCTATTTCTACCTCTATGAGATTTATTTTGGGTGTTTTGGTGATCGTCGACTATATACTCTATATTATATAGGTGTCCAGCCTTCCTAAGTGCACCATCATAATATTCGGCATGTTCTTTGAAGGTTTGCTGGTTGGACGACAGGCGGGATATATATATATATATATATATATATATATATATACGTTATTCCGGGTTGAATCGGAGGTAACCACAGTAAGTAAGGTACTCAATACATAGCAGAGTATAACAGTTTTAATATAGATGAGATTCTACAGGACTAGAACTGTTTCATTCATTAGAAATCATCAGGAATCTAGATTTCTGATTTCAGATTCCTGATGATTTCTAATGAATGAAACAGTTCTAGTCCTGTAGAATCTCATCTATATTAAAACTATATATATGTAAATATGATAATAATGCAGCTGCGGCGCTGCAAATGGGTTACATATGAAAAAGTTTGTCCTCATCAGTGGCCATTCAACCGTCGTAGGCATTTCGTCGCATTAAAGGCCATATACCTCAGGTTGGTGCGAGCAATGGCTAAAAAAAAGTCGTTGGGACACGTAAATAAAGGGGACGCTAGGGTAAACAAACAAAATGGTTTAAGCAGCAGAAAGTGATGAAGAAGGAAACAAGTCCCAGATTTCTATGAATATAAATTCGGTGGAATCGAGAACGAGAGAATAAAGACCATCAAACCTGGTTGAAATGTGAGCAAGGAAGGAATTTCGCACAGGTCTAACGGGAGGAAGAAGGGGTCTGGTCTGCGAATTCGGTAAACATATGTTCTGTGAAGTCGCAGACGAGAGAGAGAGAAAAAAATTCATACCGGCTTGGTCAAGTGCCCGCGAGAAAAGGATTACGGACAGGTCAAACGGGAAGAAAGGGGAGGAGGAGAGGTAGTGACAGAGAGTGAGTGAGTGAAAGGTGAGGAAGAGGCTAACAGAGAGAGAGACTGACAGATATATATATATATATATATATATATATATATATATATATATATATATATATATATATACAGTGTTGATGAGTAGAAAAGAGGACAAAACCCTGATTCCGTCAGGGAAATGGCCATGTTCGATATGCAGAAAAGGTACTGACATAAATTCTATAACATGTATGTAATGCAGATCTTGGGTACACAAGACATGTAGTGGGATAGCAGGCAAACTAACAGGTAGGGAGAAATACGTATGCAGTAGATGTACAGGGAAATTTGACAGTAGAAGTCGCATTGATAGACACATTTTTCAAATGCGGGTGGGTGCTATAGAATTGGTTGATAACTTCCGGTACCTAGGTGATGAGATTAGCATGGAAGGGGGGTGTTCTGAGACCATAATATCTAGAATAAGGATGGTTTGGAAGAAGTTGATTGAGCTACATCATCTGCTGACGAAGAAGGGTTTCTCCCTGTGTACGAAAGGCCGGTTATATGATGCCTGTGTGAGATGCGCGATGCTGCATGGTAGTGAGACATGGGCAGCAACTGCAGAGGATATGTGACGGCTGGAGAGAAATGAGGCAAGCATGCTCCGTTGGATGTGCAATGTCAATGTGCGTGAACAGCCGAGCATGGATGTGTTGAGAGAGAAACTGTGTCTGAGAGGGATAAATTCTTGTGTGCGGGAGAGGAGACTGCGGTGGTATGGACATGTGATGCACATGGAGGATGACCGATGGGTGAAGAAGTGCCAAGAAATTCCAGTTGAAGGAAGAACACGAAAAGCATGGGTGGAGGTGGTGGGAACAGACCTCAGATCGCTGAAGCTCAGGGTGGAGATGACGAAGGACGGTGACAAGTGGAGAGGTGATGTGCTGTATAGGACCCATCCCACCCTTGCAAGCAAAGAAAAGCGGACGTAAAATGATGATGATGACGATATATATATATATATATATATATATATATATATATATATATATATATATATATATATATATAACATGAAGTACAGTTTCATCAAAGACAATATCAACTCCATAATATAAATATTCAATTTTACTGCCATTTCATAATATATAATTCAGACGTGATTTTATAAAATTTCACAACAAAGTTTTATGTCAATGAGATATGGTAAATTATTTATTTTACCATTTTTTCATGGCATGAGTCCTTCTGAATGTAATTGAGTTTTTCGTTTAGCTTATGAACGGTCTGTAGGTATGTGTGCGAAGGTCTAAATTAATGTCTAAGAAATCTACGCTAGAGAGGTTGGTAGCTACTGTTATCCTAAGTCCTAACTCATTGAAGGTAGAAGCTAAGTCTTTTTTAAACCGGTCGAGGTCGTGACCACTTTTATGGCTCGATAAGTTCAGTCCATCGTCGCGGTATATTCCCGTGTGGAAGTCCGGGAATCTAACACGTAATATGTCTAAAATAAATAGGCCAACCAAGTCGCATACGTCAGCACTGTCAAACGATCCCATGGAGACGTCGAATAGGTCTGAAGTTGTTGACTTCTTTGCCCAGGCTACTCCGTCGTTGAAGAGGAGGGTTTTCCGGCAGTGAGCGATGATTTCCCTGTCTAAACCATCGACGGTAGTGTAAGTGGTAGCGAAGTCCAACGCTTTGTTTAACAGGGTCTCTGAGATCGACGGGTAAAAATGTCAAACTGTGTGAACTTCGCTTTTTTCGATTTTAAGGAGTTAAACCACTTAATTACGGAGTCGCTGTTCTCTCGGTGGGACAGGGCGGACTTGGTCCTAATGGTCTTAACTATGTTTCTAAGTATGGCCTTACTGACTAGTCCCATATCTCAATTACATTCACAAGGACTCATGCCACCCTCCCACTGCTTTTAGAAACTTCGTAAATAATATCAGTACTAGAATCACAAACCTCTCCTCTAATAAAGCTATCTTTGACAGGGCGGCACCCTACTATAACACGGCGTTAGCTAACAGCGGCTTCTCGCAACCTATCACTTACTCTCCCACTATCAACAACAGCAATAAGAAAAGAAAGCGTTACAAGAGACAAACTATCTGGTTCTCTCCTCCCTTCTCACTCAACGTTAAAACCAATGAAGGCAAACAATTTCTAGCCCTCTTAGATAGACACTTTCCCATTGGTCATAAATACCGCTCCATCTTTAACCGACACAAAGTAAAACTAAGATACTCCTGCGCTAAGAACATGAAGGCCCACATAACCAACAGCCCTAAGAGCAACACCCCACCATGATGCTCTTGCCGTAAGCCCGAAGCTTGTCCCCTTCAACAGCAATGCAACACACCCGCTGTAGTTTATGAAGCTGTGGTCACTTCCAACTGACCAAATCAACCACAGAAGGTCAAATCCTATGTGGGTATGGAGGAGGGTCGATTTAAGGAACGCTTCCTGAACCACCAGTCGACCTTTAGGTACTCGGACAGACATTTATCCACGAAACTCGCAAGCCACGTATGGTCCCTCAAGGACTCAAGTATAGACTACTCCATTCAATGTAAAGCCATCACTAAGTCCAAGCCATACGCATGAGGAAATCCGTCGTGTGGACTACGTATTGATGAACGAATAAATATTCTAAAGAGATTATGCAATAGCGATTGCCTAAACACGAGAAATGAATTCTTCACACGTTGTCCACACGTCTCGAAACACCTCTTACGTAACTACAAATCTCCGGATTGAATTACAACAACATCCTAACTTTCTTATCAACTAGAAACTTTTCGGACTTTCGCAGTTATCTCCCTTACACCTCTCGCACGCATTTTAGTATTGCCTGTGCGAAGTGATCGTTTCTACGCATGCGCGTTCGTACGGTTGTCCTTCCTGTTCCGTATAACCATATCCATTACGAGCTGAGGATCCGCTAAGGTGAAATAATTGTTCTCGGTATGGTGAACTAACTGTTGTGTAACCACTTCTATATATATATATATATTTATATATATATTCAAACATGTATGTATATATATATTCAAACATGTATGTATATATATACATATATTCAAATATGTATGTACATCTTGTTTCGTTGTTAAAAAATATTTTTCTTTGGCAACAAGGTTACCCATATGTTGTATGTAAACATATATATGTTTTCATATACACTTCTATTATTCTTAAATGTTGTCTTAGTGATACCACCAGTTAAATATATATACATATATACAGGAGTGGACTGATTCTTGGTGAACTCCCACCTGCACTTCAAATTCATCATTTTACTCATTTCCAACTCTCACTCTGCTGGCTGCTTCTCTATACATGGCCAGCACAGCTCTCACAAGCAATTCATCTACACCTAGTTTACTAAGTGACCACCAGATTATAGAGTGTGTGATCCTGTCAAATACTTAGTTTAGATCTACAAATGTTAGGTACAGTTGCTTACTCTTAGCTAAATACCCCTCCTGTAGTTGTCTCACAAAAAGGAGAGCATCAGTTGTATGCCTACCTGGCATAAATCCGAACTGCATCTCATCTAACTTTATTCTGTCCCTGATTAGTTGTGCTATATCTCTTTTAGCAACTTTTACGACCTGGCCAGTAAACTTGATGCCTCTATATTTACAGTGTTGACTGCGTGTTTTTCTTTGTTATACCAGCACTAGCACCTTTCGGTATGAGTTGGGTGCAATTTTATCATAGCACCATCACTGGCAAGGCGTTTAGAAGAATGGCAGGGATCATACAGTCATGTGAGTAGCCTTTAAGAGAGTGAGTTGTGTTTAGCATAAAATTGGCTTTCAATGCTGGCAAGGTTCGGATAAGAAAGTAAAAGAGGTATGTGGGTGGGAGTGGGAAGCACATATTTCTTTCGTGCTGATATGAGTTGTGCAAGGTAAGGAATTGGGGATTGGATAGTGGGGGTGGGGGGCTGAAGTATGTGGATGGGAAGAGCACAATTTGAGGGGTGGGCTAATAAGTTTAGGAAAGTGGATATAAGGGCCGTGTCTATCTACTATTCTTTTTCTTTTATATATATATGTATGTATACAAATGAAAGTACAGCATATTCTAAGTTCGAGCAGCAGCTAAGCTAACGAATGCCTTCGGCAGTGCAGCCAAGCACTCGACGAGGTATAGACCTCAGAGTAATAACATACAGTTTAAAGGGCTTTGCAAATTGAAGGTAGCTATGAAAGAACTGACTAGTGAGAAAAAAATACATACACATAAATACATATATATATATATTTATATATATATATATATATATATATATATATATATATATATATTGTTATACTTGGGGAGGGTCATATTTGTGTAATATTGCCAGAATTAATAACAGAACACACTCACTGTTTGGTTGGTTTTCGCTTCTCGCTGTCTTTTATATCTGCGATCTAACTTACATATCTGTATATATAACAAACCTGGACCATCACATTCGAAATTATTGAATATCTAAGTGAGGTTTCTGTAAATCTGAAATCAACAAAATCCGTTTGTGGTGTATACAAGTTAGGTTTCTGGAAGATCGAACAGAGGACTTACGTTCTCAACAGGCTTTCGTTTTAACCCAAATCCGGGTGTGATAGCACATGTTACTCCAAAGGTAGGTAACCCCGGTTTATGGCGGTCAAATTCAAATTATGAGCAATGGAAAAAATTCCATACACAAACTGAATTAAGCACTCAACCAGACCGTTATTAAACAAACTTAAATAATTAACCAATCAATGGAATTGTCAAATTAAATTAATCAATTAATCAACATCATCATCATCATCATTTTACATCCGCTTGTCCCTGCTTGCAATGGTGGGATGGGTCCTATTCAGCACAGCATCTCTCCACTTGTCACGATCCTTCATCATCTCCTCCGTGAGCTTCAGCGATATATATTTATACTGTTATACTTTGGGAGGGTCATGCTGCCAATACAAACACATGCACCTGTTGGTTTTCACTTCAATTTATTATACATTTCCAGTTGGTTAATTTAGTAACTGGATGGTTTTTTATTGACAAAGCTCTTTTGTGAGCTACTCAGTGGTTTGGCTCACTTCTGTCCTTGCTAAAGTAAGGGATACAACTGATCTTTTCGTTGTCACTTGGGTATAGAAATTTTTTTATCTGTGACAAGGGGCATAAATCTAACTTCTTTTAGTGCTGAAAAATTATGTAGCAAGTGTGTACAATCTAGGTTTGAATTTTCTGATAAAGATTTTCTCTTTATTAATTCAAGCTTCTGTGATTTCATAACTACATTGGTACAATGGGAAAACATGGAAGTTTCGAAGTGTTTTGTCTCTGCATCTTCTATATGTTTGCTTAGAATGATTTTGCTAGTAAACTGGGTTCTGATTTTGTTGCCTATGGGATGTCATTATTTGTTGGAGTGTCAGTATCGGTAGAGGGTCGGACGCCATGCTTTCCAGCATAGTTACGTCCCTTTACGATCTGAGTTCAAATCCCACCGAGGTTGACTTTGCCTTTCATCCTTACAGGGTCGATAAAATAAAGTACCAGTAATGCAATGGGTAATTGCTGGCCTTGTGCCTAAAGTAGAAACAATTATTTGTTGGAGTGTCAGCCCTGTCTGTCCTACATAATGTTTGTGGCAACCTTAGCAAGTTATGACATAAATGAAGTTTTCCAATTTGCATGAGAAGTTATTTCGAATTTTGAAGATAGGTCCATCTTTGAAGTGAAATGCATAGCCTTCCAATAGATTGCTGCACATTCTCTAATGGGGTCAGTTGCATCTTTACTCTCTCTATATATGTGTGTGTGTTTATTTGAATGGGTCTGTATATGTATATTTTTTTCTAGGCTCTATTTGTGTTGTATTATCTTCATCTGATATTTTCTCTATTTAACACCATATCATAATAATGTTGATGTCGACAATGATGATAATGATGACAACAATGATGATGATGATGACAGTACTGATTGTGTTGATATCACCTCGTTTTGTTGTCTATAAAACACATATCTATGTATCATTAGAACGAAGATGTACAGTAATGGATATTTATTCTAAATATCTCTGATAAATTCCTTCAATAGCTATTTCATCTTAATCTCACATAAACCCATCATTGAATAACATTTCTTGTTTGGGTGTTATCTTCCGCTTCTTCCTCTATGTTTTGGGGGCTTTTTCGATATTTTCCCATTATTTTTTTTTTTTTTTATGTGTGTGAATATTTACAATTCATAAAAGATATCTCTACAAGTTCTGCTTCCAACACGACATCAGTGCATTCAGATTTCGTTACTGGTTATTGTTGTTGTTGTTGTTTGTTATTGTTGTTGATGTACTTACTATCCTTATCAGTGTTCTGTCTAATTTTCATTTTTTTTCATGTTTATTCTCTCCAAATGAATATATTATATCTGGAAGAATAATATCTACAATTTTCACCTTTTATTTCCTGGATTTTTTTTATTGATTTTATATTTTTTCTCTCCCCTTTATGTTATAATCATTATCATTATTATTGTTAATATTATCAGCATTATTATTATTATGATTATTATGATGTTTCGTTGTTTGACTGTACTGTATGTGTCTTGTTGCATAATTTATATTTCAGCTGCAGATGTATCGAGCCAGCTTTATTCAAACATTTTATATATTTTTATATATGCATGTATATGAGCATGTATATATATAAACTTAAGAAAATTATCAAAGAAGGACAAGACAACAAACAAAAACAAAACAAAACGGAAAAAATTTTTTAAGGAGAAACTTTAAAAAATGATGTATATATAACACAAAGCCTTATTAGTTTCATGCTTATTGGAAAGTAAGCATAATATTTCGACATATTGGACGTTAGTCCTTCATCAGAAAAGGGCAAAGTTCAAAGAAAGAGGAGGGTGGAATGTTGAGGAGAGGAAAAAGGTTTTTATCAAGATGGATGAAGTGGGCAAGCAAATAGCCCAGCATATGGTACCAAGGTAGAGAGTTCAGTCCATCTTTGGTACTGTTATGTGTGTGCAAATTGTTTTCAACATAACATATTGCAAATCAGCAATACACAGATAGCACTCCATGCAGATCAATTTTGTCCATCCTCAGGCATCATAGACAAGCTCATGTGACAATAATTTCATGCCTGTAGAATTTATCTTAAACTGGAAATGCCTGCCCAAAGATTTATAGAAATTATTCATAGACCCCAGATCGAAAGCCTTCTGGGACAGACTAGCCAGTTGATTATTGTTGACACCCAAGACTTCCTTGAGAATATCATCATGTTTCCCTGCCATTAATCCTCTATAGATTGCTAATGTCGAACTTCAACCAATTGCAATGCCTGAGTGGTGGCAGGTTTTAAGTGCTTGACAACATATTAATAATAATGGTACAGAGTTTTCCTTTTCCACTATGTTTGTGTGATAAAATATTAAAGTCAGATTACAGATTGATCTCAGTTTCTGTTTACCAAATTTCATCCACAAGTCATTGGTCAAATTATGACTATAATAGAAGACACTTGCCTAAGAGGCTACACAATGTGACTGAACCCCAAAATCACATTGTTGCAAAGAGAACTTCTTAACTACAGAGCTATGCCTGTACATGTTATGAAAGTTTATTGAAGGAGGTGTATTCGAGATTTAGGTGAATGGCTGTAATTCAAAGGACAAATCTTGTCACACACTGTGTCACACTGAATCTCGCTGAGAATCACTTTGCAGGTACACGTGTGTGGAATGCTTAGCCACATACATGTTAATTCCATGAGCAAGCAGGTCAGTTCTTTGACCAACTGGAGCCACTCATTGTTGTAGCCGATGAAGATCCAATACATGGCAACTATATTCGCTATATTTTCAGGCTTGCGACATAGAAGACTAACTACGTCAATCGTAAATTAATGATGTAGATGACTGGCTTCACAGCAAATCATGTTCTTTTAAAATTTCTATCTATTTGTGAAGTGAATCTATTTCTATTTACAATAAAATGCTTCCAATTTTCGATAACTCAACCTTCACTCGATTTTATTGATCAAGTAGATAATGTCAACTTTTCTGTGGTCTCAACATAGATTAATTTTGAAATATGAATCCAAGTCTTTTGAAGCATGTATTTGCTTTAGGTCTCACTACACTAACTTTGCTACACAATCAAGCAAGATATATATTGCTTAAATTACAGTTAACATGTTATATATCCGTATTTTCATATATAGCAGTAATGCCTTACATTCTGATTCTTTACTACAAAACCTGAGTATCTAAATAATTTCTTTTCTTTTTTATATTTCATATTCTCCTCACTGGAAATAACTGATTTTAGGTAAGTAGATGAGCATCTTTTCAAACATAATATTATTTCACATATGGCACAATATATATTTTTTCTTGTAAAGGCTAACATAATCCCTAAAAATTTACTTTACTACATTATATTTTTCATGGATTATTTTTATGGGACCTAAAATTTGATGAAGTATTTTACTATGTTAGAATGATGTTATATGATGTATAACTGTTAGTCCCAAAGTGTGTTCATTCTTTGTTATATTATTTCTTTCATAATCACCAATAATATCTTCATAACATTTTACCAGATTTGTTATTTGAAAAATATTTTGCAACTACACTACAGCATATGTATTTTAAAAATGTTCAAATAATTGTTTCTACTTTTGGCACAAGGCCAGCAATTATCCCAGTGCATTACTGGTACTTTATTTTATAATACTTGTTCAAATAATGGTTTGATTTAGGCTCAAGGTCAACAATTTTTGGGGAAGGGGAAATTCGAGTAAATCGACCCAGTGGGTTACTGGTACTCATTCTTCATCATAGCCAAAATAATCAGTCATCATCATCATTATCATTTTATGTCCACTTTTCATGCTTGCATGAGTTGGATGGGAGGTCATACTCCGAGACTAGATTCATTTTTTACATGATTTCTACAGCTAAATTCCCAATTTATGCCAATCATTATACAGCCTATACTTCATGCATTTCAGCATGGCACCAGCACTAACACTTTACAGAGTGTACCAGGTGCATTTTATCACTTCCACTTTACAGAGTGTATTAGGTGTGTTTCATCATGGCAACAACCCTATCACTTTACAGTGTGTACAGGGTGCATCTTATTGTTTCACTGGTACTACCACTTTGTAGTATGTACCGAATCTATTTTACCATGGCACCAGCACTATCATTTTACAGAGTGTATTGAATGCTTTTATTGTGGCACCAGTACTACCACTTAGAGGGTAATGGGGGCATTTTTTAAATTGTAGTATATAAAGCAATTGATATTGATGAATCTTATTTTATGGGAATACAGCACCTGAAATAATAAACTTCTTATCATCCATGTTATCTCTATGTGTGATCAAAAAAACAATAATGTTTTGACTGAATTCTTTCAAATACTTGTCAAAATAATCTCTACAATTTGTGCTTTGTATATGACACAATAACAAAGACACAAATAAAAAAAAATAAATAAATAGGGGTGAAGTAATGGAGAGGAGGCAAACTATACATCCTTAGGGGGACAGTATATCTCAACTTCACCTTGCAGACAATATGGGAAAAGCATTGCCACCGAGAACAGCCTATATTACGCTTTACTTTAGCTATTCCCCCTCGTTAGATTCTTTCCTCATATGTGATATTTTCCTCTCATTTTGTCAGCTCACATTGCCATAAGTAAGTTCAAAACTTACTAATACAATAAAGAAAATTACCAATGACATGCATTGGAATAAACAGAAAAAGAGAATAAACAATTTGCAAACATTAAATTAGATAAGTTTGTGTAGTACAAAAATAGGTGAGTTCTGATATTTTGAGAATGACATTTCTTTAGAACTCTTCTTTTCTCATAAGAACATTGAAAAACTTAGTTTACTTTCTAGATTGCTTACCATTCAAGAAAAATGATGGAGCTTAAGCAACACTGAGAACAATCAAATAGTGAGTATATGACTTTAGGCAAAGACGTCGTTCTTCTCCAGTAGAATAAATTTGATATTACAATTAATTTCCCAAAGTTGTTTCTGAAACAGGAAGTCAACAACTGTGTTTTGCAGCCACAGATCATCCTTGGCAGTAGGGTGAAATTTGAAAATTAAGCTGCTATTTAGCTGATCAAATCACATTATCAGTTACCTTGTTGGCTTATGAACCAGCAATGGGATTCAATCAATAGGGGAAAAATGAACATCAACATGAACTCTATTTACTAAGGCAGCGATTATGTTTAGTTACTGGTTTGGTTCAGTTTGACTGTCTGACAAAAACAAGTTTCACATCTTCTTCTTGGTTGAGTGATTCAAGATTGATTGAGTGATTAGTGAAGGTCATCCACCTGCAAAAACAATTGTACTAACTGTATGAAACTGTCCACTTATATTAGAAAGTAAACATGGTTATAAAACACCCAAAAATAAAAAAGGTGGTTGGTATCTTGTATGTATTGAGGTGTTTAGAGAACATAAAATATGTAAGCAAGCTTATTAAATATGACTTAAATCTTTCCAGAAGTTATTTCTAGAAACTGCTTGACGAGAAGTATACAGACTGTGTGATATTTTGATATATAAGTTATTCAATTTTAGAGTGATTATGATGTCATTTTGGTGCCTTGCAATGTAAAGTTGCTGTATCTACATACTAATAATGAATGTGACTGTTTTAATGTGTTACTATAGCAATTTGCAATTGATACAGTTAATATGAAATTTAACTCTTAACATCCTGTTTGGATTTAACAAGAAATATCTAAAAATGGGTTTATATTTATGCCATCTTTTCTACCTAGAAGATCATTATAAAAATGTGCATTATACGTCCCTTTACGATCTGAGTTCAAATCCCGCAGAGGTTGACTTTGCCTTTCATCCTTACAGGGTCGATAAAATAAAGTACCAGTGATGCACCGGGTAATTGCTGGCCTTGTGCATAAAGTAGAAACAATTATTAAGATAAAGACATAAAATTTTAATGAGGCAGTTATAGGGATGTTTTATACTTTCCTAGAATGTCTCATTAATGCAGTTTCTAATGGTATAGCGTCTAAAGTGTGTAGATTTAAGTTATTAGTTTTATTTAGAACACTTAATCATAATAACTATCAAAAAAATAAATGTGTGTATCATAGTCAGAAGAAATTCGTATTTTGGTAAATCACACATTTTTAAACATGAACATACTTCTTGGCAATACTCACAACATTTCTTGAAAACCTGATGCAGTGTGAATATTTGGTCAGCTGTGCTATGTTCAGGGCGAAAACCACACTCTTCATCCGCTAACTTGCACTCGACAATCTCCCTGCATCTCTTTGCCAGACACTCACCATAGACTTTACTGGGGAGGCTTAATGGGGAGATTCCTTTGTAGTCGGAACAATTTCTCTTGTCTCCCATGCTTAGGTGCATTTTCCAGAGATCTAGGCTACCTGGTACACACGAGTCAGCAAGAGAATATCTTCTCTATTTAACGCTTTTAACTTATCTATCAGGCCAGATTTCATCTTCCCCTGCAGCCTTGCCACATTGGATCTCTTTTACTGCTCCTGTGACCTAAGTCTCTGAGAGATTAGTCACCGCTCCCAGATGCACCTTGTGTACATCATAAGATGCTGTTGTGATCAGATTTAGAAGATCTGCAAAGTATTCTCTCCACTTTGTGAGGATGTATCTCTCTCAAGAGAGGAGACCCCAGATGCATTCTTGATAATTGGTGCAGAGGAGGGCTTCTTATTACAAAGTCAGCAGATGGTCTGCTAGAACACTTTATTTGCTGATCTAAAGTCGGATTCCAGCTTAGCTCCAAAGTCCTCCCATGTCTTAATTTGGATGCCTTTACTGTCTCTGTTGCGATTCTTCATGCCTGCTCATAATGCAAGTGCCAGAAGGAGAACTTATTTCCAAGCCAAGCTTTGTAAGCCTCCTTCTTTGCTTGGATGTCATCTTTGACCTCTTGATTGAACCAGTTGCCCTACCATAGTGGTTATATAGGGTTAAGTGAGATAAATGACCTTTGGGGAAGAAACAAAATATTAATTAGTGAGATAAATGTATTTATATATTATGGTTGAAAAAATAGTAAAATGATGGGTGGTGGTGGTGGGATGATAGGAGTGTATGTACAAATGAGAAGTGAGTGTCATGAAAATTTGGAAACACAGAAACAACCAATGAAGTCATTTTTTTTCAAATATATCTTACTGTATTAAGGAATTTCTTTCACTTTCTACTATATATATATATTTATATATATATATATATACGATGTTGATGATGATGATGATGATGATGTATATATACTGTAGTAAAAGTTTGGTAGAAATACTGAAGGGTAGGAGCACTCAGTCCAGTTTAGAATGAGTTTTTGTCTAAATAATTACAACAGTGACATAAACAGGTACTTTAAGTTTCATTGGGTTCTACTCGTTCAGCCTGTCATAAGAAAAAGTAAAATAGTCGCTGGAAGGTGATTGTGACTTTCTTTCAGAAATATAACATAAGAGTTTAAACAAACGCAAGTCATTTAGAAATCAGTTTTAAAAAGTTTTTTTTTTTTTTTCAATTATGAGCAAAAGCTCTCCACTGTAAGGATGCTATTGTAGAAGACCAGAAACATGCCCACTACACCAACGGTGATATATCAAGCAGAGATCACCTCGACTAAACTGAACCCTGGACCTATATCAGTATGTCCAAGAGATGGTTTAACATCTGGTACCTGAATCATGAAATCATGAAAAAATCTTCAGATATCCTGACAAAAAACATGCCACCCTGCTTGCAAATCATGTATGGAGCCTTAAGAATAACGGCACACCTTTCCCCATCAAATGGAGTATATTAGAAAGATCTACCACCTATGTTAATGGGTTGAAATTTTGTCACCTTTGTAAATTGGAAAAATGGTATATACTCTCACAACTAGCTTCAGATAAACACTGCCTTAATACGTGGCTTGAGTGCTTTTGATTCTGTCCTCATGAAATGAAGTATAGTCTGAGTAAATGGCTTAGACCTGACTAACAGGTCTAGAAGCATACTTTGATTTACTGACTATTTTGTAACATGCACAAGGAATTTGGATTCTTTAAGTCAACTAGAAAAAATTATTTTTCTTCAATCTTGACTGTGGTCCCGCAAGAGTTACCCCGGCCCCCCTGATCTTATCTTCTTTGCACATAATTAAAAAAACATTTTTTAAAACTGATTTCTAAATTACCTGCTTTTGTTTAAACTCTTATGTAATATAATATTTTTATTATACAGAGCATATAAATAAATTTACAGTAGAATAAATATGTTTTAAATAACATTACAAATGCTTAGATAACATTATAAATTGCTCGTGATTCTTTCAGAAAGATATATTCTTTTAATGTTACAATATTAAAGAAAAGGTAAAGGAAGGGGTGAACAACTGAGCCAACACCAGAGCAAAAGACAGCAATGTCGCGAGGAGTACCGGGAAACCTCTCTAATGATTTTTGAGGCAAGCCAGCACACTCGCAGCGTTATCTCGGGTGATGGCAAGGCCTATGTGCTGGAACAACCAAGTGCCCTCACAAGATTTGCCAGTTACCTCTATTAGGCGAGCCGCCAGTGAAGAGAGGAACCTCGCAGTCAGGCGGCCTGACTCCCACAAATGTCTCGAAAGCCACAGGAAGAAAGATGTAGCTGGCCGACAGATCACATAACTCTTATGTTATATTTCTGAAAAGAAATCCCAATCAACATGCAGTGACCATCTTTATTTTTATTTTTCTTATGACTGGCTGAATGAGTTGGGGTCCATAACCCAATGAAACTTAAGTACCTGTTTATGTCATTGTTGTAATTATATATATATATATATATAATCATCATCATCATCATCATCATCATCATCATCATCATCATCATCATCATCATCATCATTTAACGTCCATCTTCCACACTAGCATGGGTTAAACGGTTTTGTTCCATTTGATGTAAATTGGAAGTATACATTTGCCACTGTGGGTATCAGTAGGTAAGTATATAAAACTGCAAACATGTATTTATAAAAACAATAAAAAAAACATCATTATACCTGTATTTAACTATAATGATTCGTTATAGTGCTCAGTCACCAAAGTTTGGCACATCACAACTATTGAATAGGTAAGGGGTGATGCAGACCTCTGTTTTATGGCATAGAAGGAAGGCTATTATCTTCAATGAATATAATGCAGACATAAGTGAATATTATACATTAACAAATATTGTGATTAACATATATGAATATTATACATTAACGAATATCAGTGAAAACTAATTTGATATAAAATATTGCAAAGTCCTAGAATTCAGTAAAGTTCAACTTACCTCTATATTTTCTGTCTCAATTCCCATATTTAATTTTCCTCAACCATTCAAATAATATCATGTTCCATGAGATATGTAATTTACCAACATGTAATATTGAATATACTTATGTTATGATAATTTCTGAAATTGCATGTCTTCATCAAATAAATTTCAGGAAATTTAGAATGGAAATTCAGATTGAATTACATAATAATTCTCATGTAATTCTGCATTAGAATTTCCTTAACAATTTTGTGGCTCATTTCACTCAGATTTTGATGGTTTATTGATTTTTAACCCTTTAAATACAAACACACCCAAAATTGCCTCTGCTTCTATGAAACAAAATAATTCATTTAAAAAGGTTCCTCTTTGAATTAAAACATTCAAATATGATTTGTTGCAAAAATGTTGTTTTACAAAGACGATCTTAATAATGAAATAAAATCTTTGAAAAATCCTTCCAAATAAGTCAGTAATTAAATCTAATACGGTGTACTTCATTAGAAATAATGTAACAGAAGGGTTAAAGGAGCCACAATTTCTAAGAATTGTATTATATTGTCTATTTGGATAAAAACCCTAGAGGAATGACTTCTCTTAATATCACATCCACTTCCAATTGAAGTTGACTCTGATGTCATAGCATCTCTTCACAGTTATCCAGTTGCCTTCTAAAAGAAGGCATGGAAATTAACCCATTGATACCCTCGTGATTTATGTAAGGACCTTTGTTAAGTTATGTTCCAAAATCCAGAGAACCCAATGGCAGGTGAAGGAACGAGCCCCTCCATGACTTTGGGGCTCAAGGGCAATATCGGTTCCTTCTGTGACCCTTTACCTGCGAGCCCCTTGGCCCTTTCATGCAATCCACTAGTGCTAACTCAGTGCATACAACCCACATCCGACTGTAAAAAGCATCTCTGTAACAGAGTCAACTTCAAACTAATTGAAGCCAACATTTTAGCTACAATACATGTGCTAGCCTAGAATGACACAGTACTCTGACCCTCACTGGATGTCTTAGAAGCACTCCATCATAAAAGCCCAGTCATCCACAGCTGACATCGGGGATGTCCAAGCCCTGGCCAGTAACCTTTCTTTGGCCGCATCTAGTGAGGACGTATTAGCTGCCCTAATACATTTCCCAGGGAGTGGACAGCCTGCGACCTGGCAACCTCAGATACCTTATCTCATCAAATGTTGCTGAGGCAGGAGCATACTTGCCCCAGTCGATAACAGCTCTCCCCAACTGTCTTGTCCCTGCCAACCTGCCCTGCCATGCCCATGATCTTTTCTTCTCAGCCAGTCTGACTGCACTGAGGAAGAATGATTGAGGTGTTCATCCCATCACAGTCGGCAATGTCTTCTGATAACTTGGCATCAAGATAGCTTGCAAGTCAGTCAAAGATGTTCTGAACAAGGCACTATCCAGCTTTGAGTAGGAGGAAAGTGTGGATGTGAGGTGACAGCTCATGTGATCAGACACTTTATTGAGCACATGCCTTCTTCGTCACCCCACCTCCTAGTGAAGCTAAACATGAGAAATAATTTCAACAATGTTTGGCAGGATCACCATTTAGAGACATGTTTTATACAAGTCCCTTCCATATTCCCTCTTGCTCAACTCTTGTATGGAACACCCAGCATACACATGGTTGCCTCCACTATGTGTGTCCATCAGGGAGACCCACTTGGCCCAATCCTCTTTGCAATGGCAGTCTATGGTGTTGCCCACTCTGCTCAGGCACCCTTCAACGACTGGTACCTGAATGACATGACCCAGAGTGGCTTGGGGGAGTCAGTAGTTGAGGACCTTCGGCTAATTATCCCAGCTCTGAAGCTCCTCAGACACAAGATCAACCTATCAAAGTCTAAGGTGATTAACATTAGCTATGGGGAGGCCAAATTCCAGGGTGCCATACTCAGCATCCGTCGTGTCTTGTTTGAGGCTTGGCTAATGCCCAAAGATGATGCCTGCATTCTCGGCTCTCCAATTCTCTTGAAAACCATACGGGAGGGCCTGGAAACCATGCACGCAGATTTGTTGAGTATGATGGAGAGTTTGTGCTGCATTGATGCACACCCTGCAGTCTTTCTCCTGAGGAACTGCTTTGTCTTTCCTAAATTTTTGTTTATGCTGCACAGGGCACCTTGTCACCCTCTCCCCAATGAACTTGATGCCACTATCTGGCTCTGTGTGGAACTCATCTGCGATGTTAGTTTTGTCAGCACCAGCTGGCAACAGGCAAAGCTCCCTGTGAAGTTTGATAACCTTGACATCTGATGCACATCAGATCTGGCACCACCAGCCGACCTCTCCTTAATCTCCTCCAGTCACACACTCAACAGTGAGGTCTTCAGCAAGAGGGCAGATCCTGACATGACCCAAGAACTGGAGCAGGCTCTAGCCAACTGGACCAGCGAAGGCCCCTCTCTCCCCCAGTATACAAATGTCCAACATAACTGGGACGAAATCAAATTCAGGTCTACCTTTAGAGGAATTGGGTTAGGATTGGACTAATACGGATTCACCTGTCTCCATTCTGCCTCACAGCCGACCAGCAGTGCATGGCTCAATTCAGTGCCCTCTTCATCAACCAGTACCCTTATTGATGATGATTGCACTCGCATTAGAGTCTGATGCCTCAGCCTCCACATGTGTGACCCACATAAATTTTGTTCTGGAGCTGTCATTGATGAGTTTGTCCTGCACCCATTATCATGCCGACAGAGCATAAGCTGTTTCTCCTGACATACTGCTCTCAATGACAGAAGAAGGAACCTTGATGCAGCTGGATTCCTATCACAACTGGAGCCAGTATGCCCTGATCACGGTGACAGTAAGCACTCCAACAGAATTACTCTCTTCCCTTTTGAAGGAGTTAAATCCTGCATCATCATCATCATCATCATCAACGTTTAACGTCCGTGTTCCACGCTTGCATGGGTTTGGACGGGGGTTTTCCCACTTGAGGCAACAGTGATTGTCTTGCTCGCATAGGACTGTCTGGCGGGTTTTCTACAGCTGGATGCCCTTCCTAACACCAACCACATTTACAGTGTGGGGCTGGGAGGTTTTTACTGTGTTGCCTACACGGCCACATTACAGCGTGGACTGTCTGGCGGGTTTTCTACAGCTTGATGCCCTTCCTAACACCAACCACATTTACAGTGTGGGGCTGGGAGGTTTTTACCGTGTTGCCTACACGGCCACATTACAGCGTGGACTGTGTTTTTTTGTCGTGACACCTACACGGTCTCATTTGTTTAGGACTGGATGTTGTGGCACCAACATAACTTTACATTGAAAGGGGTGGTGTGGATGGGTTGGGGGTGGTGTATTTTGTTAGAGATGCCTACTGAATGTAGTAGGTTTTACTTTGTATTTAGGTAAGGCGGGTCTTCTCTATTACTGAGTACCTCCAAAGGTCTCGGTCCAGTGACATTGTCTTGGAGAGGTGTAAGTGTGTGAGGTCGGAATTTATCAGCTCGTCCCAGGTTTTTCTGGGTCTGCCTACTCCGTGGCTACCGTCTATCTTTATTGCCCTGCACTTTGTTATACAGCTATCATCTTTCATGCGCATCACGTGACCATACCAACGTAGCCTTCTCTCGAGTAAACAACATCTGATCCCTCTTATTTCTAATTTTTTCCTTAGTTCGTTTATGCTTTGCCATTCACGTATATTACTATTACACATCCAGCGGAGCATGCAAGCTTCGTTCCTCTCTAGTCTGCATATATCCTCTGCACACAATGCCCAGGTCTCACTGCCATGCAACATTGCTGTTCGTATGCAGGCATCATACAGCCTGCCTTTCATTTTTAGGGAGAACCCTTTAGCGGCTAGTAGTGGTATAAGCTCTCTGAACTTTTTCCATCCAGTTCTGACTCTAGCTACTGTACTTTCAGAGCACCCTCCATCACTGCTGATTTTGTCACCCAGGTAATGGAAGCTGTCCACTATTTCTATAGAACCCTCTGCGCATTTGAAAGAGCTAGTATTTTGTGGGCACTTGCTGCTACTTATTGCACCAGAGCACCGGCCACATGTAAAATCTATGTTCTTAGTTAGCTTACCTGTGATCCCACTACATCTTTTATGCACCCTTACTTTGCATTTGGGACACAAAATGGAGTTTCTACCTACGCCTTTCCTACACACTGAGCATGGCCACTTCCCGGAAGGGACCGCCGCCTTATTTTCTTTCTTACAAACTAGAACTTTAGTCTTAGCCAGGTTAATTTTAAGGCCTTTTGATTCTATGCCGTGCTTCCATGTTTGGAATTTCTTCTCTAGCTCGGCCATTGATTCAGCTATGAGTGTTAGGTCATCTGCGTATAGGAGTTCCCATGGGCAGCCGGTCTTGAACTCCTCTGTTATAGCCTGAAGGGCAATAATAAATATTAGGGGGCTGAGAACAGAGCCCTGATGGACGCCAACTTTTACGCTAAACTCTTCACTATATTCGTTGTTAATGCATCTGGGACACAATATGTTGCGACACATTCTCCACTACCAACTTAGTTACCTTGGCCACAAATCTCAGTATTGCAGCTCACAATGCAGAGGATACAAAGATAAGCAAATACTGGAGCTTTTCCAGCCTTTTCCTCTTTGCACCATTTGCCATTGAGACTTCAGGTATCCTCAGACCCCAGACAGCTAACCTCCTTCATAAAATTGGATAGATAGCAGCCCATCTGAGGAAGGAGCCCCTGAACATTGGGAGGCTGTTGTAGTGTGTGTCACTGGACACTGTCTGCGGAAATGCCTTTGCCATTTTGACTGCGTGGCACAGCCAAAACACCGCTCTGAACTAGGTGTAGTGTTTATCACCATCTTCTCTTCCCCCTTTCTTTTTTTGTCTAGTAATCCTTCCATTTCCCCTCCTTTTTTTTTCGTTTATGGCATTTATAGTCCTTTCCAATATTGCTTTCTTTTTCTGTATGTTTAACCAAATAAATATAAAATTAAACTCCAAATTAATAATGTGAAAGCTAGTTATATTACTAATTCCCTCCCCCCACCAACTACTGAATTATTTTCAAATTTATTTCAAAACCATGATAACAAAAGGATTTAAGTTGTTATTATTGTTGGCTAACCCAAATAAAGAGAGCATTATTGTTGCTAACCCCCAGGCTAACCTTGATTAACAGACTGATAACACTGATCAACAGCCAAAATGGTTCTTACATGTGAATATGTGCATCTTACATTTTTTGCTATCGGACCCGAATGCCTTAATATGAGAGTGAAAATATGTTCCTCATATTGCATTATTTATCCATTGTGCAACATATGATGACTTAGATATAAACATATTAACTTATTAATAAAAATATATAAACATATTTTTTTTTTTTTTTAACACTTTGTATATTAACAAAACATTTCTGAACAACATTCTGAACATAACAAAATATTTCAAAACATTTCTAAAAATATTTCTGGATTTTGGTTTTACGCTTGTTTTGCTGGCTCTCCTCACGTTGCAGTGAGTGTCCAGCAGTAGTCGCCCATCATGTTGGGATTGAACCGACCCTGATACCTACTCTCCATTATGGCAATGTCCTGGTGAAACCTCTCTCCATGTTCATCACTGATGTCTCCTAGATTACTTGGGAAGAAATCCAGATGAGAATGGAAGAAATGAAGCTTCAACGACATTCGTGAACCCAGAGCGCGATAATTTTGTATCATGGTTTCAACAATTTCTTTATAGTTGTCTGCACGGTGGTTTCCAAGAAAGTACTGTATCACATCTACAAATGATTTCCATGCATTAACCAGCATACGAATCTGAGGACTATTCAAAACCCCTGCTTTTAACTTTGCTTCAGATACCACTCTACCCAATTTCTTACACAAGTACTGAAACCCATTACCTCTATGATCCATGCTTTTAATAAAGTTTTTGGCCAAGCCTAATTTGAGATGTAATGGCGGGAGGAATACTTTTTCTGGATCCACGAGAGGTTTGTACAGACAGTTGAATCTATCGGATGCATCTTTTGGTCTTGTTGGCCAATCCTTCTTCATGTAGTGCTCCGCATCTGCTCTACTATTCCACAAACATAGAAAACACATATGCTTTGTGTAACCAGTCTGAAGACCTAGAAGTAGACTAATTAAATTGTTTATGACGATGACGAGCGCTTGTAATGCAGATGCCAGGTTCCAGCAGGTTTTGTTGCTTCAGTCTTGATTCCAGGAGCTGTGCTTTTTCTTTAGACAAATGTAGGTTTCTAATGAGATCGTGAAGAGCTTCCTGGTTAAATGGTATGGGTTCACTTGTCTCATGTTCATCTTGATAGTCATCATCAATAGGGGTGCTACTGGAATCAGAACCAGAGATTAGCTCGTGTTCAGCAGGTGGAACTGGAACAGGTAATTTGTCACTGTGAGGTGCTGGTCGGATTGCTGACGAGATATCGGGGTATTGAAGTGTAGTTCGTGTCTTGACAGTTATTCCTTGGATGTTTATATGGCAGAAGTAGCAATCGTTATTGTGGTCTTTTGGTTCTCGCCACACCATTGATACGGCAAATGGCAAACCAGAGCTTCATTTCCCATTCTTCCATTCACTTAGGTTATTAACACATGACCTACACGCTATATGAGGCGCCCATTTCTTGTCCCGGTCTCCTAATGGACATTTGAAGTAGCATTTATATAGTTTACTCGAACTGCTTTTGTGATTGGTTTCTTTATGCTTTCTGGGGTAAAGAGTCCACAAATATAGCAAAATCGGTCCGGGTCATTTACATATTTCCGGCGTTCCATCTCTCTCACTAGTCAAAGTCGTTGTGAATTATCCAAGAGTAGCTGAGGATAGTTACAATTCTGTGATCTGAAACAAAAGCAGTAAGTATAAATTAGTTAACAACTAAATATAGTGGATACAATTGGATGAAGTAATATGAGCCACATAGCTATGGGTCATAAACATGGATATGCTGGTTCTCGAAAACTAGACCTGATACAGCTTAACCGTTGTCATATTCAGATTCTGCATACTTGATTACCCTAGAATCATACTAAATTATACCAGAACCATGAAATGAATATGTTTTTGTTGACCAGTATAATTGATGGCCTTCTAGCCATGAAGATCTATCTGAAGTGTATCTGGAACTACATCAAGAAGGTCAAGTGAGAGGGAGATTTGATTGCTACTGTTTCTACAAAGCAGAGAAACCACTTAGAGACCTTTCTCAGTTTTGAATAAAAGTGAAACTAAAGCTTCAGGGATCACAGTTTTCACAACAGGCCAGGCCAGGTTAAGTACATTTGAGGCCCTAAGAACTTAAAAGATTATATTTCCCCTACACATAGCTAATGGTTATAAAATAAATTGGGGGCAAATGATAGTTACAGTTAATGTAAATGAACTTATTTTGCTTAATGGTTAATCCACTCCTGCCAACAATGTTATGAAGTCGCTTAGGCTGTAACTGGGCAACAAGAATTGCTAGGAACACAATTCACTCGGTGCTTACTTTCGTTTATGATGGCTATCAATGATATTACTGTTGATAAGATTATGAATTGGCAGAGTCATTAGAGCATCAGATAAAACATCTGTTGCTTTTTGATTCAATATTTATAGCTCTCATATCAATTTCAGTTTATATAATTCTAAATAATCAAATAATCACATTCAGCATACCCTTAGTTCAAATCCTGTAAAAGTCGATTTTGCTTTTCATGTTTTGGGGGGCTTGAAAAAAATTAGTTGCGATGACACTGATGCCAACCTGTATTGGATTTTCCCTTTCCTTTGTACAATATTGATCTCATGGAGAGAGGAGACTTCCAGGCATGGAATACTGTTGGTCTTTTACAAAACACCCTGCCTAGGCTTACACCTTGGAGAAGAACGTTCCAAGTGTAAACCCATGGTCAGTCACAACCAAAGAAGGTCTTAAAAATCAGAAACTATACTGTTCAATGTATTCTTTGGTGGAGTGTGATTTGAGGGACATCTGGCTGTTATCCATAGCATGTTAAGTGATTATACAATGGTCTTCTGCACATTATTTACTATGCCTGGAAATTAATGATGGAGATTAGATAAAGTGGCTCAACTGGACATTATTGCTTTATTGGAAAAACTCAGATTGTTGGTAGGTTATTCAATATTTATAGCTCTTATATCAATTTCAGTTTATATAATTCTAAATAATCAAATAATCACATTCAGCAATGGTAAAGATCATAGTTGACTGAATATAATATATATAGTGTGTTAGTCTCTTGGCTAAAAGATTTCATGGTTTTTCTATTAATTACACTGTGTTGTCTTTCAGGTCCACACAATTACCTCTATAACAATGATTCTCAAACGTATTTGCCACCCACCCCCATCTCCAAAAAAACCCTGCATCTCACTATGATCAGACAGGATTAGTATATAGTATGATATATGTATGTATGGACTTGTAACTACTGATGGAGTCATAGTGGCATCATCATGATATGCAGCATGACTTGGGCATTTTAAAACCTGGCAGAGATTATAACCTCTCCAGGCTTGAACACAGTGAAAAATAGAGAGTGATAGGGAGAGAGTAAAAATGGGGTTTCGAGAAAAAATTGATCCTAGTATTGGACTAGTACTTTTTTCTGTCGATGTCGAAAGGATGAAAAGCAATGTTAACCTCAGTTGATTTTGAACTCAGAACACAACCAGAACAAATACAGCAAGTCATCCTATTTGACATTATAAGGACTCATCTAATTTTCTACCCAGCATAGTGTACAGCATGGTATATGTGCCCTTTCTGAAGTCCCAGGCCCACCAAGATATTGCCATTCCCCACCTTGAGAAATACTACTTTGTGTAAATTGTTATATATGGCTGTCATTCACACTTGAGTATGTCTTGCTTGTATGTGCAAAGTTTTCAATAATAGTTTTAAAAACCCATGTAGTCACAATTAGACATAAACACTTTCTCAACACTTCAGTGCTTAATCCAGCAGAACATCCAGAATGTGATAGCTGAAAGGAGAGAAAGAGCTGTATTAGCACTGTCATGATAGCCAGTGGAGAAATTGAAATGAGCTCTGCCTGTCAGCAATTCTCATAAATTCTAGTGATTTGGTTTCTTAAAATGTTTATATTGATCTAAAAACCTTCCATCATCAATCCATGAATCATTCTTAAGTTATGTTGCAAAACACCAGCTTAATAATTATTAAGTCTGTTGTTGTATTACTAAATCCCTCCAAATTGTTAATTATTTTCAAAATTATATGAAAATGATATGCAGTGTCTTTTATTAGAAATACGTTAATGGTAACAAAAGGCTTAAGTGTGTATATTTATCTAAAAAATTTCTATCATTTTTATTGTAAAGCCTTTGTTATGTTATATTCAAAATAACAGCTTAATAATGACAAAGCTAGTTGTTATAATACTAAATCCCTACAAATTCTTGATTATCCTCAAAATTATTTAAAAATCACAGGTAGTATCTTTTATTAGAAATATGTTATCAAAAGGGTTAAAGTGAAGAGTGCTTCAGTCCTCCTTTATCTCTATTTGAATCAAACAAGTTGAACTGGGCCATTTATAAAATCAAGAGTCTTGGCCATAGACACAGTGCAACATCAGTATTCGAATAGTGTATAATAAAATCACTCCCTATTAGCTATCATGAAAGGTTTGCAAATTGCATTTCTAGTTTTCATGGTACCATAAAATCGAAATTGGCTCCTTCAGTGGTTAGATTCAATATTCCAATAAAATTGGTAGTGGAATTTGAGGAACAAAAAAAACAAAAAAAAACGAATTTATGTGTACATCAGTCACTTGATAATTGGAGGAATTTTTTTTATTTTTAGATTCATGCCATTACCAAAATATTGATTAAATTGACATGATTAACTGAAATTTGCATATTTACACAGATGCTCACCAAACTGCTTCTCACAGGTAGTTTGATGAAACAGTCACTACATTCTGTTGATTTGCTTTAATTTCTATTGAAATCAAATAATTGACCTTGCATTTGTTATAACCATCATCATCATCATCCCTCATCCCAATTATCATTATCATTATCATTATCATCACCATCATCATTGTCGTAATAAAACCATTTGTGGAACTATCAATTATAAAATGTCATTACATATTTATACTATATTATATCTGCTTCAGAGTCATCTGTGTACAGCATGATGGAAGGTCTGGTTAAAATATTTACCAAGGAGGTGGGATACAATATGTGGATAGTTAAAATATTAACAAAAGATGGAGGTGCGGCTGCAATGTGTTAAAATTTCATCAATTACTGATCACATGGGGAGGAAAGTTGAACTTTTCTACAACCACTGTACTGTTATTTGACAAGAAATAGTATGTCTATGGGTTGAATTGGCAGAGTCATTAGAACATCAGTCAAAATGATTTGTGGTATTCATTCTGGCTCTCTACACTCAGACTTCCACTCTTGTCAATGCCAGCTTTGCTTTTCATCCAGATTCCACTTTCTCTGGAAGAAATTGGTTATGTTCAGACCTGAAAAAGAATGGTGTCTGCCAGGTTTAAATTCCCAAGACATGCTGTATGCTACAACAGGGCCCTCATGACTCCACCAGGAGTTAAGTAAAATAGATGTTAAATAATGATGATGACTTCATGACTATACAAATGTAAATTCAAGATTGCAACACTTTCTAACAGATAAAGAAAACATTTTATCAGATAAGAATTGAGCCACCTGTGTCTCACAGTCAGATGTTTCTAGCATACATTTTTTTAATTGATAAAATAGCAACTATTACAGAAAGATATCTTTTAAAAGGAAGCTTTCGTTATTTAAAAACAACTTTTTTTTCTAATATTCTTTTTTTTATTTTTAGCAAATGATAACGTGACATTGATTGTTGATAAATGTGTTACTAGGCCAAACTGGATTGCAAAAATATGGTTTAAGCAAAGAAACAAGCGAAAATTCATTTTAACATGATTTCTGTTTGTTATAATTTCTTGTTTTCTTCCCCTTTTTAAGTGTGAACATTTACATATATATATATATGTATATTTTACACATATGAAGTGGCCATGAATTCTGTAAGTCAAAGCAAAGCAAAGGCAACCCACCTAGAAGAGCAGTCATTTTGAAAAGAAAATGATATAGAGTAGGGAGGACACTTGACAAACAGCCTTCCTAGTGCTGATGGCATGATAAAATACACCCCCCGCCCCCCCAAAAAGGCTAAAATATAATCAATTCACCATTAATTGATATGTTTCATAACTCTAATATTTATTTCCGTTGATGTGAAGGCATTCATATATCATGCTAAAGTTACTTCATCTGATATAGATAAGAATTGTATTGAGTTCACAACCAATACTTTTAAAACCAGTATGCACAACATATATGTACACCCTGAAATGATATGTCACTAGTACAACATATCTAGAGTGTGGATGCTAACAATCTCCCAGAAAATATAAAGATAAACAGGTTGGTTATTGAAATCTGATGGGGTTGTGAAGGTCTTGATGTATGGATTTAGAAATGATATTGTTCCAAACCAAACATAAATGGCTAATACGGAAACATGAAAGATCCTTAATAAAAAAAAATATCAAACTATAATATAATCATGTTTTTAATATGATTTGTTTGAAAAAAAAAAGCTGTACCCTCTTTACCCCGAACCACCACCACCACACACACACACACACACACAATCCAACTCTAATATTCATGTTTAATTAGTATATGTTTAACAACATGTAGTTGGAACTCTGTTGGTTCTGACAATGAGTATTTTGCTCATGAATTTAATATGTGAGTGGTTCTGTCACTTACAGATGTAACTCATTTTTTCCAGTTAAATGGACTGAAAGAACGTGATATAAGGTGTTTCGCTAAAGGATATAACGTGCTGCTAGGAATCAAACTCCCAATTTTACCATCATGAACTGAAAATCCTAACCACTAAGCCACGTGCCCTTACATACACTAGCATAACAGCACCAGCATATCTTAATGTAGTACTCAATTTGACATTGTCTCTTTTTATAAACATTGTATTCTTACTCTAGTCTGTAATAACACTCAATGTTACCCTATAATTTGTGTTAATTACCAAAATCACTAATAATAGTATTTAGACTTGTTATAATGCGACAATAATTCTATGACTGAAAGTTATTAAATTTATTGCCTTCTGACCAAGGAGAGAATAGAATACACATCTAAGTTTGAAGTAAATTGGGTTTGATTGTAAGAGAGTTTTGGATTAAATAACAATATTATGTTTAGACTCTCTCTTTATTCTAAGTTCAAATTCACAGAAGCTGATTTTAACCCTTTCATTACCACATTTTTAAAGAAATACACTGCTTTTGATTTTCTGTGAAAGACAAGATGGAGCAAACAACAAAACAAGATCAAAACAAAAAGGAAACACAGAGGAGCAAGAACAGGCATTGATAAGGCCACAGAATAAGTGACTAAACACTTTTCAAATTAAATATTCGAATGAGAATTAAATAACCCCCAAGTTTCTAAACTAAACAAAGAATGGATTAGTTAACTAACTAATATTAAAACTGAAGTAAAAATTAACTGGTGTATATGTGTGTATGTTAGTTTATTTGTTTGTACAAAACCATGAATGGATGTGTAGTAGACCATGACAAAGCTGGCTGCTGTGAGATTGTAGAGGTGTGAGTGTGCATGGATGCTTGAGCAGACCAACACAGGGAATTTTATCTATGTATATGAAATTCTGCATACACATACAGACACACATACAAGTAGACACAGTCACAAGAACTTGTAGAGAAAGGTAGATGGTGGCAAATATGATAGTTACCCTTTCTCATATTGTGTGTATGTCTGTAAGAGAAACTACTGAGCTTTAGGTAGTACAACTATGAATGACCGAATTACTAAGTGTGAAGACACTGCATGCATTGACGGGGACAGAGACAGGATGTGGTGGTGATTGAGTAAATGTTGGCAAATACTTAATACTGACTGTGCCCCAGTGCTGGCACTGAGTGCCACATGATCACAGCTATGCATGCAGAGATACAAGCACACACACACTCTCAAGTGAGAGCCATAGAGAGTTGTGTGTTGATGGCATGTGACGCCTGCGGGTGTGTATATGCGTATGCATGTATGCCTACACATATGGGCATGCATCTAAATGTATAGTGGGTGTGGAGGTGAAGGGAGTGGTGTAGCATAAATATTAATAGTATATTAATTAGTTTAGTATGTCTATATCGAGATAGTATTATTAGTGCTAGAGGGCATCAAACCCTCGATTATGTTTTTCCTTGATAGACATGCCTTCTGATGAAAGCCCAGCTAGACAACAAAACCAGTTAAAGGTGTTAACCATATTTTTCAATTTACAAAGAAATGCATACACTTGGCATCTTTACATATGTTTATATTAAAAAAACTTAAATTTATATAGACATTTCTGCAGTCTCTTTTCCTTCTATTCAATATATATATACAAATATAACTTTGTTATATTCTTCAGCGGCTTAGTACACAACTGTATATATAGATATTTATATATATATATATATATATATATATACATACATATGCATATCATTATCTATTATATATATATATATATTGAGGGACATCACAGTAGAGGTAGACAAAAAAGACCTGGGCAGAGATGGTAAGAATTGACCTCAAATCACTGAGACCCACAAAGTAGAGGACAAAGAAATGTAATAATTGGAGAGATGCTGTGCAAGCACAGAAAAATAGACATGAAAATGATGATGATGATGATGTGTATATATATATATATATATATATCCCAAGGCTCTGATACCATCAACACTATAAACACAGAGCTGGCATATCTAAGAACTGCCTGATGGCTATCATCGAAATATATATAGCAGTAAATAAAGGATTATGAGTTCATGCAATTGACTTATGTTTCGTCACTATATATATATATATATATATATATATATATGTAGATAAATCTACCAAGAGTTTACGGTAGTGTCCAATCCGTATGAAGAACTCAATGTAATCCGGATATCATGGAAAGATATCTATTTGTACATAGATCTGTTGAATATGCATGCCAATTCTAACACATATATATCCTAGAAACGATCGTTAAATAATGAACTTTTTTTGTTTAATATAAGGAACTGTTTCATTGTTTTATTCATTATTTTTTTAATATTTTATATATATATATATATATATATTATATATATATATATATATATATATGTGTATAGATAGATAGATATAGATCATGCATATAGTGAATATAGAAATATTTGATGGCCATGGCTAAGGTACAAGCTGAAGAGTAAACTTTCAGCAACCATTATACCTTATGCGACATTTAGGCAAATGGCTTTGGAACAGAAGAGCTGGAGAACTGTATGTCGTAATTGGATCAGGAACTTTGATAATGAGATCAGAAACTTCAAAACTGATTTTATCCTTTGGCTACATGAAGTAAGAGGGAGGACTGAAGCAAAATTGTCCAGTAATCCTCATCCTTACATGATCTGTAGACTTGCTTAACATAAACATCCAACTGAATAGGTTCTTTGGATCTTCAAATGTCAAAATCGATGGGAGAGTCCATCAGATATATATTTGAGCAAGACATGGTCACCTGACCTGGCATTGCCCACAACAGGACAATGCGGCTAACCCATGCTAGCATGGAAGAATGGATGTAAAACGGTGATGATGATATATATATATATGTACTTAATATTTATATATATATATATATATATATATATATATATATATATATGCTCACTACCTCCCAAATAACCGACAGTGACTATATAATTATTGCAGGCGACCTAAATGGTCACGTTCGACAACATTGTGACGGCTATGACGAAATCCATGGAGGCTATGGGTTTGGTATTAGAAATGAGGAAGGCTCCAGAATCCTGGAATTCTGTGACGCAAATAACCTAACTATCTGTAACACTAACTTCAAATAACGAGACAATCACTTGATCACCTATAGATCAGGGGAACACACAAGCCAGGTAGATTATATCCTTACCAGAAGACGTGACAGAGTGTCTGTTGTAAACACTAAATCCCTCCCCCATGAAGAATGCACCTCCCAACATAGACTGATAATTAGCGACCTAATAGTCAGGACGAGATGTACTAGACAACAGAAGAGGAATATCCTCAGGAGAAATATATGGAAGCTAAAGGACCCCACAGCCAGAAATACATTCAAAAGCATACTACTTGATGCTTTCGACAGTAAGGAAGAGCAATTAGAGTCGTACAATATAGAGGAGCAGTGGGAATTCCTGAAAGCAAACCTGCTGATGGCGGCAGACGAAGTCTGTGGCTGGAGCAGGCCTGTAGGCAGGAGGAGAGTAACATGGTGGTGGAACAGTAAGGTGGAGGGGTCAATTAAGGCCAAAAAAGCAGGCTTGGAAAGTATGGCGGGATGGGGGAAGTAGAGAAGACTATCAAGTGGCCAGGAGGGAAGCTAGGAGACAAGTGTACTTCGCAAGAAGGGAAGCAGAGGAAAGAAAGTTCAAGCATGTTCTACAACGCGAGGACCAAAAACATGAGGTGTTCAGGATTGCTAGGCAATGTGTCAAGGAAAACCGTGATATTGTCGGGGAGAAGTGTGTACTTAATGATGACGGCGTACTTGCCATCACTGACGCTGATAAGAAGGTAGCTTGGAAGTGTCACTATGAAAGGCTACTAAATGACGAGAATAAATGGGAGAAAGACAGTCTCCCCCACATCGACCCAATAGAGGGACCAGCAGTGTTAGTCGAGGGTAGTACAATAAGTAAGGCAATCAAAGATATGAAGACGGGTAATGCGGCTGGGCCATAGGAAATAGTTGCCGAGATGCTGAAGGCATCTGGTACGGTGGGACACACTATGGTCACCCGGATAGTTAACCAAGTCGTACAGAGTGGGGTTGTTCCGAAGGACTGGCGTAGCAGCATCATCGTTAACTGTTATATGGGTAAAGGAGATGCCCTAGATAGGAGTAACTATAGAGGCATTAAATTAATCGACCAGGTCATGAAGGTCACAGAAAAAGTAATAGCGCAAATAATCAGAGACAGAATTGATCTAGATGAAATGCAGTTCGGGTTTGTGTCAGGCAAAAGTACCACAGACGCTCTTTTCATTGTACAACAACTACAGGAGAAGTACCTAGCTAAAAGTAAACCCCTATACTTAGCTTTTGTCGACTTGGAGAAAGCCTTCGACAGAGTCCCCCATTCCATTATCTGGTGGGCTCTTAGAAAACTAGGTGTTGACGAATGGTTTGTGAGAGCTATACAAGCCATGTATAAAGAAACAGTCAGCAAGGTTAGAATTAACAACGAATATAGTGAAGAGTTTAGCGTAAAAGTTGACGTCCATCAGGGCTCTGTTCTCAGCCCCCTACTATTTATTATTGCCCTTCAGGCTATAACAGAGGAGTTCAAGACCAGTTGCCCATGGGAACTCCTATACGCAGATGACCTAACACTCATAGCTGAATCAATGGCCGAGCTAGAGAAGAAATTCCAAACATGGAAGCATGGCCTAGAATCAAAAGGCCTTAAAATTAACCTGCCTAAGACTAAAGTTCTAGTTTGTAAGAAAGAAAATAAGGCGGGTTGCATGATGCCTGCATACGAACAGCAATGTTGCATGGCAGTGAGACCTGGGCATTGTGTGCAGAGGATATACGCAGACTAGAGAGAAACGAATATTGCATGCTCCGCTGGATGTGTAATAGTAATATACGTGAACGGCAAAGCATAAACGAACTAAGGAAAAAAATAGAAATAAGAGGGATCAGATGTTGTTTACTCGAGAGAAGGCTACGTTGGTATGGTCACGTGATGCGCATGAAAGACGATAGCTGTATAACAAAGTGCAGGGCAATAAAGATAGACGGTAGCCACGGCATAGGCAGACCCAGAAAGGCCTGGGACGAGCTGATAAATTCCAACCCCACACACTTACACCTCACCAAGACAATGTCACTGGACCGAGACCTTTGGCGGTACTCAGTAATAGAGAAGACCCGCCTTACCTAAATACAAAGTATAACCTACTACAGTCAGTAGGCATCTCTAACAAAATACACCCCCGTCCCACCACCCCCAACCCATCCACACCGCCCCTTTCAATGTAAAGTTATGTTGGTGCCACAACATCCAGCCCGAAACAAATGAGATCGTGTAGGTGTCACGACAAAAAAACACGCAGTTCACGCTGTAATGTGGCCGTGTAGGCAACACGGTAAAAACCTCCCAGCCCCACACTGTAAATGTGGTTGGTGTTAGGAAGGGCATCCAGCTGTAGAAAACCCGCCAGATAGTCCTATGCGAGCAAGATAATCACTCTTGCCTCAAGTGGGAAAACCCCCGTCCAAACCCATGCAAGCGTGGAACACGGACGTTAAACGTTGATGATGATGATGACACACGTTGGTGCAGCTTGGTTACTCATGGTGTATTTATACAGATATAACTTTATCATATAGTTTGGCAGTTAGTGCAGTTCTTAATATATATCTTAACCCTTTAGTATTTAAACCAGCCATATCCGGCCAGAATTCTCTCACCTCTTTCTGTTCAAACTGGCTGTACCCAGCTACTTATACTGAGGTTAAGGTATTATTCTCAAAATAAATAATATCAAAATCTCATAGATTCAATATTATGTGAGATAAAGCCTTTACCGTGAAAATACAATAGTAAATATAGAGTAATGTAAATGCTAAAGGGTTAATTAATTACCAACACGAGCACTAATTACATGCAAATTAGTATGTCCATTTCAGAATAATACTAAGAGTGAATGGGTATATAAGCCCATCAAATATATGTTTCATTGTGGTCGTTTGAATAATATCTTCCTTTGAATTTGGCTTCTTTCCCAAACCCTGCAGTGTGGCAACCTGACACCTGAGGCAAAATTTGATAATACACACATTTTACAATCAATTGTCATATAAATGATGCCACAAGTTCACAAACAACAGTAAATACCTTTGCAAGGTTTTTAAATTGATAATTCACTTTTCATGGACAGTTCCTGTCAGCACTATTTTCTGTATTTCTTGCAGCAATGAATTTCCAGGTATCCAGTCCAAATATTTTTCAGTTCCCTGTTTTATCATTCCAAATGTGCCAACTATCACTGGTATTCTCTTTGATCCTAAACTCCACCAGTTGCAGACTGCGTATCAACATGAGATATTTTTCTTCATAAAGTTTGATCACCAGCAGCAGAGTTAAAAGAGCAAAGATCAAGTCCAGTCCATAAGTTGACACTGGTATTGTACAGGCCTTAAGATGCCACATTTTCTCAAATGAAATTTATATATTTTTCTACTTAATGAGCTTTCCAATTCTTTTGAGGAGATGTTACGATCTGATAGAATACTCATGTCAATTAAGAAACATGTTTTCTCTTTATTCACAATTATTTCAGGTTTGTTGAACATGATTATTCTGTCAGTATTCACAAGGAAATCACAGAGGACTGTCACATTCTTGCATCCTGTTACTGCATCTGAGTGATTGTTGTACCATTTTCCCTCTGTTTTCAGAGCATAAAACTTGCACATTACCCTGTGTAAGTATTTCCACACTCTATCACGCCTAGTTGTATATTCCTGGGTAGCCTGAAACCAGGTAGTCAATGGTCTAAACATGGTCATCACTGAATTGACACTTTCGGTCAACTCCATTTCTGATCACATAGGCTTGAAAGTTGCATGTTGAAAGACACTGGTCTTGTGCAGCCAAAATAAAGCCCCCATTCTCTTCCTTTAGCCCAGAACTTCACAGCCACTGGTAGGTGAGAGCTTGATGTACATCAGGTTTTTAGTTACGAAGAACATACTGCCCATGCAGTGGTTTTTGCTCCCATTTAGTTCAGAGAGCCTCTGTTGACCTTCATGTTTTGCCAACACTTCGATATTCTTTGCCGCTTTAATTGCAGAATCACCATCATTTTCAAAATGTATTCCTAATTCTTCTACAAACTTCCTACTTTTCTTTGTGACTGAATGTAACCTCTTGTTCCTTTCATTATCTGCATCTATTTTCATTGTTCAGTCATCTGTGGTTCTAAAGTAACGATTTAGTCCAATGGTTGATATCCTGTATGAAAGCTCCAGCTGGATCATTCCTCTACTTCCATTGTGTCTAGGGAGATAGAAGCAATCCACATCTGCTTTTGGATGATGCATTCTATTACTATCATTATTATTATTGGATTGATAGTATCGGTAGAGCGTCAAATACCATGCTTTGTGGTATGGAGTTATGGCACTTTACTTTCTGAGTTCAAATACCACCGAGGTGAGCTTTGCCATTTATTCTTACGGGATCAATAAAATAAAGTACCAGTAATTCACTGGGATCGATTTAATTATCATTCCCCTCTCCCCAAATTGCTGGCCTTGTGCCTATAGTAAAAATCATTATTATTATTATTATAGAGCTGCTGCACATAAATATAGTCTTGATTATTGTATTCACAAATTGGTTAGATTAATGACTGAGTGTTGGTTCCTAGCTATGACTTTTTTCCCAATGTCAACAAACAAGATATTTTTTTATCATTGACTGACTATTTGTTGCAATTTGATGTGAGGAAATGATAATAAAAAAACGTTATGAAAAAAATGAAATAAAATATTTAGAAATTTATCAGAGGATTGGGGTTTTTTCTTTCTTTCTCTTTTTCTCTTTAACCATGGCAGCATGGAAAACTGACATTAAACGATGATGATATATATATTTCCCTCTCTTTCTATTCTCTCCATCTATCTATATAATCTCCCTCATTTTCTCACATACTCTTGTCAATTCACTTCTGTCTCATTTACACACACACACACACACCGCACACACACACACACACACACACACACACACACACACACACACACACACACACACACACACACACACACACACACACACAGACACACACACACACACACAAATGTAAAAGAGAAACGGGTAAGTGGCCTCCATTGGTTTCAACAATGAGTATTCTACTTGTTTGATTAATCAAACAGCCTGTTCATTAAATTAATATGCAAATATCTGAATATTCCACAG
>OZ024741.1:145401634-145444134 GCA_964016885.1 Eledone cirrhosa | reverse complement strand
AATAAACAGATTAAATAAAGATGGCATAGATATACAATACAACAGGAGGAACATAATAGCACCACTGACGATGTTGCAGATGTGCAATGAAAGAACTCAGTGTTGTTTGTATGTAAATTTTCCAGTGAAATTTTCATCAGTATCATAATAAAACTGAAAGTTGTGTTCATATCTATATTATATCTGTATTTTTTTACCATTGGTCAGTCAATGGTAAACATTGAGGACCGAATAAATTAACTGATATAAAAGATACAGAAGCGAAAACCAACCAAACAGTGAGTGTGTTGTGTTATTAATTCTGGCAATATTATTACAACAATATGACCCTCCCCAAGTATAACAATATTTGTTTCGACACACGATTTCATATCAAAAACCTTGCAAAACAAATATATATATATATATATGTGTGTGTGTGTGTATGTGTGTGTGTGTATGTACATATACACACACGTTTTGCACTGTTTTAATCTATCTCTCACACTACTCTTATAACCTCAAGAAACTCCTATTTCCTCTATCTTCAAACAATAATGATATATTTACCATTATTAGCATCATTTTCTCTGCAGAATTGCTGCTTTTATGTTATGAAAATATCTATGATTTTTTAATTTTGTTTTTTCCCTCTCTAATTTGAATTGATGGTTATGATTGTTATATCAAATAATTTGTGAAGAAATTGGTCCATTCATATTTGATATATTAAACTTTCATAAGCATTTCAACAACATTTCACAAATAACAATTCTGTTGTGCAATATTTGAAACAACTGCTTTTAAACAACCAATTTTTTAATCATTTTTTTAATACACATCTGTCTCATTTGTAGATTGTAATTTAAAAAAATAATTTACATGATGTTTGAATGTAAATTTTCCAGTGAAATTTTCATCAGTATCATAATAAAACTGAAAGTTGTGAATAATTGTAGTTTGACAGAAGGCCAGGAATTTGGTGAGAGGTAGGCAGTCGATTATATTGACTGATACTTTATTTTATTGAACCTGAATGGATGAATCACAAAATTGACCTTTGTGGGAATTGAACTTAGAACGTAAGGAGCCAGAAAAAATACAACAAAGCATTGTTTGATGATCTAACAATTCTGCCATTCGACCCTTTATTGGTGAATTGGAAGAATCATTAGATAATTGGGCAAAATGCTTTGTAGTGTATAAATATATATTTTTTTTTATATATTCTGACGACTGAAAACAGATATAATATCTGCTTTCAAGAAACCACTGGTAAATGAAATAATTATCTTATGTTGTTTATTACATAACTAATAATCTCTGTAGCCTACATAGAGCACTCTTTTTTCCTGTACCTTTCCGACGGAATTACTTCATTCATACATATATATATATATATAATGGTGGGCTTCTACAGTGTTTCTTTCTACCAAATTACACTCACAAGGCATTGGTAAACTTATGGCTTCAGTAGAAGACACTTGCTCAGTGAGCTGTGCAATAAAATAGAACCCAAAATCCCAATGCTGCAAAGTACAGACTTCTTAACTACACAGCTATGTCTGCCAGTTTTCCTTTTCTTCTTTTTAATTTACAGAAATGATTGTGTATCTTTCTCAGTAGTAAATGGAATGATGGTAATGATTCTCATATGTCACATACAAAAGCTAAGTGAGTGCAATTATTTTAGATTTTCTCCAAGCTATTTCTCTATATTCTGGTCATTTGGTATTGCTACATCAATTATTAGAACACCATTGTCATTCTTGTCATGGAAAATAGAAATCAGGTTTATTATGTGATAGTAAAGTTACATACATTTTGTACATTGTCATTTTCCAAAGACAGTTATAGGTTCATATGAATGTACTACAAAACCTTTCCTTTGCAAATGATTGGAATTTGGTAACCAGTTATGTATATGAAACAAATTCACTATTTTGTCAGTCTCCAAGAAATGCAAACAATTTTTAGTAAAAAATCATAAATCAATCAATCTATCTATTTACTTATCTATCTAGCTAGTTGTCTATCTATCTATATGTCATCAGTATTTCCTTGTCTTTTTATCTACCCATCTATCTGTCTCTATATCCACCCATCCACCCACCCATCTATCTATTTAGTTATCCATATTTGTCTCTCTTTCTCTCTCTCTCTCTCTCTCTCTCTCTATATATATATATATATATATATATATATATATATATATATAATAATAATAAGGGTTGACAGACCCAGCATATATATATATAATAATAAGGGTTGACGGACCCAGCATATATATATATGCCTGTCTGTTTGTCCATCTGCCTATCACTGGAAATTGCAATATCCCATCAACTCTACTATCATCATAATAATCATCAGCACCATCATCATTATCACTGCTATCAATATTACTGCCACCACCACCATCATCAGTATCACCATTATGATCACTACCACCACCATCATCAGTATCACCATTATGACCACTACCACCACCATCATCAGTATCACCATTATGACCACTATCACCACCATCAACATCACCACCACTAAAACCATGACCGTCATCATGTCAATCTTCATCACCATCATCACCTCCTATACCACCAAAATCATTGTCATCAAAATTATGACCACCATCCACACCATTATCACCACTAACTTCATTATCATCACCTCTTCATCAACATTATCGCCACCTCTTCACCAACATTATCACTATCATCATCAATTTATTATCAACATCATTTTTATTATCAACACGAAAGAATCTTATTAAACATATTTCAACTACAAAAAAGTAAAGAAAAGACAACATTACAAAAAAATAAATAAAGATAACTAAGGTTAGTAAAATATTCAAAGAGTTTCTCTTTGTGTTAGACTATCTTCCGCTAAACTTATTTTTCCGAGAGAACATAGAAGGAAGATGAAGTCAAGCATTCACATGATGTATTAATAAGATAAGGGGCAATGTTGTATCATTTCTTATAGACACTGCTTTTTACTTTTACGTTTACTTCTTCAGAACACTATATCGATTTAAAGCATTCTTTATAGCATACAGTCTATTTCTCACCAGTCTACCAATAACTGGCACTATTAATATATTCTGGGGATGCCATCTTGCTACAATTTATAAACTCAACTAGCTATCTCTAGGCAATTTTTTGATTTCTCTTGACACTAGTGAGGTGAGGAACTACACACATACACACACGCACGCTCACACATACAAATACACACACATTCATATATTCTGTTGAGAGACAAAACGAGGGGAACTACAACATTTCTCTCTGTCTGTAGAATGTATTCATTTCATTGTCAGACTTTTTTTCAAAGTTCCCTTTTTTTAGAATGCTATCAGACATAGATACTGACATAAACACAGTACAGACACAATCATATATATATATATAAATATATATATGTGGTGGTGGGGGGGACTCAAATACAGAAAAATCACTGTAATAATTGTTGATAACTATAGATAGTAGTTGAGAAAATTGCATAATTTACCCTTAAACAGAAAAGTGTGGACAGAGTTACCTCTGTTCACACATTTCTATCTGCTAGGGTAATTTATCGAGTTTTCTCAACTATGATGTATAGCAATCAACTATTGTATTGGCAGTATCGGTAGAGAGTCGGATGCCATGCTATGCAGTAAGGAGTTACGGCCCTTTAGGGTCTGAGTTCAAATCCCGTCAAGGTTAACTTTACCTTTCATCCTTACGGGGTCGATAAAATAAAGTACCAGTAATGTACTGAGATAATTGCTGGCCTTGTGCCAAAAGTAGAAACAATTATTACAGTGATTTTCTGCATTTGGGACTCTCGCATTTTCAAATTTCAAACACTCCTAGTGCTTTGATAATTCATAATATGTATTTATATGTAGGCTCCAAGTCAATCTTTTAGGTTAGCAGCCCTGCTTGTGTACTGATTTGGTCTGTAAAAACCCTTCCAGCTCTTGCTGGCAGAGAAAACATATATTAAATAATGATGATGATATATATGTATATATATATATGTATATAATGAACAAATGTGTGTATGTGTATATATATATATATATATATATATAACATCTACAACTACTTTGCATTTTCTTATTCTAAATATACTCCATCATCCTATTTGGAAAAGGTACGTCAAGTGCTTGAATTGAATTGCATCAATGATTACCGAAAGTATATATATATATATATATATAAAAATAAAAGTTGAATCGTGTCAGTCCACTATCAGTCCACTGTCAGTCCACTGTCAGTTCACTATCAGTCTACTGTCAGTCCATTGTCAGTCCATTGTCAGTCCATTGTCAGTCCATTGTCAGTCCACTGTCAGTCCACTGTCAGTCCACTGTCAGTCCATTGTCAGTCCACTGTCAGTCCACTGTCAGTTCACTATCAGTCTACTGTCAGTCCACTGTCAGTCCACTGTCAGTCCATTGTCAGTCCACTGTCAGTCCACTGTCAGTTCACTATCAGTCTACTGTCAGTCCATTGTCAGTCCATTGTCAGTCCACTGTCAGTCCACTGTCAGTTCACTATCAGTCTACTGTCAGTCCATTGTCAGTCCATTGTCAGTCCATTGTCAGTCCACTGTCAGTCCACTGTCAGTCCACTGTCAGTCCACTGTCAGTCCATTGTCAGTCCACTGTCAGTCCACTGTCAGTTCACTATCAGTCTACTGTCAGTCCATTGTCAGTCCATTGTCAGTCCATTGTCAGTCCATTGTCAGTCCATTGTCAGTCCACTGTCAGTCCACTGTCAATCCACATGGAAGTGGGATGGTGAAAATTCTACAAAGAAAAAAAAAATCAAACAGCGTTTCAACTCTGTGTGAGTGTATGTGTGTATGTGTGTGAATGTATGTGTGTGTAAAATGGACACACACATATATTCACACACATATACACATATACTCACACAGAGTTGAAACGCTGTTTGATTTTATTTTTCATAGTAGAATTTTCACCATCCCACTTCCATGTGGATTGACAGTGGACAGACACACGGACACAATTCAATTCTTATTTATATATATTCATTATCATCATCATCGATTAACGTCTATCTTCCACGCTAGCATGGGTTAGATGGGTCCCATTTAGTGGCAAGTCGGGTCAGGTGACCATGTCTCGCTCATATAGGAGTCTTTCTGGCTGATTTTCTATGGCTGGATGCCCTTCCTAATGCCAACCACATTGACAGTGTGTGCTGGGTGCATTTTTTGCCATGTCTTTTACACATCCACTTTACAGTGTGGGTTGGGTGCTTTTTGTCGTGACACCTACACGGTCACTTTACAGTGTGGGTTAGATGTTATATACATATATACACACATGATCTATATATACATATTTGTGTATATACGCACATATCATCGCCTCCATCTTTACGTCCATTTTCCATGCTAGCATGGGTGGGGGTGTGAATGGGATATTGTATATATACTGTATATATGCTTCAGCTTGTGCTCATGGGAAGTCGGGTCTTCTGTATTACTGCGTATCACCAGAGATCCCGGTCATGTGATATCGCCTTTGAGAGGTGCAATTGGGTAAGATTGGCTTTTATCACCTCATCCCAAGTCTTCCTGGGTCTCCCCACCCCACCCCAAGGCTTCCAATGATTTTGAGCGCTCAGCACTTTTTTATGCAGCTGTCATCCTTCATACACAACACATGTCCATACCAACACAATCTCCTCACCTACACACAGCATTTGATTCCTCTTATGCCTAATTTCTCTTTCAGTTCATTTATGCTTCACCATATATTATTATTACACATCCATCAGAGCATGCAGGCTTCATTTTTTTCCACTCTATGCAAGTCTTCTGCACACAGCGCCCAAGTCTCACTACCATGCAACATAGCTGTTCATACGCACACATCATACAATCTGCCTTTCATTCTAAGGGAGAAGCCTTTTGTAGCCAGCAGTGGTAGTAGCTTCCTGAATTTCTTCCATTCCATTCTTACTCTGGCTACTGTAATTTCAGAACACCCACCACCGCTGCTAATTCTGTCACCTAAGTAGCAGAAGCTGTCTATTGTTTCTACAAAGCCCTCCAAGAATTTGGTAAAGCTTGTTTCCTGCGGTCGTTTTCTGCTTACTGTTGCAGTGCAACAGCTACATGTAAAGCCTACATTCTTAGCTAAACTTCCTGGGATCCCACTACATCTCTTGTTTACCCACAGTTTGCATACGGGGCAGAGGTTGGAGTTTCTACCAATGCCTTTCCTACATACTGAGCAAGGCCATTTCCCTGAGGGGATCTGGGTTGTTTGCTCTTCCACTTACTAGGACCTTAGTCTTTGTCAGGTTTACTTTAAGACCCCTTCTTTCTAGGCCCTGCTTCCATGTTTGGAATTTCTTCTCTAGTTCAACCATAGATTCATCTATGAGCGTAAGATCATCTGCGTACAGAAGTTCCCATGGGCAGCCGGTCTTAAATGCCTCTGTTATAGCCTGCAAAAGGATAATAAACAGGAGCGGGCTATGAACAGAAGGCTATGGAAGCCAACTTGTATGCTAAATTCCTCGCTATAGTCATTGTTAATCCTGACTTTGCTAACTGCTCCTCTATACATGGCTTGTACAGCCTTCACAAGCCACTCATCTACTCCAGTTTTTTTAAGAACCCACCAAATTATGTCATGGGGCACTCTGTTGAAAGCTTTCTCCAGATCAACAAATGCTATGCTAGGTAGAGAAGCTTACTTTTAGCTAGGTACTTTTCCTGTAACTGCCTCACAAGGAAGAAGACATCATTTTGCCTGGCACAAATCCAAATTGCATCTCATCTAAATTTACTCTGTCCCTAATCAACTCTGCTATGACTCTTTCTGTTACTTTCATTATCTGGTCCATCAGTTTTATACCTCTATAGTTACCTCTATCTAGTGCATCTCCTTTACCCTTATAGCAATCGACAATGATATATAATCATCTTTATTTCCTGTTTTCCATGCTAGCTTGGGTTGAATGAGTCCTTTCAAAAAGTGTGTCACATCATTTGTTGAATTTCTTTGTCATTTCCTTTGTGAAAATATAGTACAGAAATGATAAAAACTGATCCTTAGATCAGTTTCGCCACTTCTGCCCCATACCTTCCTTGGTCTTCCTTTTCTACAACTTCCTTCCACCTGGAAATTCTGATGCCTCTTTACTATCATCATCCATACACATTCCATATCCATACCAGTACTGTCTTCTCTTATGCACACTACATTTGATTCCACTCTTTTTTTCTCAACTCCTCTCTGCTTTGTTGTCCATATGCACTAACAATACACATCCAGCAGAGCATGTTCACTTTGTTTCCATCCTTCACACATTCTCTGCATCCAAAATTCATACCTTACAACCATGAAACCTTTTTACTATGTACACAGCAGAACTGTTTTCACCCTGTTCTTAAGGAGTAATAACTTTCTGAACATTTTCTATTCTGTTTTTACTCTATCTAATATGCTTTCAGGACACACTCATCTTTTGGTGATTAAATCAGCTGAGTCACAAAACCTATCAACTATTTCTATGGCACTTTCTGCATATTGGTAAAATTTAGTTTTACTGCATCTGGCTGCTAACTACTTCTGAGAATTTGTCTCATACAAAGAATATCTTCTCTGTTAGCTTACCAGCATTCCCATTACACCTCCTGTGTTGCCAAAGTTTACACTGAATGGAACTCCTTTTTTATAGATCAAGCATAGCCATTTTCCTGATGACAACAAGGTCTTGTTTTCTTTCTGACATACTAAGACTTTAGTCTTTGCTAAATTTATTCTGAGTTTCTTTGTGTTGCCATATATAAAATGATTTATACTGGCACACATACCTATTTATATATACATTTGTATATGTGTGAGAGAAACAGAGCGAGAGATTTTATATTTGTATACTCATGTACGTATGTATTTATTTATTTGTGTGTGTTTGTGTGTATTTGGTGTGTGTATACATGTATGAGTGTATGTATAATTTTGAATGATTAGTTGATATTCCAATATATATTTTTGTATTGTATGAAATTACTTATACAAACATATACACATTATGATTTAAGATTTACACAAAATATAACTAAAATAAATATTATCTTATAAATGACCCAAGAAGTCAGACAGATGACCTCATCACACTGACCATTTGGCAACACTAAATTATTGCTTTTAACCTTTGCTTTCCCTACTTTGCTGTATGCACCTACACTTCCTTCACCATCAAAAATAGGATGATTGACTTGTTTTTGTATTTCTTTGATGTGTCCTCTTTTATATTTGTTACTGCTGTTTTTGCTGTTGTTGTTGTCATCATGATTGTTTTTTTGTTTCTGTTGTTGCTGTGGTGTGTGTGTATGAGTTTGAGTGTGCTTGTGTCTGTTCTATAGCAATATGGATTGTTGAAGATGCTATCTGATGACTCCATCTTCATGTATATCTTAACACTTTCATTACCATATTTCTTATGAAGTACATTGAATGTGTTTCAATTTATTTTGAAAATAATTAAGGTTTTAGTAGAATAACTTTTTCATTAAATTGGTGTTAAGAATTTGACAATGAAGTTCTTATATAACATTATGATGAAAAGTTTTAATTTAGATATAAACACTTTAAAATGGACTTCTTCATCATACAACCAGTGGGTGGTTTGAGGCAGGTTAGTATTGGAATGGATAAGTGAGTCTATTCCTTTTCTAACCATCAAACAGAAAGGATTTAACTATAAATTGCAGGTACCCCAAACTCTTGTCATACCAAGATTTATCAATTATATAACAATAATAATATAATCAAGCATTTTGCCTCGGTGGATTGTAAATGCTTGACCCTTTTGTTACCAAAACCACCTGAAAATGTTCCTTATTCTACAATACAGATCTGTTTATTTTAAAGGGTTTATATTTATCCAAAATCCTTTCACCATAGTTATATGTAAGAATCTTTATGATCCAAACATCAGCTTAAAAATGAGAAAGATAATTATATTACTAAATCCCTCCAAATTCCAGATTATTTATAGGCAGTGTCTTTTCTTGGAAGTATGGTAAGAAAAGGTTTTGGTATTTATTTAAATTTAACATTTGAAGGATTATATCAGAGTACAGGTCAAAGGGCACTTTAGTTGACAGTCCAACAATTAAATCAGCTAGCTACAATTACCATGTATTTCTGAACCACCGTCATCATCATCATCGTCATTGATATTACACTGACTTTTCCATGCCAGCATTGGTTGGATGAGACATTTTGAAGCAATATTTTATAGCTAAATACCATTCCTGACACACATCTTTTAGATACTTCTCACAATTAATGACAATCAGGGAATATAAATATACATATAAACATATGTAGACAGTGTTGTGAAAATAAATTCAATCCATAGTTTTATCGAATTATAAATATGAAATCTATGGTGATTTTTTCTTCAAGCCATGTCTAAACTATCAAAACTAATGCCTCAACAGAAGTTATTCTAATCTAAGAGTACTTTTATATGAACTGACAAGCTGTTTATTTTTAAACTTTCTAGTCTAAAGAATTTCTGATTATTAAGCAAACTTAATATAGCAATAGATATTCAAATTAGCAAATGATATTTCTTTCCAAGGAAATGGAGAATGAAACAGAATCCATACAAAATCCAGGAAATTAGGGAATTTTAACTTTAACCAATTTGTTACCAACCCACCTGAAATTGCCTAGGATTTATGATACCAGTTTGATCATTTTAATATGTTCATACTTTAACTAAATCTTCCATCATAATTTTATGAAATATTTGTTAAGCAATGTTCCAAACATTAAAAGATTATTAATGAAAAAGTTAGTAATTTCCTTAAATTCCACCAAAGTTTTCATTATTTCCAAAATTAACTGAAACATGTAGGCAGTGTATTTTTCTTAGAAATACAGTAACAAAAGGGTTAATGTTTAGCTTTTTTGAAGAATAGCTGATATTCCTTAAATAGACAGTATATCTTACTGATAGGTTGGCAAGGAATTGATCCATTCAGTTGCACCAATATTGAATCTATATATTACAAGACATTCTCAACTGTAACCCATGAAGAAAACTGATTACCAATAGTAGTTCATGACTGGAATCTTGATGAGCTTTGGTAATTGGTTCAACATGTAAGAAATATCATTTTAGTATGGCACTAACTTTTGATTGATTTAATTAAGAATTACACACAATTGCTTTATCCAGTGTATAATGAAGGGATGGAATAACAACCTATGATATCACCTAGATTGGATCAAGACAAACATAATTCACTTTGATTTTTATTCAATACTGTGTCAGTTAATCTCTCTTTCTCACTCTCTCTTACTCTCTCCCTCGTCTAAAACAAAAAGAACACATATACACACACACACACACACACACACACACACCATCAACTCAAACCATCTTGCATTACAAAATATTGACAAACATTATTTGATATCTAATGTAATAAGGTTTCTTTCTTCAACTGACATAACAATGTTTCCATCATATCAAATGAAGAATTTATTGATTCTACGTGATAGTATAGCTGATACAGGAAGTAAAGTTAAAGAGCTTCAAGCTTTGAGGTATGAGTTAGTAAAGCAATAAAACAAAGATATATGCAGACACTGGTGAAACTGTTGGGGTTTGCTCTCTTACACAAAACTCAATATAACGGATTCTACTACACCTACAAACCACATTTGCTTGTCAGAGATAATTTCTAGATTGCTACTTTCATCCTTTTGTCATGTCTCTCCCCCTGTTCAGTTCTTATATCACAACTTTTCTCAGATGATTTACTGGAAATAACACACCTAAAGAAAGAGAATCAACATGTGTGAATAGATGTGTGGAGCTGCAGTAAAAGGAAAGAATAAAGAGAAAAAGAAGTAAAATAATTCTAATAAAGTTGTTTGTCTTTTACTAATTTCATTTGTTTGAGAAATGTCTTTATACATATTTTTGTATGTGTGTATATATATATATATATATATATATATATATATATATATATATATATATATATATATATATGTATGTATGTATATATTTATATACGTATATATATTTATATACACATATATATATATCATCATTGTTTAACGTCCATCTTCCACGCTTGCATGGGTTTGGACGGGAGTTTTCCCACTTGAGGCAAGATTGGTTGTCCTGCTCGTATAGGACTGTCTGGCGGGTATTCTACGGCTGGATGCCCTTCCTAACACCAACCACGTTTACAGTGTGGACTGGGATGTTTTTACCGTGTTACCTACACGGCCACATTACAGCGTGGACTGTGTGTTTTTTTTTGTTGTGACACCTACACGACCTCATTTGTTTCGGACTGGATGTTGTGGTACCAACATAACTTCACATTTAAAGGGGTGGTGTGGATGGGGTCGGGGTAGTCGGACGGGGGTGTATTTTGTTAGAGGTGCCTACTGACTGTAGGTTTCACTTTGTACTTAGGCAAGGCGGGTCTTCTGTATTACTGCGTAGCGCCAAAGATCTTGGTCCAATGACATTGTCTTGGAGAGGTGTAAGTGTGTGAGGTCGGAATTTATCAAATCGTCCCAGGTTTTTCTGGATCTGCCTACTCCGTGGCTACCGTCTATTTTTATCGCCCTGCACTTTTTTTATACAGCGGTCGTCTTTCATGCGCATCACGTGACCGTACCAACGTAGTCTTCTCTCAAGTAAACAACATCTGATCCCTCTTATTCCTAATTTCGCCCTTAGTTCGTTTATGCTTTGCCGTTCACGTATATTACTATTACACATCCAGCAGAGCATGCAAGCTTTGTTTCTCTTCAGTCTGTGTATATCCTCTGCACACAATGCCCAGGTCTCACTGCCATGTAACATTGCTGTTCGTATGCAGGCATCATACAGCCTGCCTTTTATTTTTAGAGAGAACCCTTTAGCGGCCAATAGTGGTATAAGCTCTCTGAACTTTTTCCATCCCATTCTGACTCTAACTACTGTACTTTCGGAGCACCCTCCCCACTGCTGATTTTGTCACCCTGGTAAAGGAAGCTATCCACTATTTCTACAGAACCATCTGGGCAATGGAATGAGCTAGTATTTTGTGGGCACTTGCTGCTACTTATTGCACCAGAGCACTGGCCACATATAAAATCTATATTCTTAGTTAGCTTACATGTGATCCCACTACATCTTTTATGCACCCATACTTTGCATTTGGGACATAAAATGGAGTTTCTGCCTACTCCTTTCCTACACACTGAGCATGGCCATTTCCCAGATGGGACCGGTGCCCTATTTTCCTTCCTACAAACTAGAACTTTAGTCTTAGACAAGTTAACTTTAAGGCCTTTTGATTCTAGGCCATGCTTCCATGTTTGGAATTTCTTTTCTAGTTCAGCCATTGATTCAGCTATGAGCATTAGATCATCTGCATATAGGAGTTCCCATGGGCAGCCGGTCTTGAACTCCTCTGTTATAGCCTGAAGGGCAATAATAAATAGTAGGTGGCTAAGGACGGAGCCCTGATGAACAACTTTTACGCTAAACTCTTCACTATATTCGTTGTTAATTCTAACCTTGCTCACTGTTTCTTTATACATGGCTTGTATAGCTCTCACAAGCCATTCATCAACATCTAGTTTTCTAAGGGCCCACCAGATAATCGAGCGGGGTACTCTGTCAAAGGCTTTCTCCAAGTCAACAAAAGCTAAGTATAGGGGTTTACTTTTAGCTAGGTACTTCTCCTGTAGTTGTCGTACAATGAAAAGAGCGTCTGTTGTACTTTTACCTGACACAAACCCGAACTGCATTTCGTCTAGATCAATTCGCTCTCTGATTAGTTGCGCTATTACTTTTTCTGTGACCTTCATGACCTGGTCAATTAATTTAATGCCTCTATAGTTTCCCCTATCTAGGGCATCACCTTTACCCTTGTAGCAGTTAATGATGATGCTGCTGTACCAGTCCTTCGGAACGACCCCATTCTGTATGACTTGGTTTACTATCCGGGTGACCATAGTGTGTCCCACCGTTCCAGATGCTTTCAACATTTCAGCAACTATTTCCGAAGGCCCGGCTGCCTTGCCCATCTTCATGTCTTTGATCGCCTTACTTATTATACTACCTTCAACTTGCACTGCTGGTCCCTCTATTGGGTCAATGTGGGGGAGACTGTCTTTCTCCCAATTATTCTCCTCATTTAGTAGCCTTTCGTAGTGACACTTCCAAGCTACCTTCTTATCAGCGTCAGTGATGGGAAGTACACCATCATCATTAAGGACACACTTCTCCCCAACAATATCACTGTTTTCCTTGACACATTGCCTAGCAATCCTGAACACCTCATGTTTTTGGAGCTCGCGTTGTAGAACATGCTTGAACTTTCTTTCTTCTGCTTCCCTTCTTGCGAAATACACTTGTCTCCTAGCTTCCCTCCTGGCCACTTGATAGTCTTCTCTACTTCCCCCATCCCGCCAGCTTTCCAAGCCTGCTTTTTGGCCTTGATTGACCCCTCCACCTTACTGTTCCACCACCAAGTTACTCTCCTCCTGCCTATAGGTCTGCTCCAGCCACAAGTTTCATCTGTCGCCTTCAGCAGTTTAGCTTTCAGGAATTCCCACTGCTCCTCTATATTGTACGACTCTAATTGCTCTTCCTTACTATCAAAAGCATCAAGTAATATGCTTTAAAATATATTACTGGCTGTGGGGTCTTTTAACTTCCATATTTTTCTCCTGAGGATAGTCCTCTTCTGTTGTCGAGTACGTCTCGTCCTGACTATGAGGTCGCTAATTATGAGTCTATGTTGAGAGGTGCATTCTTTATGGGGGAGGGATTTAGTGTTTACAACAGACACTCTGTCACGTCTCCTGGTAATGATATAATCTACCTGGCTTGTGTGTTCCCCCGATCTATAGGTGATCAAGTGATTGTCTCGTTATTTGAAGTTAGTGTTACAGATAGTGAGGTTATTTGTGTCACAGAATTCCAGGATTCTGGAGCCTTCTTCATTTCCAGTACCAAACCCATAGCCTCCATGGAATCCGTCATAGCCGTCACAATGTTGTCCAACATGACCATTTAGGTCACCAGCGATAACTATGTAGTCACTGTCGGTTATTTGGGAGGTAGTGAGCATTAACGTCTCATAGAATCTGTCTTTTATAACGCCAGGCAGTCCGGATTGTGGTGCATATGCAGATATTATTGTCACAGTAGTTCTATTGAGTACAAGTCTTATTTTAATTATTCTGTCGTTCACTCTATTTATGTCTATTATCTTATCTGCCTACTTTTCTGCTACCATGATTCCTACTCCACCCAGCCCATTGTCATTTCCCACCCAGAAAAGCTTATAGCATCGTTCTTTACCCACAATGAATCTAGCAGACCCACCGCTCCACCTGATCTCTTGAATACAACAAACATCAACCTCCTTACGTTCAAGCATCTCTACAACCTCGTTAGAGCGACTCTTTAAGGTGCCTACATTCATGGTACCAACTCTGAAGTTTTGGATTGCGTTTGGAGGGTGGGAGCGGTGAGGCGCATGGGGGGAAGGGTGTGAGGGAGATGGGGTTATGTTAGCCATCCGTGGCCGAAACAAAGAGGAGGAGTCCTTGCATTCTCGTCCGGCAGCATGAGGTGAATTTGTCTTTATCTTTGGCATTATATATATATATATATATATATATATGTGTGTGTGTATATATATAAATATGTATATATTTGTGTGTGCATATATTTAAAAAAATATAGTAAGGACTAGTTAATTATTTGACTCTACAGTCTTTGTTTATATCTATAGTGGTTTGGGGATTAGGTGATTTGGGTTCATGTCATTACATTATTTTTGGAGTCACTTATTTTATTTAAGGTTTGTGATATGGCATATAATGGTCTTACACACACATTTTTTTTTTCCATTCTATGAAGTGGCCATGGCCACTAATATATATATACATATATATATATATATATATATAACAAAGAAGGTGTGGTCAGATACCAGGCACACCAAAGTACTCGATACTTAGGGTAGTAGAGTGGGTAATAGGGAAGAGAATCAGGACCCCAACCATTTTGACAGCTAGATCTAGCTGTCGAAACGGCTGGAGCTCAGCTATCCGGGTCCTGACTCTCTTTCCTATATATATGTGTGTGTATGTATATATATATGTATATATGTATATATGTATGTATATATATATATATATATATATATATATATATATATATATATATATATATATATATGTCGTTTCTGAATTTGTTTAGCAAGATTCTTTATCTGAAATCGTGTGTTGAAACCGATATTGTTATACTTTGGGAGGGTCATGTTGCCAATAATTGGCAACATGACCCTCCCAAAGTATAACAATATATATATATGTATATATGTATATATATATATATATATATATATATATATATATATATGTATATATGTATTGCAGTATTCTTCTCCCCATTTTTTCACATATATTTACCTAAACTGCGATTCTGTTTTTCTCTCTCTCTCTCTCTTACTGCTCCCTCATTCTCTCTGTTTCTCTTACTTTCTTTCGTCCCCTCTGTCATGTCAGTTAACACTTTCTCTCTACTGACTTCTTCCTCACACTTCCACTCACTCACTCACTGTTTCTCCCCTTCTCACTTCCCCCCGTTCGCGACGTTAACGATTTTCCTTCTTTCTTACATCGGATTCATCTCGAAAGGTCTATTTTCTACTTGCTCATATATTCACCCAGCTTATACTGATAGAATAACTATGTAGCTTGTGTCTCTTCCTATCTTCGGTTAGCTTTCCTCTGTGTTGTTTACTTGTCTCACTCGCTTTACACGTTTTAATTGTCCTAATAACTTATTTTAGTTATTATTGCGCCAACGTGAGGTATATGATTTTTAATGCAATGAAATACCTATGACCGTTGGTAAATCACTGATGAGGGACTCATTTTATAACATGTTATCCATGTGCAACCATGCAGTATTCTTCTCCCCATTTTTTCACATATATATATATATATATATATATATAAATATATATATATATAAATATATATATATATAAATATATATATATATATATATGCACATGGCTGAGTGGTGAGAGAATTGGATTCACAATCGTGAGGTTGTGAGTTCGATTCCTGAACCGGGTGATGCACTATATTCTTGAGCAAGACACTTTATTTCCCATTGCTCCTTCTACCTGACGTTGTGACCAATAGATAGTATCAGCAATGGACACATTGTTTCCTCGGTCCAATTTGACAAAAGTTGATCAACTGTCAATATATATATATATGTATATTCATAGGCCACAAATTGGCAAAGTCGTTAGGATGTCAGATCGAATGCTTTATAGTATTCATTCAAGATCTCTGAGTTCAAATGCCACCGAGATCAACTTTGCCTTTCATCATTTGGAGTACCAGTCTAGTACTGGGTTGATTCTTCCTCTCTCTAAACGAAATCAGCTGTTCTCAGGCCTGGAGAGGATTGGTTCTACCAGGCCCAAAATGCCCCCTAAAACACTATGTCAATACGGTGCCCTATGACTCTATCAGGAGTTACGGTCCAAACCATATATATACATACATGTATATATATCATTATTTCATCACCATCATCGTCCACATAGGTATCATCATCATCATCATCCTCGTTTAACGTCCACTTTCCACGCTAGCATGGGTTACACGGGAGTTGTCCCACTTGAGGCAAGGTTGGTCGGGTGACCGTGTCTCGCTCATATAGGACTATCCGGCAGGTTTTCTACGTCTGGATGGCCTTCCTAACACCAACCACATTTACAGTGTGGAACTGGGAACTTTTTACCATGTTACCTACACGGCCACATTACAGCGTAGACTGTGTGTTTTTTCTCGTGACACCTACATGATCTCGATCTCGATCTCATTTATCTCATTTATTTGGACAGGATGTTGTGGTACCAACTTTATAGAGAGAGGGTGGTGTTGGTGGGAGTGGGAGGATAGGGTAGGGGTAGTGGATTGGCGTGTATATTTGGTTAAGAGGTGCCTACTGACTGTAGGTTTCGCTTTGTACATAGGCAAGGCGGGTCTTCTGTATTATTGCGTAGCGCCAAAGATCTCGGTCCAATGACATTGTCTTAGAGAGGTGCAAGTGTGTCGGAATTTATCAGATTGTCCCAGGTTTTTCTGGGTCTACCTACTCCATAACTACCATCAATTTTGATCACCCTGCACTTTTTATACAGCTGTCGTCTTTCATGTGCATCACGTGGCCATGCCAACGTAGTCTTCTCTCGAGTAAACAGCATCTGATCCCTCTTATTCCTAATTTCTCACTTAGTTCATTTATGCTTTGCCATTCACGTATATTACTATTACACATCCAATGGAGCATGCATGCTTTGTTCCTTTCCAGTTTACGCATGTCCTCTGCACGCAATGCCCATGTCTCACTAGCATGTTCGTATACAAGCATCATACAATCTGACTTTCATTTTTAGAGAGAAACGTTTTGTGGCCAACAGCGGTATAAGCTCTCTGAACTTTTCCCATCCCGTTCTGACTCTGGCTACTGTACTTTCAGAACACCCTCCACCACTGCTGATTTCGTCACCCAGGTAACGGAAAGTGTCTACTATTTCTATAGAACCATCTGAGCAATAGAAGGGGCTAGTATCCTGTGGACATTTGCTACCTATTGCACCAGAGCATTGGCCACATATATAATCTATGTTCTTAGATAGTTTACCTGTGATCCCACTACATCTTTTATGTACCCATACTTTGCATTTGGGACATAAAATTGAATTTCTGCCTACTCCTTCTCTACACACTGAGCAAGGCCATTTCCCTGAAGGTACCTGTGCCTTATTTTCCTTTCTATAAACTAGGACTTTAGTCTTAGACAAGTTAACTTTAAGGCCTTTTGATTCTAGGCCATGCTTCCATGTTTGGAATTTCTTTTCTAGTTCAGCCATTGATTCAGCTATGAGCGTTAGATCATCTGCGTATAGGAGTTCCCATGGGCAGCCGGTCTTGAACTCCTCTGTTATAGCCTGAAGGACAATAATAAATAGGAGGGGGCTAAGGACAGAGCCTTGGTGAACACCAACTTTTACACTAAATTCTTTACAATATTCATTGTTAATTGTATATGTATATATAGATATGTGTGTGTGTGTATATATGTATGTATATTTATATAGATATAAACAAACACATGCATAGCTGATCTCTTGGACTTTTACAAAGTGCTGAGGGGATAAAGTCAATATAAAGAGTTGTGTACTCATGTTCAGAGATGCTATAAAATATCTTATAAAATAGGATGAAGACCCTTAGAAACAGAAAAATAAGTTGCCATTGGCTGCTCTGAAGAATCAAACCTCGTATCTCTCAATATCGATATCTGGGGGATAAGAGATTTGATTCCTCACAACAGCCATTGGGAACATTTTTTCTGCTTCTAAGTGTCTTCACCCTATTTTATAAGCTATTTTATAGCATCTTTGTGCATCAACTCACCACTTTATATATATATATATTTATATATATATATTTCTTTTTAAAGATATGTTTAATATTTTGTTTTAGGTAATATAATCTATTGTCAGCATTGTTTTTTGTATTTACACTGTTTAGTTTGTAAATATAGGTATGATATATTATTAATTGACTAGTTTAAGATGATTAATTAATTTGTAGCAAATTGATTGTATTTTGTAAAATGGGTCTTGATTGCGCAGTACACTCTACTTGTGAATGGAGTTTCACTGAAGCAGGTAGGGAAGTTCAAGTATCTCAGGGCTGTGTTCACAAGTGATGGAAGGCAACCTCTGGAAATCACTACAGTTTTTGTGCATTAAGCTTGATACCCTTCATTATATAAATGTATGTGGTGTGTGTGTATCTGTCTGTATTTATGTTCCATACCTTAGCAATTCAACAAAAAGAGATTGATAAGATAAGTACCAAACTTGAAAAATAATTAGTGGGGTTGATATAAGGGACCAAATGAAGTCAGTGCCCCTGGATGATAATGACTGAAATTAGTAAAATAATAAAAGAATGTGTGTACACAAATACATAGATATGTGTTAAAACACCTACAGAGACTGGCTAAAATACTCATACACATACACAATATACATTAGCACTGATACTTCAAATTCCACATAAAAGCAAGTTTTTCACTAGATGTAATGTTTCAACAAACTAGAATCATACAGATAAGTTTGTTGTTGTTGTTTACTATTCTAGCTTTCTGTGTTTTTGTTGTTGATTTATTTTGTACACTATTTCTCCACACTTTATTTTGTTGTTGATTTATTTTGTACACTTGTTATTTCTCCACACATCAATACTACCTCCGCCATCCTCTTCAACTTCTTTCTAGATTAAGCATTTCTACATTGATTAATCTAGTCTTAATTATGAAAATAGCTAATTACACATGCCCACTAAATTATTAATAATCACATTAATTGGTGACGAAGCAAAATTATTATTCAATAGTGATTTCAATTTTTTTTTTTTTTAGTTTTCAAGATTGTTTATAAAATAATGTTTGCCTCACCTAAATCTTTTAATATAATAACTGGTAATATGTATGTCTGGACATGTCATCATTGTTTTCATAGCCACCATATCTTATAGTCATCAACATCATCATCACCGTCAACATCATTCTCATTGTTACTACCACCACCACCATCATCATCATCACAATCATTTTCATCAACATTATCATAGCTCAGTCATCATCATCATCACCATCAACATCACTATCATCATCACCACCACTACCATCATCATCATCACAATCATTTTCGTCAACATCACAATAGCTTATAGTCATCAGCCTCATCATCAACATCATTGTCATCATCACTACCATCATCACCAGCACTACCATCATCACAATCATTTTCATCAACAATCACCATAGCTTATAGCATCATCACCACCATCATCAACATCATTGCAATCGTCACTACCATTACCCTCACAATCATTTTCATCAACATCACCATTTTCATTGCACTGAACTGTAACTGGTAATATGTATGTTTGGATATGTCATCATCGCTGTAATTATCAGAATCAATCATCAGTACCATCACCATCACCATCATCACCATCACCATCATCACCATCATTCTTAACTTCATTGATTTAAAGTTTTCCATACTTTTGTAGTTTACACAGGTTTGTGCTTTATATAGCCTATTGTCACTCATTTTGGAGAATTGGCAGAGTCATTAGAACATCGGATAGAATGCTTTACAGTATTCGTTCCTGCTCTCTGCTCGCGGAGTTCAAATCCCACCGAGGTCAACTTTGCCTTTCATCCTTTCAAGGTTGATAAAATAAAGTACCAGTAATGCCTGGGATAATTGCTGGCCTTGTGCCAAAAGTAGAAACAATGATATTATCTGTAAAGACCAGGATTTTTATGAGCTCTGGCCCCATTATTTTCTATCCATTTGTCTCCCTTCTTTTTCCACCTGAAAACTTGTTCCTTCCACTATCAATATAGGTAAATTTTTGGCCTAATGTTCATAATACACTTACATATTTGCCCGTACCAGCATAGTTATCTCTCTTGTATGTATATTAACTGATGCCTTTAACCATTTTTGTACTGTATTTTCTCCTACAATTTTCAAATTTGAAGGGATTTATTAATATAACTAACTTTCTTATTATTAAGTTGTTGTAACTTAACAAAACTGCTCTTACATAAAATTATAGTTGAAGCTTTCAGATAAATAAAATAAAGTTTTGTGTCATAGAACGAAAGGTGGTTTGGTATTAAAAGCTTTAATAACCAGCTACGCTCACAGCTGAGTTTTGTTCTGCCTTTCATGTAAGTTAATTTGTAACTGCCAACAGACTTCATTTGACTGTTTTCTTTCTGAAGGATATTAGTGCATGCTCTCTCTCTCTCTCTCTCTCTCTCTCTCTCTCTCTCTCTCTCTCTCTCTCTCTCTCTCTCTCTCTCTCTCTCTCTCTCTCTCTCTCTCTCTCTCTCTCTCTCTCTCTCTCTCTCTCTCTCTCTCTTTCTCATACACACACACACACTTGCACACTCATACACACTTGCACACATACACACACACTCTCTTCCTTTTTCAATCTCTCTCAAGGCTCTTGCACAGGGTCTATCAACCAAATTGCAGTCACAAGGTATTGCACAGTCTTAAGAATAACTCTTCATTTTTAGTGTTATCACAATCACCCCAGAGCAGAATAACTAGCGAATAATTGTCAGAATAATTGGCCAAGTAGTAACCAATTCATATCCTGACAGCAGACACTGCATAGCATCCTTAGTGAAGACAACAAACCAGCTCCCCTAGCAATGTGTAAATACTATCGTACAGGAAAACTAATTATCTATTTATATATTTATTTATAAGCAGTGGCAGAAATGTAAAATTAACAAATATTTTCTTATATGCTCCGTTGGATGTGCAATGTCAATGTGCGTGAACGACCCAGCATGAATGTGTTGAGAGAGAAACTGTGTTTGAGCGGGATAGAATGTAGTGTGCGAGAGAGGAGACTGAGGTGGTATGGACATGTGATGCGCATGGAGGATGACCGATGGGTGAAGAAGTGCCAGGAAATACCAGTTGAAGGAAGACATGGTCGAGGTAGACCACGAAAAACATGGGCGGAGGTGGTGAGAACAGACCTCAGATCATTGAAGCTCACGGTGGAGATGACGAAGGACTGTGACAAGTGGAGAGATGCTGTGCTAAATAAGACCCGTCCCACCCTTGCAAGCAGGGAAAAGCGGACGTAAAATGATGATGATGATGATGATGATGATGTGTGATGTACCTGACCACATAGTCAGTGATGTTATCTGGGATCACCATATGTTTCAGGCCTTTTAACATAAGACACCTTCAGCCAGGTTATCCTGTCAAGGTTGATTAAGCCCTGGTTGTGTTTATATAGCATTAGCTATTCCATTTCTTTAACTCTCTGAAAGAAGAAGAATTAAAAGGAAGAGGAGGAAAGATGATGATGATGGCAGTGATGATGATGATATGGTGATGGTGATGACGATGATGATGATGATGGTGATGATGATGATGACGACAGTGAAATCTATTTATTTAATGTGTTAGAATGGTAGGAAAATATCTGTTAATAGTAGAAGATGTGAGGATTCTAACAAGCTACATCCTCTGACATTGCTACTGTAGGAAGTTCTCAAATCTATTTCTTATACATTATATTATTTCTTTCATATTACTTATATTTCACAAATTTACATTATATTCATTGTAATAGTGATAGTGGTAGTGATTACATTAATGGTGACAATGGTAGTAGGGGGCATTAATAGAGCTAACAATAGTAGTAGTGGATGAGGTAGTGAGTTGTATTAATAGTGGAATTGTTGTTTTATGATCAGTGGTGGTGGTTCTGGTGGTGGTAATGGTAACACTAGTAAGAAAAATTGTGGAGATGTTGTTACTGATAATAACAATGGTGTTGTTGGTGTTTGTGGTGGCAGTGATGGTACATCCATTCATGGTCCTTAACTCCTGATGGAGTCATATAAGCACCATTATGATGTACATTATATCTGGTTGACCCTACCACTCTTCAGGATGTTAACACAGCTGATTTCTTCCAGTAATGGACTAATAATTTACTTATCAATCTAGAAAGAATGAAAAGCAAGGTTGACCTCAACAAGATTTGAACTTGTGGTGCTATGAGCTGAAACAAATATTGCATGGCATTCTATCTATAGTTTTAACACCTCTACCAATTGATCTGATGATGTCATCAGTCCTAATATCAATAATGGATGTGGATGGTAGATGATTATAACAGCAGTATTAGCACAGGTGTTGACAATTCCAATATTTGGTTAAGTATCAAATACAAGGAAATCATATGACATTCTTGCATTGATAAATAGTTTCTATGCTACAAGATTATATTCAACTTGCAAGAAATGAGGTTTGAGAGAGTGAAGGAAATCTTACTCTAGCATCACAATGAAATATATAGCAACCTTTAGAGTAAATATGAATATGACAACATATTATTTTAAAATCTTGAGCAATACACCATCCTCTGGGAGATTTACTGCTAATAAGGAACAGTAACAGTTTGGTATCAAAAGGGTTAACCTGTTGGCTGATTTTCTTGTGGGAATTTCCCAATTCTTTAGAATGGAAAGCTAGATTGTAAAGAAAGTAAACACGAAAGGAAAAATATAATTTATCTGCAAAAACACCCACATTTTCATTCTTTCCAAGGTATTGAAATAGACATTTACTTCAAATACTTCAACAAAGAAAAACATGTTTACCAAATAAAATTTGGTAATAATTCAATTTTGTGGGTAGGGAGGTGTCTTAAGAGTTGTCTGCATATTTCAAAATACAAATATCATAAATGATAATAATAATAATAATGGTTTCTTATATAGGCACAAGGCCAGCAATTTAGGGGGAGGGGAAAGTTGATTAAATCGCCCCCAGTGCGTGACTGGTACTTTGTTTTATCGACCCCGTAAGGATGAAAGGCAAAGTTAACCTTGGTGGGATTTGAACTCAGATCGTAAAGGGCTGTAACTCTATGCTCCAAAGCGTGGCGTCCGACCCTCTACCGATACTGTTAATCCACCACCCTAATAATAATAATAATAATAATAATAATATTAATAATACTGATTTCTTTATTAGCTACAGAGGGCTCACATAAAGAAAACTTTAAAGATAGCACAGGATGGCACAATGTGCATTTTATTGTCGGGCTACTGACTGCAAGACTCTTCACTGGTGGCTCGCTTAACAGAGGTAACTGGTGATGCTCGTGAGGGCGCTTGGTTGTTTCAGCACATCAGCCACGCCATCACCTGGAGTAACGCTGCTTGTTATTTTTTGCTCTGGTAGCGGCTTGTTTGTCCACCCCTTTTGCCTGCCTTTTGATGTATGTGGTCCTTACTGTGTGTATTTCCTGCTTATGTGGAGGATTTTTTCTCTATCTTTTCCTCTTTCTTTTTTTCCTTTCCCTTTCCTTTCTATATATTATTTTTGTTTGTGTCTTCGTTCTGTAAGCATTATATTATTATGTTTTTTATACAACTGTGAATAAAACTTCTTTATATATATATATATTGTGTATTAGGATTGGTGCTCTGAAATAGCGATGTATACATGAATGTATGTATAGTGTATTAGTATAATTAAAAACATTTTGAAGACCATACGCTATCAGTTTTAAAGTAGTGATGGAGGAAGAGGGAGTGCATGGCTCTGATGATCGCCAACCAGCGTGAAACAGACTGCTAGCTTCTCTCCCTTCTTTCGCCGAAAAGAAGTGACATAGTCACTACTTTAAAACTGATAGCGTATGGTCTTCAAAATGTTTTTAATTAAACATACGGTATATTGCCAAATATACTATACATACATTCATGTATACATCGCTATTTCAGAGCACCAATCCTAATATATATATTTTGCTGGACCGGCAATCGCTCTGTATAATCAGCTCCTGATTATTACTGGAATTCTATAAGAATCCAGCTTCTATAATTTTCGGTGGAAGAGGGAGTGCGTGGCTCTGATGATCACCAAACAGCGGGAAACAGATTGTTAGCTTCTCTCCCTTCTTTCGCCAAAAAAGAAGTAAGTGACATAGTCACTACTTTAAAACCGATAGCATATGGTCTTCAAAATAGTTTGTATATTGCCAAATATACTATACATACATTCATATATATATATATATATAATTATAATGAAATGACAGGAGGCTGGATTTGTGTAAATCCTTGAAAGGTTTATTATACTATGATCATTTCAATGACCGGGTTCCGTATGAATCTGGTGATATCATCAGGTATTCAAAATATAATACGTGAATGCAATAGATAAAATCCATGGGGCTGAAAATCGAGGACCCGAGGGCGACCGCTATCCTGCTCCTTCAACCTCAGCCCTCGAGTGACATGGCTAAAGTTTACAGTGTGCTACTACCGGTCTGATAAACGAAAACAGAAAGGGATGGGAACATAAGTTAGCGTCAATCTCATGCCACAAGATAAAAGAAAGAAAGAAAGGAAGGAGAGAGAAAAAGGGGGAAGGAAGAAGAAGAGAAGGCAGGATTAATGTCAGCTATATATATATATATATATATATATATATATATATATATATATATAACATATATATATATATTATGGGAGAAATATTACTTTATTCACAGTTGTATAACTAATATTACAAATTTCTCACAATTCTTTCATAAGTAATATATTTTCTTATATTTCAATCTTACAACATGCTTTAAAAGCCTTCCATAGTTTACATTCATGCAGAATAAACCTTTTTTAACAAGCAAAAAAAAATGTTTATCAAAAGCAACAATCATAAAAATTTGAATAAAAGAAAATTCTCCAATAGGGGCAAACGACTATGGGTCACTCAGGGGAAAAAGCCCTCAAAAACCCATGGTTGCTCAGATCGATAGGGCAAGGGCCCTCTCCCAGTTGTACTTCTACAAACTACAGCTACACACACAGAGCAGGCCCTTTCACTCAGACCATGCTTACCACTTTCACCTACCTTTCAAAGAATTGGTTGGAAGGCTGCACTTACTTCTCCACCCTGAGTTATCTCTTCAAGAGAATCCTGAAGAAGTTAATCAGGGCTTTGCCAAAGAAGATAGTGCTTGTCTTCAACCCTTTCAGACATGTCCACCATACAGCATCTTTCGCCATAGCCACCAGGCAGATAAATACTGCCAGCCCTTCCAAGCTAAAGGAAAGTTGTGGGGTGATCCTCACAATAGACTCAGTTGAGAGCTGAATCAGTTCTACATGTAACAGCAGGTGTTCAACATAAACCTACAAGTCAGCAATACTCAGACACTCAACCAGTGCATGCAGGACAGTTTTGTCGCTCTGCGAGCATCTCAGACAGGAGCAGCTGACAGCACTTTCATGCCTTTAGATTTTATGTTGAACTAGCAATGCCCCCAAGTAATACTGCCAGGCCAGAGATTTCTGGAAGTTATCCATGAGCCCTGGAATAAAAGTCCTCTGAAAAACATTGGTTAATTTATTTTTGTTGATGCCAAGATTGTCCCCAATAATGTCATCACTTTTACCTGCCACTAATCCTACATAAAATGCCAAAGTGGAGTTTCCAGTGATTGTACTGTCTGATTAGCAGAGAACTGTGGGCACTTGAAATTTTCAAGTGCTCCTCCCTCTTGGCCTTTTCTTCATCCAGGACTACAGTTTCATCAAGATGAGCTGGGGGAAAAAATGCATCTAGCAAACAGCAACCACACCTATTCACTGTCATGAAAAGCTGAAGATGTCATAGCCTCAGCACATGCTTGTGCATCATTAGCCAATGCATGCCCAGTCCTCCATGCAGTGGGTTTTGACAGTAAATGAACCATCTGACCATTGGCATGCATTCCTTCCACAAAAAGTGAAAGAGCAAACACCCAGTGCATTCAGACGTGGACCAAGACAAGGCATGATGATCAGGCAGTAGTAAATGATGGATGCAATGACGTTGTCACCACCTCTGCCTAAACTCTCAGGGATAGCTTCCTCTCATACCATTTACAGGTGAGAATGGCTGGACTGTTTATTACCTTATCCCAGTTTGTTTCCATTTGGAGGACTTAACCAAATCAGACTGAGCAATTTAACCAGTCCATCTGTCCTGCACCAAACGATGCAGTTGGATGGCAGTTGGATGCAGTTGGATCTCTAAATTCAGTTTTTCTAAAGAAGGTACTATGAAGGGATTTTTCATGAAGGTTGCTCTTCCTCCTTGTTGTTATTTCCTCCTTGATTATCTCCTGGTCTATTGTCTTCTCATTCAGTACAATTTTGAGCATTGGCTCCTTACTGTCAGTCACGTATTTGTGCAGGTTGTTTTTCTCCATCTGAACACAATCCTCTATGCTGATAAGACCTCTTCACCTTCAGATCTCCTTAAGTAGAGTCTATCGACATCACTCCTCTTGTGGAACATGTTGTGGTTAGTCATTAGCTTCCTAGTCTTCCAATCCATTTCTTTTTGTTCAGCAACATTCCATTTCAGAATTCCTGCACTGTACCTAATAATAGACACAGCTCGGGAATTTACTGCACTTATGACATTCCTACTATTTAGATGTGATTTTAATATGCTCCTTACTCTCCTTATATACTCAGATCTTATCAATTCCTTTTTTTTTGTTCTTGATGTCATCTGCTTCCAGAACACCTAAATATTTGTATCCCTCCTCAGTGTCAATTTCCGTTATCATCTCCCCTGTTGGTACCTGGATTCCGTTGCTTCTGCTCAATTTACCCCTCTTCATCACTAGGACTCCACACTTATTAATACCAATTCCATACATATATCATTGCTGAAAATACGAACAGTGTCAACAAGTACATCCAACTCCTTCTCACTCTTCCCAAAGAGTTTAAGATGGTCCATGAAGAGGAGGTGGTTGATGGTAAGCTCTCCGCTATTATTATTATTATTATCATTATTACTATTACTATTATTTTTTTTTTTTTTAGTAGTAGTAGTAGTAGTATAAGGGTAGTGAATTGGCAGTATCAGTAAAACATCGGAAAATATGCTTTGCAACATATAGTTACTTCCTTTACATTCTGAGTTCAAATCCCACCAAGATAGGCTTTGCCTTTTATTCCTACGAGGTTGATAAAATAAAGTACCAGTCACACACTGGGGTTGATTTCATCGACTCTCCCCCTCAATATAAAAAAAAAATTACTGGTCTTATGCCTATATAAGAAACCATTATTATTATTATTATTATTAAAGGAAAACTTTAAAACAGAAAGTCAAGGTAAGAAAGCATACAACAAACAGGCTTGGAAAGAAAAGTCTTTTCCTGACAAATTTCCAGCTGTCATTAAAGGCATTGCTGATCCTAGGTCTTGGGTTTGGTTGAGGTCAGGTTGGGTTAAAAAGAGCACTGATGCTTTTATTACAGCTGTATAAGACCAGCCACTCAGAACCAATTGAGTGAAAGCTGACATTGATGGATAAAATTGCTCCTCACTTTGCAGAGAAGACGAATCTGTGGCACATATTACTCGTGGATGTGAACAATTAACAAAAGTCATTATAAAATCCAACAAGATCTTATATCAAAAAGAGTCCATTGGGAGTTGTGCAAAAAATACAATATAGAAATGGAATGTCAGTGATACAAACATACACCTCTTCAATCTTGACTATCAGGTGAAGGAGTAGAGTTATTTTGGAACCTTGAGATCAAGATCACAACGTCCAAGACCACAATGTCACTGAAAAGGAAATGGAAAAGATCAATAAGTATGCAGAATTTGCAGATGCTATTAGAACTGATCACCGCATAGAGACAGATGTCATGCAAATCATCATTGGGGCACAAGGCACAGTCCCTAAATGTCTTTTATCAAAAGCCTTGGGATCCCTGACTTCATAGGCAGTGCTCTAATTTCTACCATCACTAGCACTGCCAGAATCCTATTCGATATATTGAGCCTCTGATAGCAGGGACTGATCTGAGGCCAATTAACACACTTCTCCTAGCAACTGATTGCTAGAGAAATCTTACAAAAGGAAAAACCATTATTATTATTATTAAATGTTGTCTCAATTCTATGTGAAGGGCTGGGTGTGTGTATTATTAAAGTAACATCACATGTTAGCTTCAGTAAGAGTTACATTGTTACTGCAGGCAATTGTTACCAAACTAATTAAAAAGTTCCTATTTATTACATTCACCAACATGTCGCTGTCTCATGTAAAATTATTCTCTTGTTCTTTGTTCTTCATTTTAATGACAACAGAGAAGTTGCAAAATGACAAAACAATCTCTCCCTCTCTCTCTCTCTCTATATATATATATATACTAGCAGCAGTATCCAGCGTTGCCTGGGTAGGTAAAATAATATCTGCTTTGATGAAAAGGTGTTGATCTTAGCGACTACGAGTTTCTCGAGAATCGGTCGTAAGGTGTAGCAAATGGCGAAATGTTGAGTGAAATCGTATGGAATATGTGGGAGGTGGAAAAAATCGTATTTTGAATAATTAAACGGCTGTCACGCCGTCCCTGAACAAAAATTGCAAAGTGTAAAGCTATGATAGGTTCTATCGTAGTATAAAAGTTGAACAAAATAAATTGATTTATGTGTGAGGTGTAGTCAAAGTTTCGAATTTGAACGAAATCGGTTGAAAAATGTGGGAGCTAATGATAGGTTCTATCGTAGTATAAAAGTTGAACCAAATAAATTGATTTATGTGTGAGGTGTAGTCACAGTTTCGAATTTGAACGAAATCGGTTGAAAAATGTGGGAGCTAATGATAGGTTCTATCGTAGTATAAAAGTTGAACCAAATAAATTGATTTATGTGTGAGGTGGAGCCGAAGTTTCGAATTTGAACGAAATCGGTTGAAAAATGTGGGAGCTAGAGCCGAAAAGGCAGAAATTTGAGCGAAAATGTGGTATTTTCGAATATTTAAGCGGCTGTCACGCCGTTCCTGAACCAAAAAATCCAAAATGTAAAGCCACTTTAAGACGTGAAATAATCAGATCTAGCGTAGTGTAACATTTGAACAAAGTAGGTTGATTAATGTGGGAGCTAGAGCCGGAAAAGTGGAAATTTGAGTCTAAAAGTGATATTTTTGAATATTTAACCGTCCCTGAACAAAAAATGCAAAATATAAAACCATTACAGGATGTGCAATGATAAAGTCTATTTTGCTTTAAAATTTGAACGAAATTGGTGGCAAAATGTGGGAGCTAGAGCCAAAAATCTTATTTTTCGATACCTAAAAGAAGGTGACCCCCCGATCGATTTTTATCTGCAGAATGACCTGCTCATATATAGAAAACACTCCCCGATGACTAATCTTTGAGCTTGTAAAGTTTCATGAAATCGGTCGTAAGATGTAGGCCCCTATAGGTAATACACAGACACACACACACACATACTTAATTTTATATATATACAGATATATATATATATATCAATTGCGAAGGATAACCTAGAAAGCAGGGCATGCAGTCCAATTGCCATGGCGGAAAGTGGGGCTGTGCAGCAATTCCCTCTAATGACCCTCCCGGTCAAAGCCGCATGTAGTGTTATCTAGTGTGTGTGTGTTATCTTTTTATGTGTCTACGATTTAATAAGCAGTGAAAATTCTGCTTGCCCCAAAGCTCTCGTGTGTTTGTGTGTATGTATTGTGTGTGTATGTGTGTATGTTATCTTTTTTTGTGTCTATACGTTTTAGTAAGCAGCCAAAATTCTGCTTGCTTCAACCGACGCAATTGATTAACTTAAGATTCTATAACGCATGCACTGCATGCGTTGCTTGCACGGACCCTTCACCCCTGATATATATATATATATAAATAAAAAAGAAAGAAAGAGCAATCACTGGCAAATTTACAGATATAAAGAATAACATATATGTGTGTATCATTCTTACATATAAAGAGAATGGTATATACACACACACATATATATATGTCATTCTTTTAAATAGGGGTATGATGTGATTATTAATTAATTGTTGGCCACAGCTGCTGAATAGAATCTATATTGTCAATTAATTAGGGTGACTTTGGTGCCAGATGTTGCCATACTGTAACAATGTCCCAGTTACTAACATCTCTGTCACTGCACTCCTTCACAACCACCTATGCCATCATTGACAGTATGTGACATTGCTAGTGCTGATGGTAAAACCCACACTAGCATTGAAAAATTGATATAAAATGATAATGATCATCATCATTTATAGTCCTGATCATGATGATGATATATTTATAATGAAGAAGATAATGCTGATGTTAATGATGAGAAATATGATGATAATGACCATGATGACTTTGGTTGTGGTGGTGATGATTATGCTGTTGTAAGATGCTCCTGAAAATTACAAAACATTGATCTTTCCACTAAAATTAATGAAACACATGAAACCACATTTTCAAGATGTTCTTGAAAAGTACAAAACATCACTATGATTGTATCACATTAAATATCAAAGTCTTCATATTACAAATGTTCACAATAATCTGTCCACTGAGATGTCAGCATTTAAGTTAGCATCTCTGTTTTTAGACTAATTTGCTAAATCATTATAGGATCTAAAAGAGTAGAAGGGAAAAGAAAAGAAGGAAATTGGAGGATGTCACAGTGTACAATATTTAGGGGATAGTTGAATAGGAAACAACATCTAACTGTAGATATATAAGACTGTAATATATCAAGAGTGATGAAGAAATTGTATTTACTAATATTTAAGTAGAGGAATGGTAAGATGGCAAAAAACATGACTAAAGATAAAACTAAGAAAGACATGGCTAAAGGAAATGGAAGCCATGGGGTTGGTGAGGGGGGATTTAGAGGATAGGGCAATTTGGAGAAGTGTCTTATGTCCTCCACACAGCTAACCCTAGCTTTAACAGGGAACATTGCTTAAAACATTTTTATTGCTTTTGTTGTACATAAATCTGAGTGTGGACAAAGCAACTTTATTTGAATTGTAAGATTTATCTCTGTTTCTGTCTTTCTCCCACAGACACATACATACTCACACACATACACATGACACATACATACACATAACACATAATATCCCCCTCTCTGTTTGCTTGGATACATAGAGAAAAGAAATATTTTGTTCTGTCAACACCAATCAATATTGAATACTTTATAAAGAATGTAAACTTCAGAAACAGATTCTTATAGATAAAAACAGGGAATCGAAGCATAGATAGATCTTGTAACTAACTTGCCTTTAAGCTAATTCTGTATGCAAAGCATGCTTGCAATGTAAGTGTAGCAACAAATAAAATTGCACAAACCATTTTCGAAAAAAAACGCTGAAATTATTTTTATTTTAAATCTCATCCCATAATTTTGAAATAAGCTAATTATTCTGATTACTCCAACTTGTTTGGAATATATATAATTTCCTGTGAGCTTTTTTTTTTGCTATTCAATTAAATTTTGGAAAATCTCTTATTAGTTTAAACAATGTTACATTTCTGAAGATTTGCAAATGGAGAGAGCTGAATTGAGTATAGGAGTATCTTCCATAAATAGTCACTGACAGAAATTTGCATCCCTGTCAAAAATGTCTGGGTTTGATCTCACTGTATAACATCTTTGTCTTTTATCATAGTCTTGGGGGTGACTCAAGTCTGTGAGTGAAATTGTTTACATGAAAATTATGTGGAATCCCATCCAATTAATTTTACCTGTAATTCAAAGGTCCAGCCTTGTCATATATTGTGTCATACTATTACTGCCAGAGAATTATGTTAAGGGCATACATATTTCAAGAATACTCAACCCCTTACACATGAATAGTTGATGCTCACCATCAAAGCCGACGGAAGATCCATCATCTTACACAAGCAAATATAAACATGGCTGAGAGATTAAGAAATTGCTGTCTGTAATTTCAGGTATTACATTAATAGTACACATGTCTATGAAATACTGGGCCAATTGATTGTTGATTTAATGAACATAATATTCAGTTTATCAGACAACTAAAACTGACAAAGGATACACTATCTTTCTCTATTACTCTCTCCCTCTTCACTCTTTCTGTCTCACTTTTATCAAACATGACATCCAACCAATGATCCAACACACATTATATTATATATTATATATTAGGGATATATATATAAAATAATAATAATGAAATTATTGTGTAAAGTGCTCAGGTGCACTACAACTCGTCAAATGTGCATGTATAGTACAAAGAATAATATACAAATGTCAGGGAAGTGAATAGTGTATGAGTCATGATATACATCTGTGTATGTGTATGGAGTGGGAATACTAGGTGTAGTGTTGGAGAATGAACACAATTTATAAATATATATAATATGTGTCTGTATATATATGTAAGTATATATATATATGGAGGCACATGGCTTAGTGGTTAGAGTATTTACCTTGCAATCAAAAGGTTGTGAGTTCAATTCTCAGACTGGGTGATGTGTTGTTTCCTTGAGCAAGACACTTTATTTCACATTGCTCCAGTTTACTCAGCTGTAGAAATGAGATGATAGGACTGGGGTCCCTATCATTCCACTGCAAAGTGGATGTGGAGGTGCCACGGCAAAAAAGCACCCAGCACTCACTGTAAATGAAGTTGGTGTTAGGAAGGGAATCCAGCTGTAGAAATCAAGCCAAAATCAGTTCCCGTCCCACCCTTGCAAGCAGGGAAAAGCGGACGTAAAATGATGAAATGATGATGATATATTTTATATATATATCAAAGGCATGTATTGAGTTAAAGACTCAAAATAGTCTCATTACAGTAAATTACGATTTGAACACATATATGTATATGTCTGTGTTCATTTTTTCATTTTTGTTCAGTTATATATATATATATATATATATATATATATATATATATACATACACACAGACGTATGCCTTGAGTATTTCATTCCACCTGCCTACCTATCAATTTCTAGTAACCAGTAGTAAATTAATCAACTTTAACACACAAAGATGTCAGTAGATATAAACATATGATGTAGCTTTACAACTCCATCACATATCATGATCAACAATAGCAATTCAATATCCATCAACTCTTTCTTTCTCTCTCTCTCTCTATATATATATATATATATATATATATATATATATATATATATATATATATATATATATATATATATATATATATATATATATTTATATATATATAAATATATATATCAATCTATACATGGACAAATTGACAATAATATGGATCATTTTGCATATATGTACTCTATGTGTTTTTGTATTCATTCATTCATTCATTCATTTATTCATTCGTTAGTTCTTTTTTTTTGTGTACTTTATATATGTTTTTATTGGTTTTCTTCCATGTGATGGAAATTATGACTATGTACCCGATTAGCTACTACCTTTCATACTGTAATTTACACTCAGTTCTACTGTATGGTACCATTGTTCAGTATGTAGATAGTGTAACTGTAACATTAAGACCCCTTTCAGAACTTCTTACTTAAACATCTCTCTGCATATTATTTACTCACTTGAATCTATATTTTTTTCCTCACCTCAATCCGGATTCTCACTTGAAAATTTTTTTTAATTGTTTAATTTCTAATTGTTAATTTTTTAATTTCTAATTTCTGATACTTGATTTAGGATTTTCGATTTCAAATTGTAATTTTTAGTTCTAATTTCACTTATAACTTCCAATATGAAACTATGATACATAGAATTAAATATATTCTCTTAGGGGTTGATGGTCAGTTATACTGTCCATGCTTAGTAAGAGGTAGTAAAGAGACCTGTAAATACTAACACTCTCAAATCTCCACTGGTCTTCGGCTCACTGCCACAGAGGGAATGGGTAGCAGTAAACTATGGTGCCCCCTTGAATGGGTCATTGTTTGGCTGTGAGGGGGAACTGTAAGCGAATTTCGTTGAAATCTGCAGTAGCTAATGGTCAACTTCCCCTGGACCTGCACTTGCGCAGACCAGTGGGGGTGAATTGGTACGCACAGGGGAACGAACGAAGAACCCAAAAGCACACACTTCGTCCGTTCCCAAGTCGATTCAATTTGGATTGCCTCAGAAACATAACCTTATTATGTAACAAGCTGTCTGACGATGTCGCGAAGCTGGCGCACAGAACAGTGTGGCCACTTTCGCCATTGAAATATATATCACAGCATTATTATTAAAAGACTTGAACATCTGAAACTACTTCGCTTTTCCTTATTCTATATATAAATATATATATTATGTATGTATGTATATGTATGTATATGTATGTATTGGTATATGTATGTATATGTATGTGTGTGTATGTATGTATGTGTATGCATGTATATGCATGTATTTATGTATATGTATGTATATACATATATGTATGTATATACATATGTATGTATATACATATATGTATGTATATACATATATGTATTTATATATATGTATGTATGTATATATATCTATGCATATATGTATGTATATATATAGATATGTATATATATATATGTATGTATGTATATATATATATGTATGTATGAATGTATATGTATGTATATATATGTATGTATTAATGATATGTATATATGCATATATGTATGCATGCATACATACATACATACACATACATATACATATATATGTGTGTGTATGTATGTATGTATTCTAGGAGCAGAATTCCAGGCAGAATTCTAGGAGAAGGAAAACTCTGATATAACACCTGCAACCCTGATGGTATCCAATGATGTTGACTTGTTCTTCTTTTTGGTAAATATCATCTTGGTTAAGAGAGTGGGACTGGCTTTGTGCAGTGCCTTTGCTCACTATAAAAGCTTCACGGCACAGGCATTGCTTTATATCTGGAGATCTCTCTGCACTTGTCCTCACATGGTACCATGGGCCCAGCACTATGTGTCAATAATTGTCACAAGTGTAGTGTTTGTACCAGAGTTTTCAAGTCGCTGGCTGGACTAAAAAGTCACACTCGTTCAGCGCTTCGGTAGGGGTTCTCCTACATGGATGTAAAGTAGTGGCCGTACTCGAAAACGAGTTGGCAGCCACCATATTCATTACCAGTATCAGAACTTTGTTTCCACAGGGGAAATTAAAGCATCTGCTATAGATAACGCTGCAAAGTTAAAGTCTCATGCTGCAACACAATACCACTTGCTAATGATAATTATGACTTAATTAAAATTCTGCTGTTAAAAAACAAACAATGAAGAAACTTAAATGAAGTATTGACACCATTTTCAAAGGTGTTGGAAGATTTAATTTTTCATGAAATTTTGTCACTAATAAATCAAAATATTTTGCAAAGAATGTTGAATATGTATGTGTATATGTATTATATGCGCTTTATATATATATATATATATATATATATATATATATATATATATATATAATACATACACAAGTGTAAAAAGTATGATGATGATGATGATGGTATATATATAATTAAATAGTGTTAAAATTGAGTTAACAAGCTAGTTTTGGTATAATAAAATTAACTTTAAGGGGCAAAGATAGTTATGTAACAGTTTTGAGTTGAGTGTCATAGAAGGAACATTTTTAAAAGGTATTTTCTATTTGAATAATGCAAATAAATCATAATAAATTCTTTAAAAATAATTCTGTTTTTACTTCTAATTGATGAAGGCAACCTAGAAAATATTGCTAGAATATCCTCTTATAGACTGACAGGGGCATGGTTCATGTCTTCTGGTTGGTGCTACCAAGTATCTGATATTTAACAATTGCTGGATTATTTACTTAGCTGCAAATAGATACATGATGATTATCTTTACCTGTGTATGTGTTGACAATGTGTTGACTTGCTTAACCATTAAGGAAAATAAGCATATGCATAGGACATCAAGGGAAGAGGACTACTATTTTATTCAAATTAAATATATTTGTCACCCACCCCACCCACCCCCACCCCCATATACACACACATTAAACAAAAAAATTATTTTACAGACTTTATATACGGGGGTGGGTGCACTATAATTTTTTAAATGCTTTGGGCCTCAAAACGACTTAATCTGATCCTGGAGAGGATTACCTGTAGGCCCACCTTGACAAGGTTCCAATGTTAACTTACATATGGTGTGATTGTGTATGTAAGAACTCCAGTGCATTACTTTGCCTGGGAGCCTATAATGTTGTTATAAAGGCGCTGATAAATAGTCTTACTCAGAAACACATTTACAGGTCTTTTTCTGTGGATTAGAATTGTGGATCCTTTACCACCTAGCTGTATCTTCTAAGTATAATACTTAATTGTATAAATGATTTTACTTCTAAAAATATTATTAAATACATGTATGTCCTGAGCTCAAATAACAGTTGAGGGTGGGCTCCCTTAACCCATTATCTTTCCACCAATGAGATGATAAATTACCAGTAATATATATTATGTTTAATTCAATTCCAATACATATACTTGACCTTCTGGAAATAAAATAGAATAGTGAGTATGAGATATAATAAATTTAATTATCATGGGAGCTATCTGTAAAATAGAAAATATAGAGTTTGAGAAAAGCAAATATAATTAAAAGGCTGTAATTAAGATATATGCAGGTGACAGAAGGCTAATGAATAATTGAAGGGATTGCAGTGAAAACTTTTAAACTGGCGTTACATCTAATTCCTATCATTAATTTGATGTGACAATCTAAACCATAGACAAGTACTCCTATATAATGAGAAAGAAGATAGCAGTTGATTGTAGAATCATGAGTGAATGAGAGAGTTTTGGTGTGGGATGTATGTAGTTTGAATAATGCTGTTATTAATTTTAGGGTAAGTGATAATGAGTTTTCAATAATTATGGAAAGATTTATTGACAGTGTTAATGGCAACACACATAACAGAAACAGTTGAACATATTAAACAAGATCTGAATTTATGTACACTGGAAGATTCCTAACATGGATAAAACTAGTCAATATTACTTTGAGGAATTGTACTTTTAATTAAATGTAATCTGAGTTTTTCGAATATTAATAACATTCAATTCATTTGCAATTATGCAAACAAGCTTCAATTTTATAGCCATGTCAGTAGAATGAACCCACCCTTCATTCTTGCTCTTGTGTTGGTATGTGACCAGAACTGCAGACACTAATGTTTCTGGGTATCACCCTTCATCAGTACAGCTCATTGTTCACCTGCCAAACTGTCAGAGCTAGTGAAAATATATGCTATTTTCAAAAATACAGTTCTGTTCACATGCCAACACAAGAGCAAGAATGAAGGGCTCATTCTACTGACATGGCTATAAAATTGAGGCTTGCTTGCATAATTGCAAATGAATCGAATGTTATTATTAATATTCAAAAAACTCAGATTACATTTATTGTATTCTGCCATGTAGAACGAAAAAAATGTTCTTTTTTATTTACTTTTAATTATCTTTATGAAATCATAGGCTTGACATATATATTAAGTTATCTTCCTTCTAAAGATAGCCATCTTAAGCATTACGTGTGTGTAACAAGATCTAAGATAAATTTAATGTAGATATAACCATAGGGTTTTATATACCTTGCTGGGAGTACAAACAGGTGTGAATATGTTTTGTTTTTTGTTTTTTTTTTGTTCTGAACACAGAAACACATAAGATATTGCCCTTGTGCATTCTGTGGCTTTTTGGCCATTCATCAATAGACAACTGCCCTTAGTACTTCCTCCTACAGAAAGAATTTATAGTAGTTGCTATTTATGCCAAACACAAAGTAGAAATTCATTGAAACGTATCGTCTAATATGCATAAGGTGCATTTGTTTTGCTATGTAATTAATTGAATAATAAATACTTCTTGTGCACAATGCAGCTTATACTAAATCAAAATCAGACTTCATGCTCAGAGTTGCTGAAGCATGGAACAAACTGCCTGCATCAGTTGTTAGCTGTTGGGACACTGCATCCTTCAAAACTGCCATGCTTCCTGAAATTCGCCAACACTACACCTGATATTTCCTCTCCATACATACGCACACATGTGTAAATCATGACTCATACACTGTTCAATACTGACTTGGTCTATGCAGACCGAACCAACCCTTGCAATCAGAGAAAGTGGACATTACATGATGATGATGAAGATGATATATACAGAAACTCACACACATATACAACAGGTTTACTTACCTTTTGTTTATCTATCAAGTTCACTCAAAAGGCACTGATCAATCCATGGCTATAGTATGATAAATAACACATGCTCAAAGTGTCACACTTGTCTAAACCATGCAAGCAATGAAAAATAGAAGTTAAACAGTGATGATGACTGATATTCTAAAAGATATATTTTCTCCCACTAAACCACAATTACCATGGGTTTCCAATAAAAATAGTGAAAAAAATCCTTTTGATATTAGAAACTTAAATTTTCTAGAAGTCACTTTGAAGAATGCAAAGAAAGGACATATAGAGGCAGCAATCAATTAACTTTTTCATCCATATTACTAATGAATACAATGTATTTCAATTAATGAATGTAGTTTTGAATTATTTACCAAAATTATAAATTATTTCATTAGTACTATAATAATTTAATATATTGTTCTTATCTAAAATTATGTTAGAAATTTTGTTTTAAATAGGAACCCCTTTGAAATGGATGGTTTTATTTCACAGAACTAGATCCAGTTTTGGCTGGGTTGGTATCAAAAGTATTAAAGCCTTTGCTTTATACTCACAGACCCCCCCCCCCCCTAAAAAACATACCTATCCACACTAGAAGAATATGCATAACATATCTTAGGCAGAAAAAAGAATAAAATGAATATATATGTATAGATGTGCTTGATCAGTTAGTGTACAAGTACAGTGTTTGTTGACTGGAATGATTTGATTAGTAGGTAGCTGACCACAGCCCCTACTATTTTGCAAATTATGATACAAGAACCCTCCATTCAAACCTAGAATATATTTTCTCTTTTTAATTTGTGACCAGATTCTAAGAGAAGCGAAACAGAAATAAAAATGTAATATCAGTTACTTAATAAAGTGTATGTATATACATATATATAATAAATGTAATCTGAGTTTTTTGAATATTAATAATTGTTTCTACTTTTGGCACAAAACCACCTATTATCCCAGTGTATTACTGGTACTTTATTTTATTGACCCCGTAAGGATGTAAGTACTGATGAAGGGTGATACCCAGAAACATTAGTGTCTGCAGTTCTGTTCACATGCCAACACAAGAGCAACAATGAAGGGTTCATTCTACTGACATGGCTATAAAAATTGAGGCTTGTTTGCATGATTGCTAACGAATCGAATGTTTTCTTCTAACTTTGATTTTGTACCTAATTTTGTACCTAATTTTGTACCTAATTTCTACGGGCTATTAAAAATACTAGGTAAATCTTCTGTGGCTGTTGATCGCGGATAAAATAGCTCTCATTTATTTATCTATTGTTTCTTCATAGGTACATTTTAAACTTATAGCCTTGTTTAATTGATTTTTTGTGTGGTTAATTATGCCGATTGGGAGAAGAAATACTGTATATATTTTATCAAATGATTCTATGGACTTACTTTCTTATATATTGCTCTGATTGTTGATTATTTAATTAATTAATTCGTCATTGAGCCACACCGTGAATGGTTGTCAAAAACACATATATATATCTATGGCTCTGTCTAGTTTATGTATATGTAAATCTATATGTTTTATATATATATATATATATATCTGGTAGGGAATGTTGAGAAGCCAGAGGGGATCACTAATGTAGGCGGGAAGCCGCTAGAATATATATATATAATGTCATTCTCATTCTCATCTTTTCTTTCTTTTCTTTATATTCATCATCATCATCATCATCAACGTTTAACGTCCGTGTTCCACGCTTGCATGGGTTTGGACGGGGGTATTCCCACTTGAGGCAAGAGTGATTCTCTTGCTCGCATAGGACTGTCTGGCAGGTTTTCTACAGTTGGATGCCCTTCCTAACACCAACCACATTTACAGTGTGGGTCTGGGAGGTTTTTACCGTGTTGCCTACACGGCCACATTACAGCGTGGACTGTGTGTTTTTTTGTCGTGACACCTACACGATCTCATTTGTTTCGGCCAGGATGGCGTGGCACCGACATAACTTTACATAGAAGGGGGTGGTGTGGATGGGGTGGGGGTGGTGGGACGGGGTGTATTTTGTTAGAGATGCCTACTGGCTGTAGTAGGTTTTACTATGTATTTAGGTAAGGCGGGTCTTCTCTGTTACTGAGTACCGCCAAAGGTCTCGGTCCAGTGACATTGTCTTGGAGAGGTGTAAGTGTGTGAGGTCGGAGTTTATCAGCTCGTCCCAGGTTTTTCTAGGTCTGCCTATTCCGTGGCTACCGTCTATCTTTATTTCCCTGCACTTTGTTATACAGCTATCGACTTTCATGCGCATCACGTGTCCATACCAACGTAGCCTTCTCTCGAGTAAACAACATCTGATCCCTCTTATTTCTAATTTTTTCCTTAGTTCGTTTATGCTTTGCCGTTCACGTATATTACTATTACACATCCAGAGGAGCATGCAAGCTTCATTCCTCTCTAGTCTCTGTATATCCTCTGCACACAATGCCCAGGTCTCACTGCCATGCAACATTGCTGTTCGTATGCAGGCATCATACAACCTGCCTTTCATTTTTAGGGAGAACCCTTTAGCAGCTAATAGTGGTATAAGCTCTCTGAACTTTTTCCATCCAGTTCTGACTCTAGCTACTGTACTTTCTGAGCACCCTCCCCCACTGCTGATTTTGTCACCCAGGTAACGAAAGCTGTCCACTATTTCTATAGAGCCCTCTGCGCAGTTGTAAGAGCTAGTATTTTGTGGGCACTTGCTGCTACTTATTGCACCAGAGCACCGGCCACATGTAAAATCTATGTTCTTAGTTAGCTTACCTGTGATCCCACTACATCTTTTATGCACCCATACTTTGCATTTGGGACATAAAATAGAGTTTCTACCTACGCCTTTCCTACACACTGAGCATGGCCATTTCCCAGAAGGGACCGCCGCCTTATTTTCTATTGAATATATAATGTATGTGTATATATAAAGATGCATACACACTCATATATACATTATGTATGCGTTTATATACATCTTATGAAAGAATAAATTAATGAATAAATCAATGACGACTATATATAATATAAGGGGGTTATTTAGATCATTACAAAATAATTGTTTCTACTTTAGGCACAAATATTGTCTAGTAATCATTCAATGACAAAATAGTTGTAAAAAGAACCCAGTCAGAGTATGTATATAGCAAATAATCGTATCCAAGGCCATGCACAGATATATAGATATAAAACGACGTTATAAAAGTGAGATGGCAAGCAATGAACTTACATTAAGATGTTAAATACCAATTCTTAAAGCCTATATGGATCTGTTTTGAACTGGAAAGAAATAATGCAGATTCCCATGTATACGTGTATATATATGATAAAATAATTGTTTCTACTTTTGGCACAAGGCCAGCAATTATTCCAGTGTATTACTGGTACTTTATTTTATCGACCCCGTAAGGTTGAAAGGCAAAGTTAACCTCAGAGGGATTTGGACTCAGAATGGCAAGGGCCGTAACTCTATGCATCAAAGCATGGTGTCTGACTCTCTATCGATTCTGCCAATACACCGTCCTGAGGAAATAATAATATCCATTTATGTAGGTTAATTCAGATTAATATAAGAGACCGTAAAATGTTATAAATCATCAATGGATTTTGCTTAGTTTTTTCCTTGTACCATATTCAATTTGTATACATATATATATGTATATATATATATATATATTAAGACAGGGGGGAAGAAAAAATGGCTTCACTTGTGCTTTCAACAAATTTATTTTCTTCACAAAATCCAAAAAGAATTTTTCTTAAAATAATTATTTTATAAATTAAGTTGTTGGTTGTTG
>OZ024741.1:145389134-145396634 GCA_964016885.1 Eledone cirrhosa | reverse complement strand
AACTTATCATATTTATTTGGAAAAAGATGTCAAGCAAATACTGGGGAAATAATATATTTCCATATAGCTCTACCTTTATGTTTCTTCTATATGATGGCAATGAAATTGTAAGAGTAATGTGCTGTGCTATTAGGCACATTACTAGAATCATTGTGTTGTACTCCTGAGCAATAGACACCAATTTGCTTTGCCTTTATTTTCATTACTGCCAAACAGCATTCAATATTTCATAGTTCAAAAGTTAGAAAGCTGAAAGATGCATCCAGTGATAAGAACACTGGCCCTGTTTAAATGGCTCCAGTAGATTTGACTATGTAAAAGCATTCAGGGACAAGTGGTGATGTTAAACCAGGTGATGAATTAAGTCTACCATTCAAGGACATATACAGGATTTCATGGTAACATAGTTCTTGTTCATACAATTCCTTTCATAAGACTTTGGTTGATCTGAGACAATGTGAAGAGATGCTTGCTCAATGTATCACTCAGTGGAATTTACGACTAAACAAGCTTCTTTAACATGAACCATATAGACAAGCATGCACCCATACTTTAACCATATAGCTGTAACAGTTTCAATAAGATGCTCTACAGTCATTTTCTTCTAGTCATACCATTCCAATCTTGTGAGCAATTAAATAATTTGCAAGTGTTTTATAAGCTCAGCATTACTGTATGTATGATGTTTAGAATAGGTACCCCATAACCCAGCTTGTCGTGAGAGGCAACTGAAAGGGTTGGCACCAGGAAGAGCATCTGGCTATAAAACATTGCCTCAGAAAGAATTCTAATGAAACACACTGTCTATAATTTTGAAAATAATCAATTTCGAAGAATTTAGTAAAATAACTAACTTTTCCATTATTAAGCTAGATTTGGAACATAACGTAACAAAGGCCTGCACATAAAATTATACTTGAAGGTCTTTAAATAAATATATATACTTTAAAATAATCAATTTTGTCTTATAGAATCAGGGGCATTTTCAGGTGGTTTTGTATTAAGAATAATCCCTACTTTCACAAAAGGAATAACCTAAAAATGCATTTTATTGTTTGATAAATCCTAGCATGTTTTATAGGTTAGAAAAAAATAGTCCTTGCAAAGATATCTTGTCCCATATTCCCTTGTATGTTCACCACACTTTCAATGTCAATTCCAACAATTACTGACAACATACTAACCCATATAACTCTCTAGTTTGTTTGAGTCTTGTTGAATCATTTGACCTGCAGTGATGGAATGAAATTTACAGCTCATACCTATATAAGTTCAACTAGCCTCATATAAGGTTACATCTCATAGGGAGTTTCTTAGGTGTTTTGATGATAGGAGCCCCAGTCATATCAGGAAAGTAATATGAAATCAAACAGCCTACTATGAATACAATGCACCATCTGGTTGAGGAATCGCATCCATGTTCATATGATCACTAGACAACATGCCTTCACAAACAAACAACCAGCATATAACATTCTGGTCTGAGTCTGGCTTAAGCATTTAACCACTGGTCATTAAATATCTATGAAAGAGTGGACTTCCTTTAGAGATACGACGAAAACAGTCATTAATCATACAGTCAAACAGCCAGACACTGCATTACATTACATCTTCAAAGAATGCTTATCAAACGTTTCATCATCAATTCCTCCATAGACTATATTAAATATTAAGAGACGGAGGAAATATTTCAAAAATAAGAAAAGCGAGAAAAAAAAAGACTAATTTGGTTTTATGCACATAATGTATGTATCTGTATATTTGCATGGTGTATGATCATGTATACTTATGTATGAGCATGTGTGTGTGTATGAACATGTTTATGCTTTTATATATATATGGGTGTGTACTTGCTTGCACGACAGTACACATGTAAGTTTTCATTACATGAAGAAGCAGAAAAAAATGAAATTAATATGTTTTAGTCTAATTATGGAAATATAGTCTAATATATAAATAAAAGATGTAATCACATAGATGTATAGAGTCAAAAGTACTCACGCACACACATCATATTTATATGAATAGATAAGTATACATACACACAATACATATATATATATGTGTGTGCATATATATTTTTCAAATGTATATGTGTATGTATACATGTGTGTGTTTTGCATACATATTTATATATGTATGTATGTGTGTGTGAGTGTAAGTTCTAAATGAGTGTTCAATTCCTAGAACTAAAGGAATAGATTAGACTTCAATTCTCTCAATGTATTTCCACTTTTTCATTGATAATATGTTGATTTTTCAGGATGATTATTTTGAAGTTTTCTTTGAACAAGCAGTAATTCTTGACTCAACAATCTTCATTAAGTTATCCCATGTGTCTGCACGTGTGTATATGCATATATATGTGTCGATATATATATATATATGTGTGTGTGTGTGTGCGTGTGTGTGTGTAAATATGTATGTATATATATATATATGTATAAACATGTATGTATGTATATATATATATGTATGTATATATCATCATCATCATCATCATCAACGTTTAACGTCCGTGTTCCACGCTTGCATGGGTTTGGACGGGGGTTTTCCCACTTGAGGCAAGAGTGATTGTCTTGCTCGCATAGGACTATCTGGCAGGTTTTCTACAGTTGGATGCCCTTCCTAACACCAACCACATTTACAGTGTGGGGCTGGGAGGTTTTTACCGTGTTGCCTACACGGCCACATTACAGCGTGGACTGTGTGTTTTTTTGTCGTGACACCTACACGATCTCATTTGTTTCGGCCTGGATGTTGTGGCACCAACATAACTTTACATAGGAGGGGGTGGTGTGGATGGGGGTGTGGGTGGTGGGACGGGGGTGTATTTTGTTAGAAATGCCTACTGGCTGTAGTAGGTTTTACTATGTATTTAGGTAAGGCGGGTCTTCTCTGTTACTGAGTACCGCCAAAGGTCTCGGTCCAGTGACATTGTCTTGGAAAGGTGTAAGTGTGTGAGGTCGGAGTTTATCAGCTCGTCCCAGGATTTTCTAGGTCTGCCTATTCTGTGGCTACCGTCTATCTTTATTGCCCTGCACTTTGTTATACAGCTATCGACTTTCATGCGCATCACGTGTCCGTACCAATGTAGCCTTCTCTCGAGTAAACAACATCTGATCCCTCTTATTTCTAATTTTTTCCTTATGTGTATATATATATATATATATATATATATATATATATATATATATATATATATACATTTAGAAACACACAGATACATGCGGACACACACATATATACATGAATGCATCCGCACCCAACTGTGAGTTAAGGGTGCCAACTTCACCGATGTTGCTCAATGAATGACTGGGACAGACCAATTCAGTTTGAACCAGACTGAACCAGTATCAGAGTTAAAAATACATTATGAAGAGAGAAGAAACATTTAGATATAATTAGTAATAAAATGTATCATACCCAAACTGTTCCTAAATTCCTCGACTACGTAGTTTCGTGGCATAAACAAAAACAATATATCAAAGATATAGAGTCCCTGCGAGGTCTGCCGACTTATCAAGAGGATACCTCATTTTACTAGTCTCAAGAACGCGTCTACACGACGTGAGAAAGAATCCCAAAAGGCGGAGGGGGAGATAGTCACGCGATATAACGGTCGAGAAACAGAGCTAAGCCTCTTATAACCACGAAAAAAATACCACGGAGGCGGAGGGGGTATTCATATCGAGGCCGTAGAAGAGGTAGTGAAGAAGGCGAGAAGTATGAGTAATGGAAGCTTACCAGTTGTCCCCACACTCTCTTCATAATGTATATATATATATATATATATATATATACATACATATATATATATATATATATATATATACATACATGTTTATACATATATATATACTTATACACACATATATACATATATATATAAATATATGTATATATGTGTGTATAAGTGTATTAGTATATATATATATGTATATACTTGTATGTATATAAATGTATATATATATATATATATATATATATATATACATATATATATATATACATATATATATATATATATATTTGTATATGTGTATGTGTGCGTGTATGTGTGGGGGATATATATGTGTATATAGCCACACCTCTTATTTTCACAACAGTTTGTGTAAATTGCTAGTACACTTATCATGAATATAAGAGGCATGGGTTTGGTTCCCTCATGTGCTGATACCCACTTTTATCTGTTGTGGGAGCTTATATGCCCCTTTATTAGACTATTTTCTGTAGTAAAAAAAATACAGAGAAAGCTGCTCATTTTCCGGGTTGGAGAAATATTGGAAGTTCAAGGGTTTAGCAGGGTTTAACAATCAAGCTTCCTGAGTGTTGTACCACCTCTTTGCTTCTTTGGGTTTAGGGTTGATGGAGGTAGATAGGTTAGCCACCTTTTTGTGCTAGTTCATTCTACTTGCATAGACAGGTGAGTTCTACATATTATAGAATATCCCCAGTTTTCTTGGTCCTGGGCCATCTCCTGTGTGAGGTTCAGCTGCATGAGGTAGGCCCTCACCACACCATCCCATGTTTTCCTAGGTCTTTTACTTTTGAGGGTTCCTTTGATTTCAAGCCCCCTGTGTTTCTTTATGCAGCTGTCATCCTTTATATGCATCACATGTTCATACCATCACAGTCTCCTCTCTTGCATACTGCAACTGATGCCTCTTATGCCCTGTTTTTTTTTGTTTTTTTCTCAGCTTGATGCTTTGTCACTCATGTATACTACTATTACACATCCATTGGAGGATGCTTGCCTCGTTTCTCTCCAATCTCTGTAAGTCTACCATACAGAAAGCCCATCTCACTAACATGTAACACTGGTATTTGCATGCAAGTATCATACAATATGCCTTTCACTCTGAGGGAAAGACTCCATGAAGCTAGCATTTATAGTAGCTCCCTGAAGTTTTATCAACTTGTCCTTACTCTGGATACAGTACTTTCAGAACACACAACTCCACTGTTAATTTGGTCTCCTAGGTAGCAGAAGCTGTCAGTTATATCTAGAGAGCCCTCTGAGCATTTAATGGGTTGTTTTCCTGTGTGCTCATGCTGCTCACTGCTCTTTTGCCTCGGTTTTTCATTTTATATATATATATATATATATATATATATATATATATATATATATATATATATATATATAGTTTGGTAAAAATATCCAAGGGTAAGAGCACTCAGACCATAGGACAAGTTAAGTATAATTAGTTACGACAATGATATATGCAGGAACTTAAGTTTCATTGGGTTATACACCCCAACTCATTCGGCTTGTTATAACAGTAGACAGTTTCTGCTACCTAGGTGACTGAATCAGCAGAGGAGCTGGGTGTTCTAAAAGTACAGTAACCAGGGTAAGAACAGGATGGAAGAAGTTCAAGGAGCTACTACCACTGCTAGCTGCAAAAGACTTTTCCCTCAAAATGAAAGGCAGTCTGTATGATGCGTACATACGAACAGGAATGTTACATGGTAGTGAGACCTGGGTACTGCATAGGTTAGAAAGAAATGAAGCTTGCATGCTCTGATGGATATGTAATAGTAATATATGTGAACAGCAAAGCATAAATGAACTGAGAAAGAGACTAACCTGAAGTTGGTATGGACATGCAATGCATATGAATGATGACAACTGCATAAAAAGGTGCAGAGCACTTAAAGTCGATAGAAGCCTTTGAGTGGAGGGACCCAAGAAGACTTGGGACATAAAACGGTGATGATGATGATGATGATGATGATGATGATGATAGGGCATTTCATTATAAATATGACAATGAAAGGGTTAAGAAGACTTGAGTACATGATCTGATTTAAGACTATTCAATAGAAACCAAAAGTTGACATGCCATTCAGATATTCTCTATGCTGTGTGCTTTACACTAAATAGTCAGAAGACGTTTGGTTTGAACTGCATTTTTTCATGTTCCCTTTAGTGATGAAGCAATATAAAACACTTATCAAATACCACCAAGGGGAACCTTGCCTTTCATCCTTTCAGGGTTCAAAAATAATGTAGTAGTTTCAGTGTGCTGGACTGGCAGAATTGTTAAAGAGTCAGACGATATGCTTTTTAGCATCTGTTCTGGCTCTGTATGTTTTGAGTTCAAGTGGTGATACTTCTGCTAGGTCTTGCAAATGTAACACCCTTTATCTAGTAAACTGGTCTCTTATGAGAAGCAATTAACCAAAAATCAGTGATCATGAACATTCTCAAATCTATCTATCTAGCTTTCTATCGTTCACTTATGCTTGGTTGGACTGGGAACATCCTGGTCAGTGGTCCCAGAGGCATCATCTTGCATGGAGATTACCAGGTCCACCAGTGCCCTCCATCAATGGTGGCCTGTGCCAGTCCCTTAGCCTCCTCTAAGGTGACATCAAGCCTCTCAAATACTGATTGAAATATGTTCATAATGTTTCGTATTCTCCTGTACACATAAAAAAGGATTAGAAAAAAAATGTCACAGCACATCATTATATATACATTTTTTTTTTCTCAATTCACACTCATAAAAAAAAATATACACATAGGATTCTGGAGTGCATGTCAACCATAAAATATTAGTAAAATATTGGTATGTATCTAATGGATTCTTCCCTTTGCTTATTTTTCTTCTCCATCTCAATTATGCAATATGCTTAACATAGCTTTAATTCTAACCATTTGTACCTTTGAACCTATAAACCATGTACCTGATTCAAACAAGTGTATTTTATTTCCTATGTGTAAGTTTTATTTTCTCTATGCATTGGGTGCATTATATATATATATATATATATATATATATATATATATATATATATATATATATATATACATAGATACATACATAAGTGTGTGTGTGAAATCTTTTTAATGTTATTTTATTCCTATATTGTTGAGTATACATCAGACTTTCTTTCCCAAATGTAGTTATTCATGATATAAATATACCAGGAATATTTCTCTTCTACTATTTACTTTTTCCACTTCCTTGCTTTTATGTTTGAAGTGTTTTATTCCATATTCTCTCTCTCTCTCTCTCCCCCCTCTCTCTCTCTCTCCCTCTCTCTCTCTTTCTGTCTCTCTCTCTTTCTCTCTCTCTCTCTCTCTCAAAAATCATTTATATCATTCTTCATTCTTAATGTTCCTTGACCTAAATTGGAACTTCTGCTTTCTTTACCAAACTGCAGTTCTCACTTTCTGCTATTATAAATATTCTAGATTTAATCATTCATACCAATACCTCATCAATTTTTAGTGGAATAAGACAACTAGTCTATTTTGAGTGGAGTCAAATAATTGATCTGTTTTGAGTGGAGTATAGCAACTGATCAATTGTGAGCGAAGTCAATGATAACAGTTATAGAAACATGCATCGGACCATATTGGGCTTGGTTTAACCCTTTTGATTGCTTGGAACTGCTCTTGATTCTATGACACAAAACTTTATTTTAAAGTATTTGTATTTATCTTAAAACCTTCTGTTATAATTTTATGTAAACACTTTTGTTAAC
>OZ024741.1:145339134-145381634 GCA_964016885.1 Eledone cirrhosa | reverse complement strand
GTTGTTAGTTATTTTTTTTCTCTCATAATCATTTCAAAATATCTACATTTTATTAAAAAATATCAAAATTGTAATGATAATAGAATTTAGAAAAGAAAATCTGTCAATCTTGAAGCATCTCAGGGTAAACAATATTCATTGTGCAATTTTTTGTTGGCATCCAAATGAATAAATTGGTGCTGTTTCCAACTCGTGAGCAACCAACACGGATTTGACCGTGGGAGAAACAAATAGTAGAGAGATCAAGTCCAACTACCTTGAGGGATTCACCCTGAGATTTGCTAATTGAAATAACAAAACTTAGTTTGACTGGTAACTGAAGCCTCTTAAATTCAACCTCACATACACCCACACACATATACTTGTCAGTCATCTCATATGTATGTGTAGATGTGTGTGTGTGTGTTTAATTCTCTGTGTATCTGATTAAATATTTACATGAAGATGTATGTGTATGTAACTTACTAAAGCCTAACTTATGTAATAAATATGCAAACACACAAATTCACGGATTTACACCCTCATATACAAAATGTGACGTCGTCGTTGTGTTATAAAATGTTGTTTACTTATAGTTTATAGTAGAATATTTTAGATAAAAGGTTATATTGTTTTAATCCAAATGAAAATAAAAATTATATGTTGTTAATCCCGGGATCTAGTACTATTGCCTTGTAAAATTTGATTTGATTTGATCGAGCCATTTGAGAATGCATATTTTAGAATTATCTTTTGAAGTAATGTTCTAAACATCAGCATACAAATGGAAAACTTAGTTATTTTATTAAATTCCCCCAAATTTTCAAAATTAACTGAAACATATAGGCAGTTATACACTGGCCAGGATTCCAGTCAGTTGCAGGATGAATCATTTGCTGCTGTTGCTCCTGATATGCATTTTTCATCTAAGTGGATTGAAGCAGCATGAAATGAAATGTCATGCTTGAGGACACACCTTGCTGCTTGGTTCAGAAAATGCACCCATGCCTTTACAGTCATGAACTCAACACCCAAATCATTGGGCCATGCATCTTCAGGTATATACTACTGGCAATATATTATTTTCTAAGGTATCAATATATTAATTTCTAAGGGCGGTGAATTGGCAGTATCGGTAGAGGGTCGGATGCCATGCTTTGACGCATAGAGTTACGGCCCTTGCCATTCTAAGTTCAAATGCCGTCGAGGTTAACTTTGCCTTTCATCCTAACGGGGGTCGATAAAATAAAGTACCAGTAATAAACTGGAATAATTGCTGGCCTTGTGCCTATTGTAGAAACAATATATTATTTTCTAAGGTATCGATTCTAATGACAATGAGAATTATATATATATATTATTGACCCCAGATCGATCCAATAGAGGGACCAGCAGTGTTAGTTGAAGCTAGTATAATAAGTAAGGCAATCAAAGATATGAAGACGGGTAAGGCGGCTGGGCCTTCGGAAATAGTTGCTGAGATGCTGAAGGCCTCTGGAACGGTGGGACACACCATGGTCACCCGGATAGTAAACCAAGTCATACAGAATGGGGTTGTTCCGAAGGACTGGCGTAGCAGCATCATCATTAACTGTTACAGGGGTAAAGGAGACGCCCTAGATAGGAGTAACTATAGAGGGATTAAATTAATCGACCAGGTCATGAAGGTCACGGAAAAAGTAATAGTGCAACTAATCAGAGAGAGAATCGATCTAGATGAAATGCAGTTCGGGTTTGTGTCAGGCAAAAGTACCACAGACGCTCTTTTCATTGTACGACAACTACAGGAGAAGTACCTAGCTAAAAGTAAACCCCTATACTTAGCCTTTGTCGACTTGGAGAAAGCCTTCGACAGAGTCCCCCGTTCCATTATCTGGTGGGCTCTTAGAAAACTAGGTGTTGACGAATGGCTTGTGAGAGCTATACAAGCCATGTATAAAGAAACAGTGAGCAAGGTTAGAATTAACAACGAATATAGTGAAGAGTTTAGCGTAAAAGTTGGTGTCCATCAGGGCTCTGTTCTTAGCCCCCTACTATTCATTATTGCTCTTCAGGCTATAACAGAGGAGTGCAAGACCGGCTGCCCATGGGAACTCCTATACACAGATGACCTAACGCTCATAGCTGAATCAATGGCCGAGCTAGAGAAGAAATTCCAAACATGGAAGCACGGCCTAGAATCAAAAGGCCTTAAAATTAACCTGGCTAAGACTAAAGTTCTAGTTTGTAGGAAAGAAAATAAGGCGCCGGTCCCTTCCGGGAAATGGCCATGCTCAGTGTGTAGGAAAGGCGTAGGTAGAAACTCCATTTTATGTCCCAAATGCAAAGTATGGGTGCATAAAAGATGTAGTGGGATCACAGGTAAGCTAACTAAGAACACAGATTTTACATGTGGCCGGTGCTCTGGTGCAATAAGTAGCAGCAAGTGCCCACAAAATACTAGCTCTTTCAATTGCGCAGAGGGTTCTATAGAAATAGTGGACAGCTTCCGTTACCTGGGTGACAAAATCAGCAGTGGGGGAGGGTGCTCTGAAAGTACAGTAGCTAGAGTCAGAACTGGATGGAAAAAGTTCAGAGAGCTTATACCACTATTAGCCGCTAAAGGGTTCTCCCTAAAAATGAAAGGCAGGTTGTATGATGCCTGCATACGAACAGCAATGTTGCATGGCAGTGAGACCTGGGCATTGTGTGCAGAGGATATACACAGACTAGAGAGGAACGAAGCTTGCATGCTCCGCTGGATGTGTAATAGTAATATACGTGAACGGCAAAGCATAAACGAACTAAGGAAAAAATTAGAAATAAGAGGGATCAGATGTTGTTTACTCGAGAGAAGGCTACGTTGGTATGGTCACGTGATGCGCATGAAAGACGACAGCTGTATAGCAAAGTGCAGAGCAATAAAGATAGATGGTAGCCACGGAGTAGGCAGACCCAGAAAAACCTGGGACGAGCTGATAAATTCCGACCTCACACACTTACACCTCTCCAAGACAATGTCACTGGACCGAGACCTTTGGCGGTACTCAGTAATAGAGAAGACCCACCTTACCTAAATACAAAGTAAAACCTACTACATCAGTAGGCATCTCTAACAAAATACACCCCCGTCCCACCACCCCCACCCCATCCACACCGCCCCTTTCAATGTAAAGTTATGTTGGTGCCACAACATCCAGGCCGAAACAAATGAGATCGTGTAGGTGTCACGACAAAAAAAAAACACAGTCCACGCTGTAATGTGGCCGTGTAGGCAACACGGTAAAAACCTCCCAGCCCCACACTGTAAATGTGGTTGGTGTTAGGAAGGGCATCCAGCTGTAGAAAACCCGCCAGACAGTCCACGCTGTAATGTGGCCGTGTAGGCAACACGGTAAAAACCTCCCAGCCCCACACTGTAAATGTGGTTGGTGTTAGGAAGGGCATCCAGCTGTGGAAAACCCGCCAGACAGTCCTATGCGAGCAAGACAACCACTCTTGCCTCAAGTGGGAAAACTCCCGTCCAAACCCATGCAAGCGTGGAACATGGACGTGAAACGATCATGATATTGAATAAAGTGACCTGATGATGTCACCAGGATTCTGGGTAACCTGGCTACTGAAATGTATATAGTATTTGCAAAAATAAAATTTTGAAGGAATTTCACCAGTCCAGCCTCCTGTCATTTTATTCAATAATAATTTACTCTGTTCCTGCACCACTAACAGGATTCAACATTAAAGATGAATGAGCTGTATTACATAGAGTGCTTTTCCTACTATCACATTATGGTCAACTATATGGTCAAGTATAGAAAAAGGGGTTATTTTAAAAAATAGGGTAAGATACAGGGAGATAACTCTTGAGAGACCACAGTCAATTTTGTATCTTACCCTATTTTTAAAAATAACCCTTTTTTCTATACTTTTTTTCTAAATTAACTGCCCCTGCATAAGCTCTTCTGTTATATCCCTATAGAGAAAGCACGATCAACCATAGATGGCCATCTTCATTTTTATTTTTCTCATGACAGGCTGAATGAATTGGGGCCCAGAACCCAACAAAACTTGAGTACCTGTTTATGTCACTGCTGTAATTATTTATACTAAACTCGTCCTATGGACTGAGTGCTCTTACTCCTGGATATTTCCCCTTAACTTTTACTTCAGTATATATATATATATATATATATATATACAATATATTAACAAATGGAAACTATATTTATAAAACCATATTTATTTCATTATACATATTTCAAGGGCCACCAGAGCAAACTATGGTGCGCTTTCATCAGATAAAATATAATATAGTTTAGTTTTATAAATAAATATTGACATACCCTTAAAAAATGCAACCATTCTGGTTGGAATCTCCTGTATATTTACTCCGATAATTTATATCAGTTATAAAAATATTTTGCTTGTTGTATCCCAACAAATTAAATATAACCTCTACATATATATATATATATATATATATATATATATAGTTAAAAGAATAGAGGTGTAACACACAAGTTATTATATATTGGTAAACGGAATAGGAAATGCTGACAAATTGTTCACAGTGAAAAATAGTTTGATTAGGAATAAATGAGAATTAGTAATTGTATTGGTTAGTATTCAGTTTTGGTTTTAAGTTTTACCGGTTGCGCATTTCTAAATGCTTTTCAAAAATAATTTTGAGATAGAGCGTCCGTGATGTTTGCTCTGATCTGATTAGTTTTGGGAATTCTACCTGTTTTGATGTTAAAAAAGTGGCTCCAGCGCTATTAAAATTGGTTTTTGCGACAATTCGTGTTGCAAAAATTCTTGTGGTCAAAACAATTTTGATTGGTCGGTAGAGGTCATGTGAATGTAAAAAATTGATTTTGCGCCAAGACTGAGAAATGACTCTTTCACAATAAATATGTGTGTGTGTGTGTGTGTGTAGTAGTAGTAAAGTGTTCGTTGTTGTGATAATGGTTAGCAGGGATGTGTGTGCGAACCGCAGCCTGTTGACAGTTCAAATGCCTATTAAGACAAGTGTGTGTGTGTGTGTGTGTGTGTGTGTGTGTGTGTGTGTGTGTGTGTGTGTGTGTGTGTGTGTGTGTGTGTGTGTGTGTGTGTATATAGCAGAGTAATTCGTGGTAGAGGGATGGTCAGTAGGAATGTGCCTGTAAGTGAGTGAGGGATATTTTGACATGTCAAAAGATATTTTTCAGCTCTTGTCTTATACGGAGAAGTGGGTGTGTGTGTGTGTAGCAGAGTAATTCGTGGTAGAGGGATGGTCAGTAGGAATGTGTCTGTAAGTGAGTGAGGCATATTTTAACATGTTAAAAGATATTTTTCAGCTCTTGTCTTATACGGAGAAGTGTGTGTGTGTGTGTGTGTGTATAAGTCTCTTTGTATGTTAATGAAGGCGTGTGTATGTGTGTGTGTATATATATATGTGTGTGTGTGTGTGTGTGAGAGAGAGAGAGAGAGAGAGAGAGAATGGTGTGTGTGTGTGGGTGGACCAGTATTTTTTTCCCTGGTAAAATGGTGTACATTATTCGATATTTTCAGTAAAATCGATTCTCTCAATAGAACATCAAAAACCTTAACAATAAAAGGTGTGAAATGATATTCACTATATATATATATATATACATATATTCACTATATATATATATATATATATTTGTGTTGCACCATAGAACATGTGTGTTTACGTATGTCATTGTGTTTATATGTGGGTAGAGATGTGTGCTGATGTAGGTATGTATGTTGACGTGTGTATGTTGTGGGTTCGTCTTAGGGAGAAGTGTTTAGACGGGGTCCGTATTTGTTAATAAAGTAAGATTCCTTGCTGATGCGCTGGGTGTGGGTGGCATTATCTTTAAATTTGTAGAGGGGAAAGATTCTGAAGTTGGGATGATTTTGGGCAGCACAGGTATCAATGTGTTCACTCAGTGGTATTTTCCTGTATTCCCGTATTTTACTTTGGGATCTATGGACAGTCATGCGTTGGCGGAGGCTGTTTTGGGTCTGGCCTATGTATTGTTCTCGACAACCTGAGCAAGTTAATACATATATTAGATTTTCCGATGCACATGTGAAATTGTGTTTTACTATAAAACGTTGTCCTTCTTTGAAATAGAATTCCGAACCCTCTATTAGGTTGATGCAAATGCCACAGTTGGGTCTATCGCATTTTTTTACTGTGGGTTTCGTTGTTGTGGTTGGCAGTACTTTGGCATGTGTTAGGATGTTTTTCATTGACTTAGATTGTCTTTTGCTCTTTATGATATCGTGTGTTCGTAGGATTTGCTTCATTCTATGGTCCTTTTTCAACACAGGGATGTTCTGGAGGATGGTGTCAAAGGCCTCATTGTTGAGGGGGTTGTGTGTGGAGATGTATAGAAGAGCTTTTAGTTTCGGTTGATTTACTTTAGGGTGTCTAAGGTCCTGGGTACTGAGTTTTAGGGCACGTTGGATTCTATTGTCAATTAGTGATGCAGGGTAGTCCCTGCCTATGAGTGTGTCCTTTAGTTCTTGTAGCGGTAAGTAGCAGGTGTTTTTATTGGAGACTATAGTACAGATTCTCTTGGCTAAGTTGTAGGGAATATTAATTTTAACGTGTCTAGGGTGGCAAGAGTTGAAAGGAAGATATTACCGACCAATCAAAATTGTTTTGACCACAAGAATTTTTGCAACACGAATTGTCGCAAAAACCAATTTTAATAGCGCTGGAGCCACTTTTTTAACATCAAAACAGGTAGAATTCCCAAAACTAATCAGATCAGAGCAAACATCACGGACGCTCTATCTCAAAATTATTTTTGAAAAGCATTTAGAAATGCGCAACCGGTAAAACTTAAAACCAAAACTGAATACTAACCAATACAATTACTAATTCTCATTTATTCCTAATTAAATTATTTTCACTGTGAACAATTTGTCAGCATTTTCTATTCCGTTTACCAATATATATATATATATATATATATATATATATATATACTTACAGTAAACATTGATGCAATTCAATTCAAGCACTCAAATTACTTTTTCCACATAGGAGTGACAGAGTATATTTAGAATAAAAAAATGCGAAGTAGTTTCAGATATTAAGGTTCTTTAATGATAATGTTGTGATACGTATTTCAATGGCAACAACAACCACACGATTCAATGTACCCAGTGCCGTGGCATCATCAGACAGCTTCTTACATAATAAGGTTATGTTCCTGGGGCAATCCAAATTGAATCGACAAGGGAATGGACAAAGCGGGTGCTCTTGAATCCTTCGCCCGTGTGCCCCCTCTCTCTCTCTCTCTCTCTGTATATATATATATATATATATATATATATATATGGTATATTAGTAATCCATTTCCGTTATTTCAATTGATGAATCCCACTAACATGGATCAAGGACTGTGTCAGCATACATTTGTTTTTGACTCAACATATGAATTTCCACTCGAAGTTGCTCTAAGGATGATATTCCATAGGTACCATAATCGATAATCCATGCAGTAATTATAATTGGACAATAAGTAAATATTTTTTGTCTATGCATGCATATTCCTATTGTACTTACTATACCTTCTCCTTCTTCTCCTTCTTCTCCTATTGGCATGTCCCGTCTCTTTATATGTTACCATGGTCAATTCAAGTCATTATTCTGTTTTGATATGTTGATGTGTGAAGATATTGTGAGCATAATGGAGATTGAGTTATCCTAATATTTTCTCGCGATTAGCGTTTTATAGATGTAATAATTTCACATATTAATGAAACATGTAAACATTATGTAATAAATGCTTTTCTTTCTTGTACAGTGAATGGTGTATTCATGTAACTTATTGTCCAATAATATATATATATATAAAAATAAAGATGAGCTTACTCTCCATTACTATTCAGAGAAATATTTCAGCATTGCAATAGATGAAAGCTCATAGCTTAGTGTTTAGGATATTAGATTTCTGATACTAATGTCATTGGTTTGATTCCTGGGCCAGATGATTCATTGTGCTTTTGAACAAAATAGGACTGAGGCTGCTCTCATTAAATACCAAAGAAGTCACTAATGAAATGCAAACTCATAGCAGGCCACCTAAGGCAGTACATTTCACTTTTTATTTCAATAATTACACCATACTTCTGGATTTTGTACTTTTCCTTCTTCTTTGTTACTCAAATTAGGAAGATGAAGAAGAAGAGAAGGTGGTGGTGGGGATTATGAGGATGAGGATGAGGGGGATTATTTATGTGCATTCATAAATGTTCTATTTATAAATTTTTTCTTTTGACTCACCACTGACACACTAGAGCCATTGGGAGCAATATTATGTTGTTTGTTAGATCTTATTCAGCACCTCAACCACAATAAAAAGTGAAAAAATATACAAAGAAACAGGAGAAGAAAAGAAAAAGAAGAAATATTGAAGAAAATACTAGAGCAACTTGAAGAAAAGAAGTCCATTTGCCAATTTGAATATTCTCATTAGAGGTTAGGAAACTTTTACATGATATTGATACTATATATATATATATATATATATATGTGTGTGTGCATATATTCACATACACTCACATATATATATATACATATATATATATGTACATTTATATATATATATATATATATATATATATATATATATTTATATATATAAAGACTGCTTAGATATATGTAAGATGATTTCACTTTTTTGTATTTGCTTGAGGACATAAAAGGGAGCAAAATATTATATATATTTACTAAACTTACAGATGGAACTAATCAGAAACTATTGAGAAATAAGCAGCAAGAAAAATATATTTGAAATCATCATTGGGAATTTTACTTTTCTTTGATTAACTGAATTAAAGGACGATTCTTTTTTTATTCATTTTTCTTCTCTATTCATTTACTGGTTTCAGTTATTAGACTGTGGCCATATGGGGGCACTGCCTTGAGGGGATTTTAGTTTATCAAAATATCAACCCCAGTACTTGATGAACTGGTCTTATTGTTAAGTTATGGAATATGAACAAATAATGAAGGAACACGGGCAGACACATACACTTGTACATACACGCACACACATATATATGTATATTATATACATTATAGATACTATATATATATGTGTGTGTGCATGTACATATATCTGTGTGTGTATATATATATATATATATATATATATATATATATATATATATATCATCATCATCATCAACGTTTAAACGTCCATGTTCCACGCTTGCATGGGTTTGGACGGGGGTTTTCCCACTTGAGGCAAGACTGATTGTCTTGCTCACATAGGACTGTCTGGCAGGTTTTCTACAGTTGGATGCCCTTCCTAACATCAACCACATTTACAGTGTGGGTCTGGGAGGTTTTTACCGTGTTGCCTACACGGCCACATTACAGCGTGGACTGTGTGTTTTTTTGTCGTGACACCTACACGATCTCATTTGTTTCGGCCTGGATGGTGTGGCACCAACATAACTTTACATAGAAGGGGGCGGTGTGGATGGGGTGGGGGTGGTGGGACGGGGGTGTATTTTGTTAGAGATGCCTACTGACTGTAGTAGGTTTTACTTTGTATTTAGGTAAGGCGGGTCTTCTCTATTACTGAGTACCGCCAAAGGTCTCGGTCCAGTGACATTGTCTTGGTGAGGTGTAAGTGTGTGAGGTCGGAGTTTATCAGCTCGTCCCAGGTTTTTCTGGGTCTGCCTATTCCGTGGCTACCGTCTATCTTTATTGCCCTGCACTTTGTTATACAGCTATCGTCCTTCATGCGCATCACGTGACCATACCAACGTAGCCTTCTCTCTAGTAAACAACATCTGATCCCTCTTATTTCTAATTTTTTCCTTAGTTCGTTTATGCTTTGTCGTTCACGTATATTACTATTACACATCCAGCGGAGCATGCAAGCTTCGTTTCTCTCTAGTCTGCGTATATCCTCTGCACACAATGCCCAGGTCTCACTGCCATGCAACATTGCTGTTCGTATGCAGGCATCGTACAGCCTGCCTTTCATTTTTAGGGAGAACCCTTTAGCGGCTAATAGTGGTATAAGCTCTCTGAACTTTTTCCACCCAGTTCTGACTCTAGCTACTGTACTTTCAGAGCACCCTCCCCCACTGCTGATTTTGTCACCCAGGTAACGGAAGCTGTCCACTATTTCTATAGAACCCTCTGCGCAGTTGAAAGAGCTAGTATTTTGTGGGCACTTGCTGCTACTTATTGCCCCAGAACACCGGCCACATGTAAAATCTATGTTCTTAGTTAGCTTACCTGTGATCCCACTACAACTTTTATGCACCCAAACTTTGCATTTGGGACACAAAATGGAATTTCTACCTACGCCTTTCCTACACTCTGCGCATGGCCACTTCCCGGAGGGGACCGCCGCCTTATTTTCTTTCTATATATATATATATACATGATGGCTGCAACTTGATTTCGAGTAATGCCATTGCTTGATAGTTAAGTATGAGCATCACAGACATGGCTTTCTAATCCTGCTAGGGACTTACCTATTGCCAGCAATATCATGCATCACAAAAAAGTCACATATCAAGCAATGCCTGGGCTTGAAGCTTTATTAAGTGAGGAAAGGCTTTGCACGGTGCTAATCCCAGTCTGTGAACATCAAATGAATTTGACCAAAAAGAAGAACTATTCTACATCATTGGATGCAAACGAAGTTGCAGGTTTTATATCAGAGTGACCTTCTAGAGAGATCCAATTCAACCTGTGCATAGTCAGGTTATTTGACAACTAAACTGGCAACCCCACTAAGCTTACTTAGTGAGGATGGTGATTTGGGACACCCTGCAGGATGAAGAACAAGACCTGTTAAATGGCAGAGGAACTCAGGCCATCCAATAAAGATTTTCTTTTGTCAAGTGAGAGACGTACATACATACATACAAGCTTCACTACTGTTTACATCTGCCAAATTTCATTTACTAGGCATTGATAAACCTAAAACTTTAGTAGAATACACATGACCAATGTAACATGCTGTGTGACTGGACCCAAAACTACATGGTTGTGAAGCAAAATCCTTCACTACACATCCATGCCTGCACACATGTATATAAGATAATATAGTTATTGGAGTCTTGTAAAATTTCAAGTCTAAGAATATGGGAATAGAAGAGATGTATGCTTCATAAAAGAGCCAATGTATAGACAAGCATTAATAAAGATGAATTAAACAACAAGAAGTCAATTTGGGAGGGAGTAATAATGGGTTTTTTCACATTTAGGCAAAAGGTTAATAATTTTGGTGGAAGGGACAGTTGATTAAATTGACCTAAGCATTTGACTGGTACTATATGATGAAAGGCAAAGTTACCCTTAGCGAGATTTTAATTCAGAATACTATTTTCTAACATCTTGTAATGATTTAGCAGAAAAATCTGAAAATGGATTTGTAAATGTTTGTAGTATGTTTATTGGTCATATATGCTGTGAAATGAACCATCAGTCTTGGAGGCTATGAAGTACGCCAAAAGCAATGCCTTCCCTCCATCAGTCATGGTTGCTGTGAAATGCACCAAAAACACTGAACCCACTCTATCAGTCATAAAAACTGTGAAGTGTCCCTTCTTCCATCATTCATGGAGGCACTAAACTGTATCACAGGCACTGACCTCCATTTAAACTAAGCAATAAATTAAATTAAAAAATCCATTCCATAACAACACATCATCCACAAAGAGAATAATTCAAGGGAATAATTCGGCTAAGAGAAATAACATAGAAGACTTAACAGAAGATAAAAAGATGAAAATTGAAATAAGTAGATAGATGGTAGATAGTTGGAATATATACTGAAAATAGACATCAAAAAAGGAACACAGCAAGTATATGTTTGTGTGTATATATATATATATATATGTGTATGTATATATATATATATATTTATATATATATATATACACACACACACATACACACACACACACACACACACACACACACACACACATACACACACACACACACACACACACACATATATATATATATATATATATAAAGCAACCAAGACAAAAAATGAAATTATACTTAAAGAAAGGAATAGACAGTTATGGAGAATCGAAGAACTACTGAAGGAGATTAAAAAGAAACCCCAGAAAATATCAATATCGACAGAAATATGTAATCAATTATATAATAAAGAAAAAAGTGATATTTCTACATATGAAACAGAATTAAAATTAAGACTGAAATACCAGGAATTATAGAATGATCTAAACCAGCAACCTTGTCAGAGGGACAAACTGATCAGTAGAATTTAACTAATTTGTTAGCATATTTCTAATGAAATACACTGCTTATGGTTTTCAATTAATTTTGAAAATAATAAAAAATTTGGAGGGATTTAGTCAAATATTTTTTCATTCTTACCTCTTTAGCATTTGATGAAAAGCTAAGCTAACCTCGGCAGAATTTGAAATCAGAACGTAAAGGGCCGAAACTCTATGCTACAAAAAAAGTGTGTCTAATGCTCTACCAAGACTGCTAATCCACCAACCTTAATAATAATAATAGTAATTATAATTATGTTAATTTTTACCATTATTATTATTATTACTACTATTATCATCATCATCACCAACAAAACCAAAACCCAAATTCCTACTGCTTCCATATTTGTTGGTTGAATATAAAAAAGAACAACATCATTTGCTTCTCCATTCTGACTGCCATCAATTAGATATGTTGCTGTATTATATCTATCTCTCAAGATAACTCTCTCACATTTTCTTAATGGCTGCAATTTATTATATAATGTTTCCTGTCAGTTGTATTGTTAGTGTCTGGCTTTTTTGTTTTGTATTTGTAGTTGTCTTGTAGTAATTTTGGCAATGTTATTGTTTCAAAGACAACCCAACATGGTTGTATGGTCAAGTAGATCACTTCATAATTGTGAGATCCTGTGTTCTATCCCACTGTATAGCACTTTGAGCAAGTGTCATTTATGCCAATCCATGCTTTATGAGTGAAATTAAATAGATTGAAACAGTTTTGGAATTTATCAGATGGACTGTACCAGTAATTCAAAAGGCGACTTTTATTACATATTATGTCATGTGGAATCTCACTGTGAATTATGTTAAGGCTATATAGGTCTGTGGAATATTCAGCCATTTGCATATTGATGTTAATTTCAGGAGCAGGCCACTGTATTGATCGAATAACTGAAATACTCATAGCCAAAATCAACATAGGTTGATTCCTCTCTAGTTTTATTGGTGATTTTGCATAAGTGTCATTTCATTGCTGTTGTTTTATTGATTGGTGCAGCGTTGTTAGTTTCATTCTATGCCCGTTACATCATAGTTAATTTTATTGTGTAAAAAGCAAAGAAAGTATATCATGTAAATATTTCATGGCCATCATCATCACCATCATCATCAGTTTTATGGGGGGGGGGGGTTTCCATGCTGGCATGAGTTGGATGAAATGTTTTGAAACAATGTTTTACTACTATATGCTCTTACTAATGCCAACCCTTTTAGTTGCCTCTTACAAGATACAAGGATATGTTGCACCTATTCTGAAAACTTGTATATACTTGACAGTGGTTGAAAATTGGCAAATGCATTACACTGGAGTGTGATGAGGGGGATGTACTATAAGAGCCAATCAAACTAATGAGGTTTATTCTTGCAGATGGCCATCTCCATTTTGATTGAAGTGAGTAGGGAGATGGTTTCAGGTCTCAGACAGCAGATGTTTCATTGATATGAGTTTGACAAGAAACCTATCGAATAGTCTAATCCTACAAATCCCAGCTGTGATGGGAAGCCAGCTGTGTCTTAGCTATATTTAATGATATCATTAAGAGTGGCATGTTAAGAGAAGTTGCCAACTCTGAGATGGCATGATTGTGGGTGGAGTCCAAAACATTGCAGTTATTATAATGTTGGTGTTGATGTTTTTATTGTTGTTGTTTGTCTTAGTGAGGCTGTTCTTTATTAATGGTGTTATTTGTGCTAATGTTGTTGTTATTTGGATTGATGTTGTTACTATTATTTGTGTTGATGTTGTTGCTGTTATGTTATTATTGTTGTTGTTTGTGTTAATGTTACTGCCGTTGTTATCTGTGGTAAACTTATTTTTTGTTAATAATGTAGTCTAGATAATGTAGCTGGGACTACATTATCTAGACACATATTTCTTTACTTTTGAGAGATGATAGGGCCTGTTTTGAAGGAAATTTAACTGTTATTTCGAGTAAGTTAAACAACAAGGTAGAAACTCTCTCTATGCTTTGTGCTGATTGTTATAATGGTATTAGTTTTAGTAATGTGAGGATATGTCAATATTAGTGCTAGGGCAGTTGCTGTGTTGGTGCTGATTTTATGTTGGTGTTACTTTTGTGTTGGTACTGTTGGAGTTGTTGTTGGTGTGCCAGTATTGTTGCTGTGTTGGTGTTCACATTGTGCTGTGTTTGCATTAGCGTTGTTGTTATTGATGATGGTTTGGTGTTGATGTTGTGTTGGTGTTATGTTGGTGTTGTATATATTATGTGATTATATCATGTTAGTGTTGATGTTGTTGGTATTATTGTGTTTGTTATTGATTTTATGCTTGTATTGGTATTGTGTTTGTGATAATGTTATGTTGTTGTTGGTGTTAGTGTTGTTGCTGTGCTAACGTTGTCTTGATATCACTGTTATTGTTGTTGGTTACTATGATTGTGTTGGTCATATAACTAATGTTGATGTTTCAGAAATATTAATGTTGTATTCATATAGGTATTGTCATAGTTGTGGCATTTTTGTTATTAATAGGGATGCAGTAATGGTACTTTTAATGTAATTGTTGGTTTGACAGAATAGCTATGTTAATGTTGTAGTAATGTTGGCTTTAGTCTAGTTGTGTTCATAGCATTAGGGCAGCAATCTCTGTTGTCAGATGTTAGTGTGTTGCTTTCAATATAAATACCATTGATCTGTGGGAGACTGATATTCCTGGTTGTGGCAGAGCATAAAATGGTAAATATATATATATTTTTTTCTTCATTTTTAGAAATAAAAGTCAATTAACCATAAAAATGCTAAAATACTTCCAAGATTTTATAATAAAGTAATCAAAACCTTCAAATGCTAGTCTTAAATTGGTTGTCACTTAGACTGCCAAAATATATAAAGAAAAAAATGACTAGAAAAAAATTCTACTACTACTGCAGACGTGGCTCAGTTTTATTTAGAAAAAAATCAACAGTGTAATTAAAAAGCTTCAAATTCTTGACAAGGAGTGGTTTGTTATTTGGACTGCTAAAGATAAAAAGTCCAACCAGAACATTACATCTTGTACAGGAAATACATTTATCAGAGTTACCATTCTCATAAACTACCAATTAACAACATTTATAATCATGACTCAATGAAGCAGCAACAAACATTTTGAGACCATTTTCTCGTGTTAATGAAGATGATAATATTGTGGGTCCATATTGTGGGTTCATGCTCCTAATGGAATTCTTTTTGAAGCAATGTTTATTTGCAACAATCTTTTTAGTTGCTTCTTTCAAGATGCAAGGATAGAGTGAACCTATGGTAAAGCAGATACACACAGCAAAGAAGTAGAGGAAAAAAGAAGGAAAGCGGCCCATTAACAGATCAGACCAAGGATACTATATTGCCCTTCATCTTTCCTTTGCTGATTCTATCTACTAGTCACAGCTCTTGGCAGAAGTATCACAGCTTTTCGGCTGACTGGAGAAGGATTTGAACTAAGAAAATATAGAACCAGAACTGATACTGTAAAGTATTAGATACCGATGCTTTAGCATTTCTGTTAATTTACTATACTTGGATTGGGAGCAACACTTTATTGATCCTGAAAAGGATAAAAGGGAACATTACCTCAATGGAATTTGAACTCATGGTACAGAGAGCCAGAAAAAATGCTAAATCTACTCACTAACAACTTACTACATATCTAACTCTTCAAAGAAGATGACAGCCTGGACCCAAAAGTTCATCACTCAACTGCCCAATAAAGACTATACTTGTCATGCAGCAAAACTTTGTTGGCAACAATCAAATCACTCAGAAAAAGACAGACTTGGACAAAATAGAAGCAACTCATTTATTTATATCAATAGACATAAATTGTTTCCATAATATGATGGAACTTTTATCAGGTTCAATGATGGATTTTAGTGGTTTGATCAACTGGGCAATCATCTTGTGAATTAACATGTAAGTGATTGAGTATTCCCCTGACATGTATATATATTTAATGAATTCCCAAGCTTTATCAGTGTGATAAAATATGTGATATAGATGGACCTTTCAATCACAGCTACAGTCCATCCAATGGACTTCCTCATAGTTTCCATCTACCCAATTTTACTCACAATACAAGTGTCAACCTAAGGCAGTGGTATTGAATCCCTAGACTTCACAATTGCAAAGTAAATTTCTTAACCACTTGGCTATGCCTACTTCCACATTCATAATATAGGGAATATATATATATGTTAGACTTTCGTTTTGACGACAAATCTCTCAGTTGGTTTTACAATGGAACAGCCTAGTCAGGAAATCAATGTGCAAGTGGCTGAGCATTTCACAGATGCAAGCACCTTTGATGTAGTCCTCAATGAAGATGCTACATGATAGACTGACCATTTGAATTACTGAGCATACTAGATCAATGTGAAATAAGGTGTCTTACTCAAGGACACAGTCAGAATCAAACTCACAACCTTAAAATGGTGGACAAAACACTCACAACCACTTAACCACACATCTTCCCTGTATATGCTTTTCACATTTTTTCTAGTAGGTAATGTTTTATACCTTTAATAAGTATTTGTAATTTCAAATGGATCAGAGTGGGTTTATTTGGGGCTAACAGTGACTGCAGAGAGTTTGCTTTGTTAGGCAGGATAGCACTCTAGCATTTTAAATAAATTTATCTGTTAGACATGGGAATGAGTCTGGTTCATGTACATTATTAAGCAATGGGGTTGTAATCCTGCAAATAATAATGGATATTGTTTATTATTATACAGAAACTGTGTAATTTGACAGCTGCAGCATGAAAAAAGTCTGTCTCTCCTATACTGGTATTTAGAGCGGTTTCATGGTTGTGTTTACAGAGTATGTGTCAAGAAATATGAATGATGTCTGTGGTAGGAATTATGGATGATGTCTTGGACCTGATTTTTCTCTTCAGGTGAAATCTGAAAATGTTAATCCGTGTTTTACCAAAGAGGAACGTGTTTGTTTTCAACCCTTTCAAACACATCCACCGCACATCTTTTGCCATGGCCACCAGGCATATAAAGGAAGATGGTGGGATGATCTTCACAACAGACTCAGTTAATAGTTGGATCCATCCCACATGTGATGAAGTTTGTCACTCTACTTGCATCTTGGACAGACATGGCTGAAAGCTCTTCTTTGCCTGTTTCTAATTTAGGCACAAGGCCAATAAATTTGGGGGAGGGGAAAATTTATTACATTGACCCTAGTGTGTTGCTGATACTTTATTTTATCGACCTCATAAGGATGAAATACAAAGCTAATCTTGGTGGGGTTTGAAATCAGCATATAAAGGGCTATGCAAAGTATGTTATTCAACACTCTACTGATACTGCCAATCCACAGCCCTAATAACAACAATAACAAAAACAATGGCTACAACATACATATGTGAATGTAAAATGTTCTGTCAGTTCTATATTGAATATTTAGTGAAGATGTCCAATTTAATTCTGCTGTCTATTAATTCTAATTATTTATGTGTTTGTGTCATTAACCATGTGTGTGTATGTCTGTATTCCTTGCATATGCATGTATGTGTTTCACATGTGTATCAGTGTATGTGAGTATATGTGACATATGTATATACATGTGTGTAAATACAATATTGACAGTATCTCAATATTATTTTGCTAGATTTGTTGTTGCTCACAAATATTGCCAAAGAAGTGTATGTATGTACACATGTAAATATACATGTATGTATGTATGCATATAAGTACATGTGTGTATAATTATATGTATATATACATATACACACACACACACAAATGAAACTATTTGTATATAATTGCTGTAATAAATTTTAAAATCAAACTGGGTAAGTTTCAGCTATTTTGGTCTGGTTGTTTTATTTTTCCTTCAGTGATCCATCAGTCCTGTAGATATTTTATAGTTAACTGTTCCATCAGATCATGATAAAATGAATATTGGCAGCAGAAATACCATTAACTCTTTTGTTTAGACCAACTAAAACTTTTGCCAATGATAAGAACTTTCACTTGCTTTCCAACGAAGTCTGAATATATTTATACCAGACATGTTTTGCTTTTTATATTTTTTCCTTTTTTTCTTACGTTTGCTATAGGACTGATATGTAAATCGACTATAAAATTCATTACTACTACTACTACTACTGTTAATATTCATATTTTTAATATTATTATTGATGGTTTGCACAGTAAATATTATGATTACTTGATCTACATTGTGTGGAGGCTCAACAATGTCCTTAAAGTGACTTTCTCATTATTAAGCTGGTGCCTGGAGCATAACTTAACAAAGGTTCTTTCTTACATAAATTTATGATGGAATATTTCAAAATAAATGAAAGCACCTTTAAATAGTTTTGTATCCCAGAACCACATACAGTTTTTGCTGATTAGCTATCAAAAGAATGAAAATGCTTCTTGTGTGGTTGTTGTATCATTTACATGCCCAGTATTGTGAGGTGAGTAGGTAGAAATAGCGATATCAAGAATGGTGTGAAGGTGGGGGAATCCAAAACTAAAACAATTCCCATAATAAAAAATATATTGTTGGTTGGTTTCTTTTTGATGAGGCACAAAGGGAGGATATCGTATATTGTGATCTTCCTATTTCAACATCAAATAGGTGTTCCGGTGCTGGAGTCACAACCATGAGGTCATGGGCTCGATTCCTGGACCTGACAATACATTGTTTTCTTGAGCAAGATTCTTCATTTCATGTTGCTGCAGTCTACTCAGCTGAAACAAATGAGTACCTGCAGCAGTAGCCAGGAGTTATCCCCCACAACAGACTGGCATCCTTTCCAGAGAGAATCTTTTCATGATTCTAGGGCTCCTATCATTAAAATAACTGTGAAACTTCTTATGAAATGCAGCCTCATAGTGGGTAAGCTAAACATACATAGGTGTTAGCTGTAACAACAACAGCAATAAGCATTGAAATTGTTAGTGACAATAACCTCAAAGTGGAACTGGCATGGTTCCAACGTCAAGTGTTCCATTTGTATGAGCAATCGAACAGTCTGTTCATGAAACTACCATGCAAGTAGCTGAACATTCCATGGTCACATGGACCCATAACCTAGTTCTCTGGCATGACACAGGTTTTTACAAGGCTGGCTCTTAGAATTTTTTTCCAGCTGAGTCGACTGGATCAATGGTATCTTGTTTGAAGATACAAAATACTGCTGTAATCGAACTCATGACCTTACAATTGTGAGCTGAACACTATAACTGCTAAGCCATGTGCCTTCACTTGCATTGACTCTATCATACAGTTATAGTTCACTAGAAGCCAATACTATACAGTTTGGTGTTCCTCATATCAGAATGGTGAAACTGAAACAGAGAATAATAGAAATATAACAGAAATGAGCAGACAAGTGTTAGACAATGTTTTGTAAGAGAACTTTCTGGAAGTATATGATTCTTTCTCTAAATCTGTCATCAACTGATTCTTTCATTTGTCGATTCTTTTACACAAGACTTCAGAAGATAGGCTGATTGAAAGCATTTCAATCAATATTGTGTCATGGCCATAAAACCAATTTGATCAGTGAACCATCAGTAGAAAGACTGCAGGAGGAATGTTGGGTTGTGGGCTGTTTGTGTTGTGTATGTATATGTACAGTGGGTGTAGAGTCTGAGTATGTAGGTGTAATAGTAGTAGTAATAATAAAAGACATTTAAACAGAAAGAGACATAGTCAGTTTAGAAAAGTAGATAATGGAAGCAATTTCAATGGCAATGTGTTGCCAGAATGAGGGGAAACGTGCCAAGTTAGCATCAAGTTTCAGTAAATAACACCATACTTAGTGAAGATGTGTGCTCTCTCTTAGAATTTTATCCTGTGTCTTGTTTCATTCATGCTCTTGTGCTCCTCCTCTGTTTGTCTCTGCTCTGATACAAATTAAACAACAATGTATACTTAATGGAATGGTAGGAGAAGGTTGTCTCAAATTGAAATTAACAGCTAACTAGATATGGATAGATTGATTGTTGAACAGATACAATGACAGAGTGATTGATGGATGGTTATAGATATAAGTATATATGGATAGATAAATTGATGGATAGCTAGATGATAGATATATCGATTGATTGATAGATAAACAGGTTGATAGATATAGATAGATGGATAGGTATATTGGTAGTTACAGATACATATATATATATATGTATATATATATATATATATATATATATATATATATATATATATATATATATATCATCATCATCATCATCATCACCGTTTTACGTCCGTTCTTCCACGCTAGCATGGGTTAGACGGGTTGTCCTGTTGTGGGCAGTGTCTGGTCGGCTGACCATGCCTTGCTCATACAGGAACTGATCTGGCTTGATTTCTACAGCTGGATGCCCTTCCTAACACCAACCTCATTTACAGTGAGTGCTGGGTGCTTTTTCGTGGCGCCTACACGTCCACTTTACAGTGTGGGCTGGGTGCTTTTTTGCCGTGGCACCTCCACGACCACCTTGCGGTGGGGGGGGGGGCATATTGTTTATATGCTTCAGCATGTACCCATGGGAGGTCGGGTACCCTGTATTACTGCGTGACGCCAGAAGTCACGGTCGTGTGTCATTGATTTTGAGAGGTGTAGTTGGGTAAGGTCGGCTTTTATCACCTCATCCCAAGTCATCTTGGGTCTCCCCACTCCGCGGTTTCCATCAACTTCTAGTGCTCTGCACCTTTTTATGCAGCTGTCATCCTTCATACGCATCACATGTCCATACCAGCGTAACCGCCTCTCCTGCACGCAGCATTTGATTCCTCTTATGCTCAGTCTCTCTCTCAATTCATTTATGCTTTGTCGTTCACGTATATTACTGTTACACATCCATCGGAGCATGCAGGCTTCGTTTCTCTCTAATCTACGTAAGTCTTCCACCTTCAGCGCCCAGGTCTCACTACCATGCAACATCGCTGTTCGGATACACGCATCATACAGTCTGCCTTTCATTCTGAGGGAGAAGCCTTTTGCAGCTAGCAGTGGTAGTAGTTCCCTAAACTTCTTCCATCCCGTTCTTACCCTAGTTATTGTACTTTCTGAGCACCCACCTCCGTTGCTAATTCGGTCACCTAGGTAGCAGAAGCTGTCTACTGTTTCTACAGGGCCCTCCCAGAGATTGGTGGTACTTGTTTCCTGTGGCTGTTTGCTTGCTGTTTCAGCACAGCTGCTGCATGTGAATCCTACATTCTTAATTAAGCTTCCTGAGATCCCGCTACATCTCTTGTGTACCCATTGTTTGCATTTGGGGCAAAGAATGGAGTTCCTACCTACACCTTTCCTACATACTGAGCAAGGCCATTTCCCTGAGGGGATCTGGGTTCTGTTTTCTCGTCTACTTATAAGGACCTTAGTCTTTGTCATGTTGACTTTGAGGCCCTTTCTCTCTAGTCCCTGCTTCCAGGTTTGGAATTTATTCTCTAGTTCTACCATAGATTCAGCTATGAGTGCGAGGTCATCAGCATACAGGAGTTCCCATGGGCATCCGGTCTTAAACTCCTCCGTTATTGCCTGCAGGACTATGATGAACAGGAGAGGGCTAAGAACAGAGCCCTGGTGGACCCCAACCTGTACGCTAAATTCCTCGCTATACTCATTGCCAATCCTAACTTTGCTGACTGCTCCCCTATACATGGCTTGTACCGCTTTCACAAGCCATTCATCTACTCCTAGTTTTCTAAGAGCCCACCAGATTACTGCACGTGGAACTCTGTCAAAGGCTTTCTCAAGGTCGACAAATGCCAAGTAGAGTGGCTTACTTTTAGCTAGGTACTTTTCCTGTAATTGCCTCACAAGGAAGAACGCATCAGTGGTGCCTTTCCCTGGAACAAACCCAAATTGCATCTCGTCTATATTCACCCGGTCCCTAATCAGCTGTGCTATAACTCTTTCTGTTACTTTCATGACCTGGTCCATCAACTTTATACCTCTATAGTTTCCTCTATCTAGTGCATCGCCTTTACCTTTGTAGCAGTTGACAATGATGCTACTGCACCAATCTTTTGGTATGGCCCCCTCTAGTATTACCTGGTTAACGATACGTGTGGTTATAGTGTGACCTACAGACCCAGATGCCTTCAGCATCTCGGCAGCTATACCCGATGGACCGGTTGCCTTCCCTATCTTCATATCTCTGATTGCCTTACTTACTACGCTGCCGCTGACTTGTACTGCTGGTCCCTCTATAGGGTCTACGTGGGGTAGGGTCTCTTCTTCCCATGCATTCTCCTCATTTAGTAATCTATCATAATGACTCTTCCATGCATCTTTCTTCTCAGCACTTGTGAGGGCAAGCTCACCTTTATCATTCCGGATACACTTCTCTCCAATGACATCACAACTATCTCTGACACACTGCCTCGCAATCTTGAATACCTCCTGTTTCTGGTCCTCACGTTGTAAAACATGCTTGAATTTTCTATCCTCTGCTTCCCTCCTAGCTAAGTATACTTGTCGCCTAGCTTCCCTCTTGGTCTCTATGTAATGTACCCTGCTCCCCCCGTTCTTCCATTCTTTCCATGCCTGTCTCTTGGCCTTGACTGCTTCATCTACCTTATTGTTCCACCACCAAGTCACTCTCCTCCTGCTTGAGGTCTTACTCCAGCCACAAACCTCATCCGTCGCCTCTAGTAAGATATATATATATATATATATATATATATAAGAGAGAGATAGATAGATAGATAGATAGTTAGAGACAGGTAGACACAACGTACAGGGAGACATAACTAATGAATATTGAAAATAAACTACCTACACACATAGCAAACATCCAAATACATATATAAGCACCTACACACATCCGTACTCACACATACATATATATTATACACAACTATACATATATAGAAAGAGAAAGAAAGAGGAATCACTGGCAAATTTACAGATATAGAGAATAACATATATATGTGTGTATCATTCTTACATATAAAGAGAATGGTATATACACTCACATATATATATATGTCATTCTTTTACATAGGGGTATGATGTGATTATTAATTAATTGTTGGCCACAGCTGCTGAATAGAATCTATATTGTCAATTAATTAGGGTGACTTTGGTGCCAGATGTTGCCATACTGTAACAATGTCCCAGTTACTAACATCTCTGTCACTGCACTCCTTCACAACCACCTATGCCATCATTGACAGTATGTGCCATTGCTAGTGCTGATGGTAAAACCCACACTAGCATTGAAAAATTGATATAAAATGATAATGATCATCATCATTTATAGTCCTGATCATGATGATGATATATTTATAATGAAGAAGATAATGCTGATGTTAATGATGAGAAATATGATGATAATGACCATGATGACTTTGGTTGTGGTGGTGATGATTATGCTGTTGTAAGATGCTCCTGAAAATTACAAAACATTGATCTTTCCACTAATAAAAATATTATAAACATTTAAATTAATGAACCACATGAAACCACATTTTCAAGATGTTCTTGAAAAGTACAAAACATCACTATGATTGTATCACATTAAATATCAAAGTCTTCATATTACAAATGTTCACAATGATCTGTCCACTAAGATGTCAGCATTTAAGTTAGCATCTCTGTTTTTAGACTATTTTGCTAAATCATTATAGGATCTAAAAGAGTAGAAGGGAAAAGAAAAGAAGGAAATTGGAAGATGTCACAGTGTACAATATTTAGGGGGTAGTTGAATAGGAAACAACATCTAACTGTAGATATATAAGACTGTAATATATCAAGAGTGATGAAGAAATTGTATTTACTAATATTTAAGTAGAGGAATGGTAAGATGGCAAAAAACATGACTAAAGATAAAACTAAGAAAGACATGGCTAAAGGAAATGGAAGCCATGGGGTTGGTGAGGGGGGATTTAGAGGATAGGGCAATTTGGAGAAGTGTCTTATGCCCTCCACTCAGCTAACTCTAGCTTTAACAGGGAACATTGCTTAAAACATTTTTATTGTTTTTGTTGTACATAAATATGAGTGTGGACAAAGCAACTTTATTTGAATTGTAAGATTTATCTCTGTTTCTGTCTTTCTCCCACAGACACATACATACTCACACACATACACATGACACATACATACACATAACACAGACAATATCCCCCTCTCTGTTTGCTTGGATACATAGAGAAAAAAAATATTTTGTTCTGTCAACACCAATCAATATTGAATACTTTATAAAGAATGTAAACTTCAGAAACAGATTCTTATAGATAAAAACAGGGAATCGAAGCATAGACAGATCTTGTAACTAACTTGCCTTTAAGCTAATTCTGTATGCACAGCACGCTTGCAATGTAAGTGTAGCAACAAATAAAATTGCACAAACCATTTTCGAAAAAAAACGCTGAAATTATTTTTATTTTAAATCTCATCCCATAATTTTGAAATAAGCTTATTATTCTGATTACTCCAACTTGTTTGGAATATATATAATTTCCTGTGAGCTTTTTTTTTTGCTATTCAATTAAATTTTGGAAAATCTCTTATTAGTTTAAACAATGTTACATTTCTGAAGATTTGCAAATGGAGAGAGCTGAATTGAATATAGGAGTATCTTCCATAAATAGTCACTGACAGGGCCGAGAGGTTAAGAAATTTGCATCCCTGTCAAAAATGTCTGGGTTTGATCTCACTGTATAACATCTTTGTCTTTTATCATAGTCTTGGGGGTGACTCAAGTCTGTGAGTGAAATTGTTTACATGAAAATTATGTGGAATCCCATCCAATTAATTTTACCTGTAATTCAAAGGTCCAGCCTTGTCATATGTTATTACTGCCAGAGAATTATGTTAAGGGCATACATATTTCAAGAATACTCAACCCCTCACACATGAATAGTTGATGCTCACCATCAAAGCCGACGGAAGATCCATCATCTTACACAAGCAAACATAAACATGGCTGAGAGATTAAGAAATTGCTATGTCTGTAATTTCAGGTATTACATTAATAGTACACATCTCTATGAAATACTGGGCCAATTGATTGTTGATTTAATGAACATAATATTCAGTTTATCAGACAACTAAAACTGACAAAGGATACACTATCTTTCTCTATTACTCTCTCCCTCTTCACTCTTTCTGTCTCACTTTTATCAAACATGACATCCAACCAATGATCCAACACACATTATATTATATATTAGGGATTATATATATATATACGCACTCAATTTATAAATATATATATATGTGTGTTTGTATATATATGTAAGTATATATATATATATATATATATATATATATATATATATATATACATACACACAGACGTATGCCTTGAGTATTTCATTCCACCTGCCTACCTATCAATTTCTAGTAACCAGTAGTAAATTAATCAACTTTAGCACACAAAGATGTCAGTAGATATAAACATATGATGTAGCTTTACAACTCCATCACATATCATGATCAACAATAGCAATTCAATATCCATCATCTCTCTCTCTCTCTCTATATATATATATATATATATATATATATATTATGTATGTATGTATATGTATGTATATGTATGTGTGAGTATGTATGTGTATGTATGTATTTATGTATATGTATGTACCACAGACGCTCTTTTCATTGTACGACAACTACAGGAGAAGTACCTAGCTGAAGGTAAACCCCTCTACTTAGCTTTTGTCGACTTGGAGAAAGCCTTCGACAGAGTCCCCCGTTCCATTATCTGGTGGGCTCTTAGAAAACTAGGGGTTGACGAATGGCTTGTGAGAGCTATACAAGCCATGTATAAAGAAACAGTCAGCAAGGTTAGAATTAACAACGAATATAGTGAAGAGTTTAGCGTAAAAGTTGGCGTCCATCAGGGCTCTGTTCTTAGCCCCCTACTATTTATTATTGCCCTTCAGGCTATAACAGAGGAGTTCAAGACCAGCTGCCCATGGGAACTCCTATACGCAGACGACCTGACACTCATAGCTGAATCAATGGCTGAGCTAGAGAAGAAATTCCAAACATGGAAGCACGGCCTAGAATCAAAAGGACTTAAAATTAACCTGGCTAAGACTAAAGTTCTAGTTTGTAGGAAAGAAAAGAAGGCGGCGGTCCCTTCTGGGAAATGGCTATGCTCAGTGTGTAGGAAAGGCATAGGTAGAAACTCCATTTTATGTCCCAAATGCAAAGTATGGGTGCATAAAAGATGTAGTGGGATCACAGGTAAGCTAACTAAGAACATAGATTTTACATGTGGCCGGTGCTCTGGTGCAATAAGTAGCAGCAAGTGCCCACAAAATACTAGCTCTTTCAAATGCGCAGAGGGTTCTATAGAAATAGTGGACAGCTTCCGTTACCTGGGCGACAAAATCAGCAGTGGGGGAGGGTGCTCTGAAAGTACAGTAGCTAGAGTCAGAACTGGTTGGAAAAAGTTCAGAGAGCTTATACCACTATTAGCTGCTAAAGGGTTCTCCCTAAAAATGAAAGGCAGGTTGTATGATGCCTGCATACAAACAGCAATGTTGCATGGCAGTGAGACCTGGGCATTGTGTGCAGAGGATATTCGCAGACTAGAGAGGAACGAAGCTTGCATGCTCCGCTGGATGTGTAACAGTAATATACGTGAACGGCAAAGCATAAACGAACTAAGGAAAAAATTAGAAATAAGAGGGATCAGATGTTGTTTACTTGAGAGAAGGCTACGTTGGTATGGACATGTGATGCGCATGAAAGTCGATAGCTGTATAACAAAGTGCAGGGCAATAAAGAGAGACGGTAGCCACGGAATAGGCAGACCTAGAAAAACCTGGGACGAGCTGATAAACTCCGACCTCACACACTTACACCTCTCCAAGACAATGTTACTGGACTGAGACATTTGGCGGTACTCAGTAACAGAGAAGACCCGCCTTACCTAAATACATAGTAAAACCTACTACAGCCAGTAGGCATCTCTAACAAAATACACCCCGTCCCACCACCACCACCCCATCCACACCACCCCGTTCTATGTAAAGTTATGTTGGTGCAGCGCCATCCAGGCCGAAACAAATGAGATCGTGTAGGTGTCACGACAAAAAAACATACAGTCCACGCTGTAATGTGGCCGTGTAGGCAACACGGTAAAAACCTCTCAGACCCACACTGTAAATGTGGTTGGTGTTAGGAAGGGCATCCAACTGTAGAAAACCTGCCAGACAGTCCTATGCGAGCAAGGCAATCACTCTTGCCTCAAGTGGGAAAACCCCCGTCCAAACCCATGCAAGCGTGGAACACGGACGTTAAACGTTGATGATGATGATGATGATGATGTATGTATATACATATATGTATATACATACATATGCATGTATATACAAATATGTATGTATATACATAAATGTATGTATATATATGTATATATATATGTATGTATATGTATGTATATATATATATATATATCGCGTATATATATATATATATATGTGTATGCATATATATATGTATGTACATATATATATGTATGTATATATATAAATGTATGTATATATATATCTATATATCTATATATCTATATATATATATATATATATATATATATATATATATATATATATATATATATAAAGTATTTATACGTACATACATATTTGTGTACAGACATATATATATACATACATACACACATATATATATATGTACGTATGGGTTTACCGAACATTTATTATAATGTTTGGTTTGTTTGTAAGCAAACAGCCCGAGTTTCGCCGTACAATGCTAGGCAACCATCGTTGATGGTTGCCGAGCACTGTACGGTTTAATTTGGAGTGTTTGTTTACAATCAAACCGAACATTATAATAAATGTTCGGTAAACCCATACGTACATATATATATGTGTCTATGTATATGTATATATATATATATATATATATATGTCTGTACACATATATGTATGTACGTATAAATACTTATATTTAGGTATCAGCCGTACTAAGATTGAGAAATGAAATTTCGTTTCATTCTTTTCCATTCATATGTATATATATAAATAAATAAATAAATATACATAAATATATATATATTAAATATAAATATATATATATAAATATAAATATATGTATATATAAATATAAATATATATATATTATATATAAATATAAATATATTAAATATAAATATATATAAATATAAATATATATAAATAAATAAATAAATATATATAAATAAATACATACACAAGCACAATAACAACAAACACATAAACACACACTAGTAAACTAAGATAGAATACAATAACCAATACACATTCACCCAAACACGGAAAAAAGACAATAATTATAAATAATTATTGTCTTTTTGCTTATGTATTTTCTTATTTACCACTTTCTTTAATCTTGCCCTACTTGATAAACTCTTTGAATTGCTCCCTAATTAAATTACTTAAATTATTGTATCTATTATGCCTAAGTTGTATCATAAATCATAAATGATATGTATCACAAATACATAAGCAAAAAGACAATAATTATTTATAATTATTGTCTTTTTGCTTATGTATTTTCTTACTTACACTTTCTTTAATCTAGCCCAACTTGATAAACTCTTTGAATTGCTCCCTAATTAAATTACTTAAATTACTTAAATTATTGTATCTATTATGCCTAAGTTGTATCTGTTGAAGCAGCCCTTTGAAAATTCATCGGATATCCCAAATACCGTAATTTTTAACTTTTAATGTATAATTTTCCTCAATTCGTTTTTATATATATCCTTAAAGGCTCTCTAAAATTTTAATTCTTCGAAGGGTCTCTCGGAGGAAGTTCCTATTAATAATATTAAAGGGGCCTTTTCTGAGAGAATTATGGAAGGCTCTTTGAATTAACCTTTAATTGATTAGTTTCTTTCAACTTAGTAGGGAATATCAAAACTTCGTAAGTTTTCTGAAATTTGTAAACGTGATCTCGGGGGAAGAAAGTTGTTTTCTTTCGGAAAAAAATTTTTTTCTCTCGAAGGAATTTCATAGGAAACTTTATATATTTTTTTAGGGAAACTTTATATTTTTATTTTTTATTTTATTAGCCTCTTAATTTCTTCTAGTTTATTAGGTTTATTGGAGCCTGTAAGCTTTATGCACTTATTGAGGGATTTTTTAAGGTGCTTCTACGGGATCCCAAGTCTTTTACTTTACTGTTAATGCGTAAATTATATATTATCTAATTTTTAACCTTCAATCCCTGACCCCGACAACTAATATAAAAGAGCCCCCTTAGAATATAGACCCCAACTATACAAGCGGAGCTGCTGATGTATACCACAATTTCAAACTGCTAGCCTTGAGTTATACGTTGATGTAAATAATGATCTTACAATCACATGTTATATGCCTTGAAAAGTCCCACCATATGGTCGGACGAAACGGCTGTCGGCAATAAACTTGTTATAATGTCATAATAGTTCCTTTGTTCTTTTTCACTAATATATATATATATAGATATATTATGTATGTATGTATGAATGTATGTATATGTATGTATGTGTATGTATGTGTGTGTATGTATGTGTATGTATGTATATGAATGTATTTATGTATATGTATGTATATAAATATATGTATGTATATACATATATGTATATACAAATATGTATGTATATACATATATGTATGTATATATATCTATGTATATATATATGTATATATATATATGTATGTATATATATATGTAAATATATATATATGTATGTATATATATAAATGTATGTATATATATATATATAGAAATTACATGAATCAAAGTTCTGTTTAAACCATTTATTCACTTACAATTATTTCTTCCAAACCGAGGTTTGGATTCTTCGGAGCAACTTTTCAATGATTTTTTACATACTTGACCTCCTTTCCAACACAAGAGACATATAGAAACATATGTATATATTGATGCACAGTGGGTTGACATCCATTATAATAATATAGCATGGCAATTTACATACAAAGATTAAAGTCATATTAAAGGGAAAAATTAAAGTTAATATTAAAATACAACATTGGCAGTTTACGAAGATAAAGCGAGAGGATAGTTTGAAGTAGCCAGTGTATGCAACAGTCACACGTGGGGCATGCATGCGTGTCCTATTTATACAAGATTATAGTGCGGCAGGGTGTTACATGTAATACAAGCAGTCTAAGCGGGCAATCAAGAGCATCATGGGGGCTGTACTGGTAAAGCATTTTTTATATATATGTATGATATAGAAGCCAGTGTGTAGAGAAACACCAAAAATATTAAAAATGAGAAGCAAAACAACGCCACGGTCCTCGCACACACCACCACTCTCACAATCCAGGAAACGCAATTTATAGACTACATGTCCCTCACACAATCCACGATGATTCAACATTGGATGCCTGATGAACCATGTTAGAACACCTCAGCTTATCGTTCTCTAATTCGATTCTATAGAGCAGGTTGTTTTTGTTGCGAGAAATGACATCGTATTATTTTCCGGAAGTGTGTGTGTGATTAAAGGGAGTTAATGCGTAAGGGGAGGTAACTAGCTGATTTCTATAACTAAATTTATTATCCTAATGTACATTAAATGGTGTCTCAAATGAGTCCCTATCATATAAGGTTATAAACAGTTTCTAAATTTAAGTATCTTATCTATAAATTACAGTGTAGTCTATTAAGAAGTACTAAAGGTGTTCATATTAGGATGATTACCTTCTATCATAGAGTGCCACAACCGAATATTCTACATGAAGAGTCAGATCTCCAAATCAATGATCTTTGTAAGTGTAGTCTACCCGCAGAACCTGGCAGGGTTTTATTAGAATCACTTCCATATATGACTCCTGGTAAGCTCTGGGTCAGTGCATGTCTGATTGCATGGCAAAGTTAAATATCACTAGGGTAGACCAGAGATCAATTCTCACTTACAATTACACTAATCTGACCATCAAGTCATACATGTATGTATAACTCATACATTACCTGTACATAATTCATTGTACTCAGCATATAGGTTATATAGCTCTTTTATGTTAATAAATTAATTAATCTTCCATTTATCCAATGATGGACTCCATACACAGAACAATATTAGCACAACCAATTCCGTGCTTAAAGTTTACATTAATTATATATTGGTGTAATGTAGTCTAAGTAATTGAAGGCAAATATACTAAAAGTAGATGTACATGGGGATGTCTCTAGGGTAAAAGGTACTAGGAGGATGTCACTATATGCGTTAAAGTGGATCAATGAGTGTGGAGATGTGGTGTAAGGTGTGCCCTTGAGGTTTGTTGCTAGAGGTGGTGACGGGTTCAAGTCTGACATTGTTATATATAAAGTACCAGTAATGCACTGGGTAATTGCTGGCCTTGTGCCTAAAGTAGAAACAGTTATATATTGGGTTTAAAGTTTTGGAAGGAGTGTCGGAAGCGGTGCTGGCAAGACGCGAACACTTCTGATTTTTTATTAAGGAGGTTATGGTTTGAGAAGATAATAGTATGGGTCTCTAGTAGACAGAGGTTACAAAATTTATTAGGTGGTTTGTACGATGTTGCGTTACCTATCACTTCCCATTTAAGTGTATATGATTTATTTTTAGTTTTTAGATAGTGTATGTAGCTAGATAGTGAAGTGGAGTTGGCTAGACTGTGTTTTTGAAAGAGTGAAGGTGCGAATTGTATCTGGTTTTGAAGCAGTTTGAAGTAGAGCCTATATAGGTTTCAGAAGAGTTGCTAGTTGTGACGGTGCAGTATATGATATCCTTGATTAAGCATTTTTTATCTAAAGGGCAGGTTCTATTTGATCTACAGTTACAATTATTCTGGGTGTTAGTCTGCCGGTTATTATGTTGTGTAGAAGTCTGGATGGTAGCTATAGGATTATGGTTATGGGGGTGTCGTTCCCAGCGTTATTGCTTACAGTAGTGCTATTACTATTATTTCTATTGTTATTAGGGTTAGTTGATATAATGTTATTTTGAAGGTTTATCGTCTGTTGTGATTTAGTTTGTTGGAAGTAAGAATTAATTTTTCTTTTATTGCTACTAGCTATGTGGTATGCTATGTTAGGCGTAGTAGAGTAGGAGATTTTAATAGTGTTTTTGTTTAAAAGGCTATGGTACTTATGGCCAGATGGGAAGTTTTTATCTAGTAGTGAGAAGAAAGCCCTAGGTAGGTTGGTAGAGACGTTTAAATTGAAAGGAGGGTTGAAAAATGTATTATTTCTTCTTCTATTTTTGTTTTTTATGTCTGGTGAGTTGTTTCCTTTTATGGTACTATGGTAATTTCTGTGGTGTGGGTTACTCTTGTTGGCATCCTCCGTATTAGTGTGTGTGTTGCTATTCCTATTACTAAATTTCCTCATGGACATGTTGTGCGAAATAATGTTGTAGCTATGTGTTTTTGTAGGTAGGAACTCGATCTCTATATTATGGCCTGATCTAGCTAATGCCTGATTATAATATTGCGAGTTTTTGCTAAATATGTTTACGTCATAGGATAGATTAGAGATTCTATTGGATACTCCCTTAGAGATAGAGTTTAATATAGATCTAGGTTGGTTAGACTTGGTATCTACGTAAATGAGTTTTTCATTAGGTTTGTGGAAAGGTGTATATATCTTTGAGTCTAGGTAGAGGGTGGCGTCCAGGAAGTTAACGTTTTTAGTGTTTTTGTCCATGGTAATACTAAGGTTATTGTTTTCTAGTTCTTTCTATATTGAATTTGTGCAATAGTTTTCTAGTTCTTTCTATGTTGAATTTTTTATAGTCTATAAGTAGAAGTGCATCATCGCGGTACAAACCACCGTTGAGGTATGGAAGGTCCTTATGGATTTCGTTAAGTAAATATAGGCCGACCAAATCAGTGACCTGCGCCGAGTCACTAGATCCCATGGTTATGTCGAAGTTGTTTTGCGTATCTTTGCGGGTCCATAATTGGTCTTCAAAGGTGATTACTGTTTTACGGGCCGAAAGTATGACATCAACCTGGGGTCTAGTCAAGTCACTATTGTCCATGGCCATGATAAGTGCCTTATTTAATAGGATAGGGGAAATAGAGGTGTAGTATGAATTGATATCAAATTGAATAAATTGTTATCCTTGATATCTTTGAACCATTCAATCACTTCACCTGTATTTCCCCATTGTTTAAGGTATATCTTGTGTTTAATTTGTGGGATGATTTTATCTAAAATTATCTTACTGATAATTCCAATGTCAGACTTGGAAGGGCAGATAAGTCTAATCGAGGGGTTGCTAATGAAGTCCTCCTTATGGTCCTTCAGAGAGAATCTAGGGGGTGTTTGGGGTATATGGTTGTGTATGTCTCTGAAGTCCTGGTTTGGACACTATATTATAGCCTTCCATATTAATATCTTCTAAGTTTTTCATAGTAGTTTTCTTGTAGCTTTTATGTAGTTCATTATATATAAACTTTCTATAAGTATTATAATCTAGGCTGTATATGTTATTAGTTTTGTCCGCATGTACAATAATTTTATTACTAGTTTTGAAATCATTAATAGAGGTGTTAAGTTTGTTTAAGGTGTTGTTTTTATTACGGTGCTTTTTGTATTTAATATTCTTAACTAGTTTTATTAGGTCATTTTCAAAGGAGTTTAGTAGTGTGTTATGAGGGAGGCTTCTAAAGGTTTTAAAGCCAAAGGAGTCAAATTTGTTACTATTATTAACCTTGCTAGATTTGTTTTTATCATAATGGAATGTCCTCCATCTCACTCTATTGATAATTTGCACTGTCGATCAATAATTTTTCATATGTATTCTTGGATGGTATTGGTATGTTCTTGGTTGACATAGGGAGTTGGTCTTTGATCAGCATACTGGTAATTTATTGTATGTCAGCTCAACAGTATGGAGCAGTTAATAGTATTAAGGATACTATTTATGGTTATGTATATACTGAAACCTTTTATAGTTATATATATTTTAAACCCTAAATAGTGAAAGACAGTAATTTATTACTACCTTATTACCAGTAAGATAAATAGCTCAATGTAACAACATCAGTTGTTCTACAGAGCAGTTATATATATATATATATAGGAATGAGTAGGACCCCGACGGCTGAGCTAAAGCCGTTTCGACGGCTAATTCTGGACTAACTTAGTCCAGAATTAGCCGTCGAAACGGCTTGAGCTCAGCTCAGCCGTCGGGGTCCTACTCGTTCCTATTACCCACTCTACTACCCTAAGTATCGAGTGCTTTGGTGCGTTATGGTCCACCTGGTTCCTTACCACATTTCCTTCGTTATATATATATATATATAAATATAAGTATTTATACGTACATACATATATGTGTACAGACATATATATATGTATATATATACGTACATACACACATATATATATGTACGTATGGGTTTACTGAATATTTATTATAATGTTCGGTTTGTTTGTAAACAAACAGCCCAAATTCGGGCTGTTTGTTTACAAACAAACCGAACATTGTAATAAATGTTCGGTAAACCCATACGTACATATATATATGTGTGTATGTACGTATATATATATATATATATATATATATATATATATATATATATATATATATAAATGAAAGGTATAGAAATTGTTGTAGCGAGAAGCTAACAGTATTTAATAACATATATGCGACTATAGCGTCAAAATGGGAAAAATAGTTAACGTAAGATGTGGGAAAAATAATTCAAACTTATCTCAAAGAGAATCAGGATATAAATTCATCCACAGAATTTAGTGAAATCCAGGGAAAAATCAATAGACCCTTAACTCATGATAAAATAAAGTCTAAAATACTCATCCTTCAATTTTGAAAAACTTCAAATGCTCTGTATAGTCTTAAAGACTATTTCATGAAAACTTTCAGTGGAGATGGTCACGGTTGGATTTCAATCGTCAGCAGAGCTCAACTCGATAACCAGGACTCTCATAGATTTATATGCCAAAAAAGGAATTTTAAAACTGGCTATTTCACCATCATGCGTGATTATGAAAAACGCACATGAGGAAAGACAGGGCTAGTGACGTCAGAATGAGGCGAATGTTTGTTTACAAGAAACCACAGTCAAAAACATTCCGATATATATATATATATATATATATATATATATATATATATATATATATATATATATCTGTACACATGTATGTATGTACGTATAAATGCTGATATTTAGGTATCAGCCGTACTAAGAGTGAGAAATAAAATTTCGTTTCTTTCTTTTCCATATATATATATATATATATATGTGTGTATGAATGTATATGTATATATATATATATATATATATATATATATATATATATATATATATATATATATATATATATTTATTAATGTATATGTATGTGTATGTATGTATGCATGTGTATGTACATATATACATACACATATATGTATGTGTGTGTATATGTATGTATGTATATTCATTACCAGTATCAGAACTTTGTTTCCACAGGGGAAATTGAAGCACGTGCTATAGATAACGGTGTGAAGTTAAAGTCTCATGCTGCAACACAATACCACTTGCTAATGATAATTATGACTTAATTAAAATTCTGCTGTTAAAAAACAAACAATGAAGAAACTTAAATGAAGTATTGACACCATTTTCAAAGGTGTTGGAAGATTTAATTTTTCATGAAATTTTGTCACTAATAAATCAAAATATTTTGCAAAGAATGTTGAATATGTATGTGTATATGTATTATACGCATTTTATATATATCATCATCATCATCATCATCATCATCACCGTTTTACGTCCGTTCTTCCACGCTAGCATGGGTTAGACGGGTTGTCCTGTTGTGGGCAGTGTCTGGTCGGCTGACCAAGCCTTGCTCATACAGGAACTGATTCGGCTTGATTTCTACAGCTAGATGCCCTTCCTAACACCAACCTCATTTACAGTGAGTGCTGGGTGCTTTTTCGTGGCGCCTACACGTCCACTTTACAGTGTGGGGTGGGTGCTTTTTTGCCGTGGCACTTCCACGACCACCTTGCGGTGGGGGGTGTGGGGGCATATTGTCTATATGCTTCAGCTTGTACCCATGGGAGCTCGGGTACTCTGTATTATATATATATATATATAATACATACACAAGTGTAAAAAGTATGATGATGATGATGATGGTATATATAGAATTAAATAGTGTTAAAATTGAGTTAACAAGCTAGTTTTGGTATAATAAAATTAACTTTAAGGGGCAAAGATAGTTATGTAACAGTTTTGAGTTGAGTGTCATGGAAGGAACATTTTTAAAAGATATTTTCTATTTGAATAATGCAAATAAATCATAATAAATTCTTTAAAAATAATTCTGTTTTTACTTCTAATTGATGAAGTCAACTTAGCAAATATTGCTAGAATATCCTCTTATAGACTGACAGGGGCATGGTTCATGTCTTCTGGTTGGTGCTACCAAGTATCTGATAGTTAACAATTGCTGGATTATTTACTTAGCTGCAAATAGATACATGATGATTATCTTTACCTGTGTATGTGTTGACAATGCTAAGACTTGCTTAACCATTAAGGAAAATAAGCATATGCATAGGACATCAAGGGAAGAGGACTACTATTTTATTCAAATTAAATATATTTGTCACCCACCCCACCCACCCCCACCCCCATATACACACACATTAAACAAAAAAATTATTTTACAGACTTTATATACGGGGGTGGGTGCACGATAATTTTTTTAATGCTTTGGGCTTCAAAACGACTTAATCTGATCCTGGAGAGGATTACCTGTAGGCCCACCTTGACAAGGTTCCAATGTTAACTTACATATGGTGTGATTGTGTATGTAAGAACTCCAGTGCATTACTTTGCCTGGGAGCCTATAATGTTGATATAAAGGCGCTGATAAATAGTCTTACTCAGAAACAGATTTACAGGTCTTTTTCTGTGGATTAGAATTGTGGATCCTTTACCACCTAGCTGTATCTTCTAAGTAAAATACTTAATTGTATAAATGATTTTACTTCTAAAAATATTATTAAATACATGTATGCCCTGAGCTCAAATAACAGTTGAGGGTGGGCTCCCTTAACCCATTATCTTTCCACCAATGAGATGATAAATTACCAGTAATATATATTATGTTTAATTCAATTCCAATACACATACTTGACCTTCTGGAAATAAAATAGAATAGTGAGTATGAGATATAATAAATTTAATTATCATGGGAGCTATCTGTAAAATAGAAAATATGGAGTTTGAGAAAAGCAAATATAATTAAAAGGCTGTAATTAAGATATATACAGGTGAAAGAAGGCTAATAAATAATTGAAGGGATTGCAGTGAAAACTTTTAAACTGGCGTTCCTATCATTAATTTGATGTGACAATCTAAACCATAGACAAGTACTCCTATATAATGAGAAAGAAGATAGCAGTTGGTGGTAGAATCATGAGTGCATGAGAGAGTTTGGATGTATGTAGTTTGAATAATTGTTTCTACTTTAGGCACAAGGCCAGCAATTACCCAGTGCATTACTAGTACTTTATTTTATCGACCCCGTAAGGATGAAAGGCAAAGTCAACCTCGTCGGGATTTGAACTCAGATCGTAAAGGGACGTGTAGTTTGAATAATGCTGTTATTAATTTTAGGGTAAGTGATAATGAGTTTTCAATAATTATGTAAAGATTTATTGACAGTGTTAATGGCAACACACATAACAGAAACAGTTGAACATATTAAACAAGATCTGAATTTATGTACACTGGAAGATTCCTAACATGGATAAAACTAGTCAATATTACTTTGAGGAATTGTACTTTTAATTAAATGTAATCTGAGTTTTTCGAATATTAATAACATTCGATTCATTTGCAATTATGCAAACAAGCTTCAATTTTATAGCCATGTCAGTAGAATGAACCCACCCTTCATTCTTGCTCTTGTGTTGGTATGTGACCTGAACTGCAGACACTAATGTTTCTGGGTATCACCCTTCATCAGTACAGCTCATTGTTCACCTGCCAAACTGTCAGAGCTAGTGAAAATATATGCTATTTTCAAAAATACAGTTCTGTTCATATGCCAACACAAGAGCAAGAATGAAGGGTTCATTCTACTGACATGGCTATAAAATTGAGGCTTGCTTGCATAATTACAAACGAATCGAATGTTATTATTAATATTCAAAAAACTCAGATTACATTTATTGTATTCTGCCATGTAGAACGAAAAAAATGTTCTTTTTTATTTACTTTTAATTATCTTTATGAAAGCATAGGCTTGACATATATATTAAGTTATCTTCCTTCTAAAGATAGCCATCTTAAGCATTATGTGTGTGTAACAAGATCTAAGATAAATTTAATGTAGATATAACCATAGGGTTTTATATACCTTGCTGGGAGTACAAACAGGTGTGAACATGTTTTTTTGTTTTTGTTTTTTTTTTTGTTCTGAACACAGAAACACATAAGATATTGCCCTTGTGCATTCTGTGGCTTTTTGGTCATTCATCAATAGACAACTGCCCTTAGTACTTCCACCTACAGAAAGAATTTATAGTAGTTGCTATTTATGCCAAACACAAAGTAGAAATTCATTGAAACGTATCGTCTAATATGCCTAAGGTGCATTTGTTTTGCTATGTAATTAATTGAATAATAAATACTTCTTGTGCACAATGCAGCTTATACTAAATCAAAATCAGACTTCATGCTCAGAGTTGCTGAAGCATGGAACAAACTGCCTGCATCAGTTGTTAGCTGTTGGGACACTGCATCCTTCAAAACTGCCATGCTTCCTGAAATTCGCCAACACTACACCTGATATTTCCTCTCCATACATACGCACACATGTGTAAATCATGACTCATACACTGTTCAATACTGACTTGGTCTATGCAGACCGAACCAACCCTTGCAATCAGAGAAAGTGGACATTAAATGATGATGATGAAGATTATATATACAGAAACTCACACACATATACAACAGGTTTACTTACCTTTTGTTTATCTATCAAGTTCACTCAAAAGGCACTGATCAATCCATGGCTATAGTATGATAAATAACACATGCTCAAAGTGTCACACTTGTCTAAACCATGCAAGCAATGAAAAATAGAAGTTAAACAGTGATGATGACTGATATTCTAAAAGATATATTTTCTCCCACTAAACCACAATTACCATGGGTTTCCAATAAAAATAGTGAAAAAAATCCTTTTGATATTAGAAACTTAAATTTTCTAGAAGTCACTTTGAAGAATGCAAAGAAAGGACATATAGAGGCAGCAATTAATTAACTTTTTCATCCATATTGCTAATGAAATATAATGTATTTCAATTAATGAATGTAGTTTTGAATTATTTACCAAAATTATAAATTATTTCATTAGTACTATAATAATTTAATATATTGTTCTTATCTAAAATTATGTTAGAAATTTTGTTTTAAATAGGAACCCCTTTGAAATGGATGGTTTTATTTCACAGAACTAGATCCAGTTTTGGCTGGGTTGGTATCAAAAGTATTAAAGCCTTTGCTTTATATTCACAGATCCCCCCCCCCCCCCCAAAAAAAAACATACCTATCCACACTAGAAGAATATGCATAACATATCTTAGGCAGATAAAAGAATAAAATGAATATATATGTATAGATGTGCTTGATCAGTTAGTGTACAAGTACAGTGTTTGTTGACTGGAATGATTTGATTAGTAGGTAGCTGATCACAGCCCCTACTATTTTGCAAATTATGATACAAGAATCCTCCATTCAAACCTAGAATATATTTTCTCTTTTTAATTTGTGACCAGATTCTAAGAGAAGCGAAACAGAAATAATCATGTAACATCAGTTACTTAATAAAGTGTATGTATATATATATATATATATCATTTCATCATTCATCATTTCATTTTATGTCCGCTTTTTTTCCCTGCTTGCAAGGGTGGGACAGGAACTGATTCTGGCTTGATTTCTACAGCTGGATGCCCTTCCTAACACCAACCTCATTTACAGCGAGTGCTGGGTCCTTTTTTTTGCCGTGGCACCTCCACGACCACTTTGCAGTGGAATGATATTGACCCCAGTCCCTATCACCTCATTTCTACAGCTGAGTAAACTGGAGCAATGTGAAATAAAGTGTCTTGCTCAAGGAAACAACACATCACCCGGTCTGAGAATTGAACTCACAACCTTTCGATTGCAAGGACAATGCTCTAACCACTAAGCCATGTGCCTCTCTCTCTCTCTCTCTCTCTCTCTCTCTCTCTCTCTCTCTCTCTCTATATATATATATATATATATATATATATATATATATATATATATATATATATATATATATATATATATATAAATATTTACTCGTTGTTAACCCAACAATTTAAATATAACTTTCCATGTATATATATAGATATAATACTATCCAGACAGCTTCCAAAAATAATGGTTGCATTTAATAGGGTACGTCAAAATTATTTATAAAACTGTTTATATATTGTATTTTGTCTGATGAAGGCATACCATATTTTAATTTGGTATTCCTGAAATATGTATAATGAAATAAATATGGTTTTATAAATATAGTTTCCATTTATTAATATCGTATATCTACTCCAAAAACTTGTCGAGTGCTTTATATCAGTTATAAAATATTTACTTGTTGTATCCCAACAATTTTAAATAGAACTTTTGCATATATATATATATATATATGTGTGTGTGTGTGTGTGTGTATGTGAGTATATGTATTTTGTAGAGGTGTGCATATATGTTTGTGTGTGAATGCATGGGCGAAAGGATACGTACACTTGAAAGTAAAGTTTAAGTCTGAATATTAATTAAGTGCAAACACAAAACCAACCATGCATATCTATACTATCTCTAATCCTTCTATAGATTTAGAAAAATAACCAACGCTAAATAATATATTCTATAAAAATGTCAAAACAACAGATGGGAATCTAATTACTCACTGCCACCAAAAATTCTCACTGCTATCAAAAAACCACTCCCTTAACTATTCTTCTAACAACCTCACCCCACCTTCCTAATATTCTCTATAAAAACCAAACAGGTTCTCAATAAAATTATTCTGATGAAATGACAGTTGATAATAACATTGAAATATTGAATGTCTGCATAACTAATACTTTGTAGATAGCAGCTGTTTTCAGGTTATGTAACTGTTATTGAAACACGTGTCAATAAATTCCTTTTAACTGAACTGTATCCATTTAAATCCTTCTGTATATATATATATATATATATATATATATATATATATATATATATATATATATATATATATATATATATATATATATATATATATATATATATATATATATATATATATATATATATATATATATATATGTATATATATATATATATATACTTATTTATTTATATATATATATGTAAGTATGTATGTATACGTACATACATATATGTCAGTGCTGAACAAAAAGGTGACGTGGTTGCCTAAACACTGTACGGCGTAATTCAGGCTGTTTGTTTGTTTACAAACGAACAAACCGAGCATTATAATAAATGTTCGGTAAACTGATACGTGCATATATATATGTGTACCTGTATGTATATATATACATGCTACTGTACATCTGTATACATATATGTATGTACGTATACATACATACTTACATTTAAGTCCAGCCAGCGACTTGAAAACTCTGGTACAAACACTACACCTGTGACAATTATTGACACATAGTGCTGGGCCCATGGTACAATGTGATGACAAGTGCAGAGAGATCTCCAGATATAAAGCAATGCCTGTGCCGTGAAGCTTTTATAGTGAGCAAAGGCACTGCACAAAGCCAGTCCCACTCTCTTAACCAAGATGATATTTACCAAAAAGAAGAACAAGTCAACATCATTGGATACCATCAGGGTTGCAGGTGTTATATCAGAGTTTTCCTTCTCCTAGAATTCTGCCTTGACAAAGGCTGAGGGGTCATCTCTCCTGGTGATTTTGGATGGCCATTGACTCTTAAGAGCTCCTTTGCCCTTTGACAGGTTTTGTTTTTAGTCCTGCAGGATGTCCAAAGTCACCCTCCTCACCAAGAAACCTTGGTGGGGTTGCCAGTTTAGTCGCCAACGACCCGACCATGAGACATGTTGTACTGGGATACATGTTACATATACATATATATATATATATATATATATATATAACGAAGGAAATGTGGTAAGGAACCAGGTGGACCATAACGCACCAAAGTACCCAATACTTAGGGTAGTAGAGTGGGTAATAGGAATGAGTAGGACCCCGAGGCTGAGCTCAAGCCGTTTCGACGGCTAATTCT
>OZ024741.1:145251486-145338934 GCA_964016885.1 Eledone cirrhosa | reverse complement strand
AGGTGTGTGTGTAGTTTTCCTAATCTTTCTCTAAATCTCTCTCTTTCTCTCTGTCTCTCTCTCTCTCTCTCTCTCTATATATATATATATATATATATATATATATATATATGTGTGTGTGTGTGTGTATGTGTGTGTGTGTGTGTGTATATATATATTGAAGGGAGATACGGAAACTGAAACAGTGTTGTCATATAGAGAGTGAAGAGTGACAGAGAGAGTAAAGCAGTTAAATAATAGAGAGGGGGAATGATCTTACATACATACATACATATAAAGTATAGATATGTGTGTTTGCGTATGTGTATGTGAGTTTGTGTATGTGTGTATGTGCATATGTGTGTCTGTGTGTTTTGTTTAGAGGTTATCCGGCAATTGGCGAAATCAGGTGTGAAAGTATGTGTATTTGTGTGTGTGTGTGTTACTTATGCGAGCGACGACAGAAAAAGTGTGTGGGATACATACATTATTATATTTGTCTGTACTTTTGTTCTGCAACCATTATATTATGATATTTGTATCCAAATGATTTTAGATGTATGTATTACCTGCTTGCCCGTCCCTTTGTTTCTCTTTCCCTGTCTCTCTCTCTCTCTCTCTCTCTCTCTCTCTCTCTCTCTCTCTCTCTCTCTCTCTCTTTAGATGTAATTTTCCTAATCTGTCTCTTTCACTCTCTGTCTCTCTAAGAGGGCTGCCTTTTGATGTATGTATTACCTGCTTGTGTGTTGACCGAATTTGAAGGAGGTTATCCTTTTGAAATAGATATATATATATATACATACATTATATATAATCACCTATATATATATATAATCACCTATATATATATATATATATATATATATATATATATATATATATATATTAAAATAACAGATTAAAGTTTAAGCAAAGAATCGCTGCTTTCACCCTAACGGGATCTTCTGAAACTTATTATAAATATTTTCTCTACGGTTCTTATATATTTGATATATATTTATCCTTATCGAGCCCTCTTTGGATTTTAGTCTTTAAATTTATTATTATTACTATATATATATATATATATATATATATATATATATATATATATATATATATATATATATATATAGGTGTGTGATTTTGAGAAGGGTGATTTTGGACACCCTGCAGGACAAAAAACAAAACCTGACAAAGGGCGGAATAACTCATAAGACTCACCGGCCATCCAGAAATGTGTAAATATGTATATATATGTATGTATGTGTATGTATATGCACGGGGACATAGAAATAACTGGGCTGGATACCCTATTGTGCGAGTAAACCACTGGGAGTGAAGGACGCCTAGCTTTTGTCAAGGCATTCTTCTAAGAGGAGGCAACTCAGGAAACTGGGATAACTCCGACATAAAACCTGCAGCTCAGGAGTTACCGATGATGTTGATAGCTACTGTCGCTCAGAGAATGGGATTGGCTCAGTGCACAGTTTTTCCTCACTTTAAAAAAAATCTTCATGCACAGGCATTGCATGGTAGCATTAATTAATAATAATTTTAATGTTATATCGTGCAATGGCCGTACTCGCTAATGAGGGGAAAACCATCATCATCATATATATATATGCGTGTATATATATATATGTGTACATTTATATATACATATACATATATATATATATATATATATAGGAAAAAGTATGATCCCGATGGCAGAGCTCAAGCCGTTTAGACGGCTATTTCTGGACAGAAATAGCCGTTGAAACGGCTTCAGCTCTGCCGCTGGGGTCATACTTTTTCCTATTTCCCACTCTACTATCCTAAGTATTGAGTACTCTGGTGCGTTATGGTCCATCTGTTTCCTTACCACAATTCCTTTGTTATATATACATATATCATCATCATCATCGTTTAACGTCCATCTCCCACGCTTACATGGGTTTGGACGGCAATTTTCCCACTTGAGGCAAGATTGGTTGTTTTGCTCGTATAGGACTGTCTGTCGTGTTTTCTACGGCTGGATGACCTTCCTAACACCAACCACGTTTACAGTGAGGACTGGGAGGTTTTTACCGTGTTACCTACATGACCACATTACAGCGTGGACTTTGTGTTTTTTTGTTGTGACACCTACACGACCTCATTTATTTTGGACTGTATGTTGTGGTACCAACATAACTTTACATCGGAAGGGGTGGTGTGGTTGGGGTGGGGGTAGTGGGACGGGTGTGTATTTTTTTTAAGAGGTGCCTACTGACTGTAGGTTTCGCTTTGTACTTAAGCAAGGCGGGTCTTCTGTATTACTGTGTAGCGCCAAAGATCTCGGTCCAGTGACATTGTCTTGGAGAGATGTAAGTGTGTGAGGTTGGAATTTATCAAGTCGTCCCAGGTTTTTCTGGGTCTGCCTACTCCGTGGCTACCGTCTATTTTTATCGCCCTGCACTTTTTTATCACATGACCATACCAACGTAGTCTTCTCTCGAGTAAACAAAATCTGATTCCTCTTATTCCTAATTTCTTCTTTATTACATTTATGCTTTGCCGTTCACGTATATTACTATTACACATCCAACAGAGCACGCAAGCTTCGTTCCTCTCCAGTCTGCATATATCCTCTGCACACAATGCCCAAGTCTCACTGCCATGTAACATTGCTGTTCGTATGCAGGCATCATACAGCCTGCCTTTCATTTTTAGAGAGAACCCTTTAGCGGCCAATAGTGGTATAGCTCTCTGAACTTTTTCCATCCCGTTCTGACTCTAGCTACTGTACTTTCAGAGCACCCTCCGCCACTGCTGATTTTGTCACCCAGGTAAAGGAAGGTGTCCACTATTTCTATAGAACCATCTGTGCAATGGAATGAGCTAGTATTCTGTGAGCACTTGCTGCTACTTATTGCACCTGAGCACCGGCCACATATAAAATCTATATTCTTAGTTAGCTTACCTTTGATCCCACTACATCTTTTATGCACCCATATTTTGCATTTGGGACATAAAATGGAGTTTCTGCCTACTCCTTTCCTACACACTGAGCATGATCATTTCCCAGATGGGACCAGTGCCTATTTTCCTTTCTACAAACTAGAACTTTAGTCTTAGACAGGTTAATTTTAAGGCTTTTTGATTCTAGGCCATGCTTCCATGTTTGGAATTTCTTCTCTAGTTCAGCCATTGATTCAGCTATGAGCGTTAGATCATCTGCGTATAGGAGTTCCCATGGGCAGCCGGTCTTGAACTTCTCTGTTATAGCCTGAAGGGCAATAATAAATAGTAGGGGGCTAAGGACGGAGCCCTGATGAACACCAACTTTTACGCTAAACTCTTCACTATATTCGTTGTTAATTCTAACCTTGCTGACTGTTTTTTGATACATGGCTTGTATAGCTCTCACAAGCCATTCATCAACGCCTAGTTTTCTAAGAGCTCACTAGATAATGGAGAGGGGTACTCTATCAAAGGCTATCTCCAAGTCAACAATATATATATGAATATATGTATATATATATATATACATACATGCACGCACAAATAAATAGATAGAGTGATATAAATTCCATTTGATGTTCGACAAAAAGTATAGTGTTATACTATTCTAGTCTCCCAAACTTTGGCCATAATTTATTATATTTTCATACCTATAAGCTTAATAAACAAGAAAATCCTCAATCAATAAACACACAAATTGCTGTAATTTTACTCTTACCAAACAACTACCTCTGCTGTTTTATTGTTTGACTAAAGATTTACTGCACCAATGTACAATTACTACTTACAACAATTCTACTATTTATGTGAGAATTACCTCAAACACATTTAAATATAGAATTTATTCTGGAAAAGTTCATTTAGAAACATTCACAAGAAACAAATAAAGATTTTAGATTCAAAAATTTTGTTAAAGGAAAAGATAATATAATTTCATCTAAGATGGAATATATCATATAGGAATCCAAAATCCAGTGCTTTTCGTAATATAGAATGAAAGCATAATTTTTTTATAAAATCCAGTTACTTAACTGTTATTCAAAATAGATACTGCTTATAGAAATTTTAAGTCATGCATATATTGCCAGCTGACAATCTCCACATGCAAATGACAATGCCTGATATATCTATTAGATGTGTATATACGTCTGCTGTATATAGATATATATTTATAAATGTAGACACAGATATACACACCTATATATATATATATTTATATACACACACACACATACACGCATAACTTTGTAGCTTTGTAGCCTTGTATGTGTATGTGTATATACTGTATATATATAATGACATATGCAAACAGAAAATAGACAGAAAAATATGATGATATATATATAACTTTGATAGGTGTTGGTCAATATTGGCCCAAACCATGTCTAACTTATTAACACTACCTGGTGAAGTCTTTCAAATCAGGATTTGGACACCATGGCCCACTCAAGTAGAGAGTAATTGTTTATGGAGACATATCTGGGATTTTTGCAGGAATTTGTCCAAAGACTTTTTGAATTTTATAAGGTATGTTTCTGTTTTAATGTTTTTGTACAATGCAAAAGAGTGTGGGACCAGTTGAGGTGATACAATTGTGCCATAATGTTATGAGATGAGAATTTGATTTTTGTTGTGGGCGGATAGCATGGAGCCCAAGCCTTAAGTGTACTTTAAAGATGATGCCAACATCATTTGAGCAATGCTGATGGAATATTTTCCACATGCAGATAACTTAGCACTCACGGCGGCGTTAGAGAGAATAGAATTTGAGCTTTACCAGTCAACCCTAAACAGTTGTTTCTACTTTTGGCACAAAGCCAGCAATTATCCCAGTGTATTACTGGTACTTTATTTTATCGACCCCGTAAGGATGAAAGGCAAAGTTAACCTCGGCGGGATTTGAACTCAGAATGACAAGGGCCGTAACTCTATGCGTCAAAGCATGATGTCCGACCCTCTACCGATACTGCCAATCCACCGCCCTAAATAGTAAAGGCCTATCATGCCATCTATTTTTTGTGATTTACTTTTAAGCTGCTTCAATTTTCAAAATACTTTGTTTCGTGTGGGGGGACCACAGTGGACAACAGTATTCAAGGTGGTGTCAGGCAAAAGTAGAGAAGAGAAGGATAATGGTGTGGATATCTCTCGACTGGAAAGTTCTGAGAATCCAGGAACACATTCTGTAGGCTATGTTATATATATGTAAGAAACTCAGGTACAGAAGTAACTGTAAATACAGTTGGTTGCAATAAATAACAGTATAAAAAATCTGGTAAAATACCCCTATGGATGGAAAACGAGAGTAGGAGGTTTGCCAATGTTCTGCGACGGGAAGATCAGAGGGGTGCGGTGTTCCACATTGCAAGGCAGTGTGTCAATGCAAATCAGGATGTTGTTTGAGATAAATGTGTCCGGAATGATGCCGGTGTACTTAGTGTCACGAATGATCAGAAAAAGGAGGCCTAGAAATGTCATTAAGAGAAACTGATGAATGTGGAGAACGAATGGGAGAGAGAGAAATTTCCCTCAGTAGATCCGACAGAGGGACCAGCTATTGAGATTGACGAATATAGGGTCCAAGAGGCAATTAAGGAAATGAAAAATGGTAAGGCTGCTGGACCATCGGGGATAGTTGCTGAGATGCTGAAGGCATCAGGGGACGTAGGCACTAAACTAGTTGCACGCATAATCAATCAGGCTATATATGGTGGTGTCATACCCCAAAACTGGTGCAGCAGTATTCTCATAAATTGCTACAAAGGTAAAGGGGATGCTCTGGAGAGAAGCAATTATAGGGGTATAAAACTGATGGATCAGGTTATGAAAGTGGCAGAAAGGATATTAGCACAATTAATTAAAGAAAGGGTCAAACTAGATGAGATGCAGTTTGGTTTTGTGCCTGGGAAGAGTACAATAGATGCCCTCTTCTTGGTGAGACAATTACAAGAGAGGTTCTTAGAGAAAAATAAGCCTTTGTTGACCTAGAGAAGGCCTTTGATAGGGTACCCAGATCTGTCATCTGGTGGTCCCTAAGGAAATTAGGTGTTGAGGAATGGCTTGTGAGGACAGTGCAAACTTTGTACAGAGGTACTGTCAGTAAAGTCAGAGTAGGAATGGAATTTAGGGAGGAATTCCAGGTACAAGTAGGCGTACATCAAGGTTCGGTCCTCAGCCCGCTTTTGTTCATTATAGTCCTCCAAGCCATAACAGAGGAGTTTAAGACTGGCTGCCCATGGGAACTTCTCTATGCTGACGATCTGGTTCTTATAGCAGAATCAGTAGAGGAGCTAGAGAATAAATTCTGGCTATGGAAACAGCAGTTGGAATCAAGAGGACTGAGAGTGAACCTAGCTAAGACAAAAGTGTTGATGAGTAGAAAAGAGGACAAAACTCTGATTCCGTCAGGGAAATGGCCATGTTCGATATGCAGAAAAGAAACTGGCATAAATTCTATAAAATGCACACAATGCAGATCCTGGGTACACAAGAGATGTAGCGGGATAGCAGGCAAACAAACAGGTAGGGAGAAATACGTATGCAGTAGATGTACAGGGAAATTAGACAGTAGAAGTCGCATTGATAGACACATTGTTCAAATACAGGTGGGTGCTATAGAAGTGGTGCATAGCTTCTGGTACCTAGGAGATCAGATTAGCATGTTCCAAGGCCATAGTATGTAGAATAAGGATGGGTTGGAAGAAGTTTAGGGAGCTGCTTCCTCTGCTGACGAAGTGTTTCTCCCTGCGTACGAAAGGCTGGTTATATGATGCCTGTGTGAGGAGCGCGATGCTGTATGGTAGTGAGACATGGGCAGCAACTGCAGAGGATATGCGACGGCTGGAGAGAAATGAGGCAAGCATACTCCGTTGGATGTGCAATGTCAATGTGCGTGAATGACCCATCATGAATATGTTGAGAGAGAAACTGTGTCTGAGAGGGATAGAATGTAGTGTACGAGAGAGGAGACTGAGGTGGTATGGATATGTGATGCGCATGGAGGATTACCGATGGGTGAAGAAGTGCCAGGAAATGCCAGTTGAAGGAAGACGTGGTAGAGGTAGACCACGAAAAACATGGGCAGAGGTGGTGAGAACAGACCTCAGATCGCTGAAGCTCATGGTGGAGATGACGAAAGACCGTGGAGAGATGCTGTGCTGAATAAGACCCGCCCCACCCTTGCAAGCAGGGAAAAGCGGACGTAAAATGATGATGATGGAGTATGTCTCATTCTGTTGGACACTTCCTAAAAACTAGCCTTCTCCTACTTAGGAAAATAGTAATTGAAAACCCGAGAGAAAAACGGAGAATTTGAATTCTAGACTGGCATAAATAAAAGTTAAAAATATTGCTTATTGAGTCAACTACGGGCAAAAGGAAAGAAGTGTTTTGCTTACATTCTCAAAATCGACATATCGTCCGTAAGAGAGATTAGATAGATAGATAAATTCTGTCCTTGGGAACCCAGAAGGAGCAAAATGCTCACAGAGTTAGCGAGCGAGATGCAGGAAGGTTCTAGAATAATTAATTAATAATAATACTAGAAGGTTAGTTTTTAGGAAGGGTCCAACAGAATGAGACATTATTAAAAACATGTATATATATATATATATATATATATATATATATATATATATATATATATATATAATCACTGAATTTCACAGTTGGTTTCACAGAAGACTATGAGTAGAGAGATGCTGTGTTGAAAAGGACCCATCCAACCCATGCAAGCATGGAAAATGAATAAAAAATATATACATGTATATATGTGTGTGTGTATATATATCATCATCATCATCGTTTAACGTCCATCTTCTACGCTAGCATGGTTGGACGGTTTTGTCCCACTTGAGGCAAGATTGGTCAGGAGACCGTGTCTCACTCATACAGAACTGTTTCTGACAGGTTTTCTATGGCTGGATGCCCTTTCTAACACCAACTACATATGTATAGTGTGTGATACGTCAGTTTAACACCAATATTTAAAGTAACTTATAAGATTTTTGTCTGTCTCATATAAATAACACATCCAGCTGTAAAGCCTTTCCCTGAAAATTACTGGTACCTACTATACTTAGACATTAACAGTAAGTTGGTATCTGGTCTCAGAAACATTGCCTCAAAATATCTCATCTGTCCAGCCCATCCTAGCATGAAGAGGGGGGGGATAATGAGGAGGATGACAGGAACTTTCACATTGCTATAAGCTGTAAAAACAGAATGCTCCCTATATTCTCATTGCTACAGGCTGTAACAACAAAATGCACCCTATATTCTCATTGCTACAAGCTGTAACAACAAAATGCTCCCTATATTTATATTACAGCTTGTGGCAATGTGAAAATTCTTGCCATCCTCCTCCATAGAAGTTGTAACAACAGAGTTCTCCCTATATTCACATCTGTTACAAGCTTTCAAAACAAAATGGTCCCTATATAATTTCTGTCTTTCAAAACGTTTTAGCTTCAGATATATGATTACAAATTGGTTTCAATTAAACATACCTCATCTCATGTTCTGTCAGCTTTGTCAGTCATTACAAGTATAAATATATCTACCTATCTCTCTCTCTCTATATATATATATATATATCTATCTACCTATCTCTCTCTCTCTCTCTATATATATATATATATATATATATATATATCTACCTATCTCTCTCTCTCTCTCTCTATATATATATATATATATATTAAAATAACAGATTAAAGTTTAAGCAAAGAATCGCTGCATTCACCCTTAACGGGATCTTCTGAAACTAACAAAGTCAATCTGTAAACGCAGAAGTGGATATTTCAAAAAACGTTGCAACCGGAGGAAGACAGGAAGACGATACTTTGGTTCGTGGAAAAGTTCGCTGGCAAAGAACGGGAAAAAACGAATAAGATACGTCATTAATAGGAGCGGTGAAAAACAATTACGCGCAAAGACAGAACAACGTTTATGGTATAAAAGAGGTCGTAGACTAATGTTCTCTTAGGTGGTTCATAGAGACGTTCTCTGGCAATGAACGAACGAAAAAAACGAAGATAATACGTCATATGTGGAGCGTGGAGAACAATAGCACGCAAAGACAAAACCACGTAAATGGTATAGCAGAAGTCGTACACTAAAATTTTAACTAGGAGACCGAATGAATCTCCGCTACAGAGTTAAGAACAAAGTAAATAAATACAATACAGAAGTAATAGAAAGAAATAAATACATACACGCAAACAAATACGTACATACACAAGCATACGCAAAACAATTACCATAGGTATACAAAACCACGCACATATAAATATGTGTGTGTGTATGCGTGTATACAAATAAATAAATAATTATATAAACGTATATAAATAAATAAATACGTATATAACAAGCGCACACACATACCTACATGTAAATACACGAATGTTCGGAGACTTAAGTCAACCAAAACATGAAGTACACATATACACACACCCTACATACGTACGAACCTGCATACTCACACAGACGCAAAACTCCCGTATACACATAACCAAACCATATGTACCAGAATAAAAAATAAAAAAATGATACGCCATAACATAAACAATCAAATATACGTACGAGAAGGTATACGTACCTTCACGAAACATACGGGTAATATATACTTACCTATGCAAATAAGTAATGATATAAACAAAACATATACTTAGCTCCCACATCAATACGTAAAATATCCACGTATAGATCGTACTATCCGTTAGGGTATAACGTGGGGCTGTAATACAGGAAAGTTTTGTGCAATTTATGTTTACAAGCCGAAATTGCCTCAGATTTTTTGTTTAAGATGTGATCTGTGGCGTAGAGTATTTCCAGGGCCTCAGCAGCGCAGAGGTCACATGGTCTTTTAGACTCCAGATATAAGCTGAAAGTGACGTCATATTCCTTCTTAGAGGGTAACGAAAAGAATGGGTATGCGTTTAAAGACGCTGCTTGAATTTATTGGCGGTTAATCCTATGTAGGCCCTACGTTTATGGTATAACCCACCATATGGTATAACCCACCATATAATATGGAGGTGGTCACACCATTATCTAAGATCTTTCTTTCCCTTATTACGAAGCATTTTCCTCCTACACATAAATATAGTAAAATTTTTAATAGAAATACTATTAAAATTTCTTACTCTACGACTCCTAACCTTGCACATAACATCACAGCTTCAAATTTAGCTAAACTACCTAGCCGTAGGAACACGTGCAACCCTGTAGTTAGTACTAACTGTAATTGTAGGAATCGGGTTGATTGCCCCTATCCGGGAAATGCCTCTCTAGTAACATTGTCTACAAATGTAAGGTTGTAACACCCACGTCCCGTAGGGCCTACATAGGGTTAACCGCCAATAGATTCAAGCAGCGTCTTTACACGCATACATTTCTTTTCGTTACCCTCTAAGAAGGAATATGACGTCACTTTCAGCTTATATCTGGAGTCTAAAAGACAGCCACACCCAATATAAGTTACACTGGGAGATCCTAGCTAGGGCTAGGTCGTATAACGGAAATAAAAGACCATGTGATTCTGCGCCGCTGAGGCCCTGGAAATACTCTACGCCACAGATCACATCTTAAACAAAAAATCTGAGGCAATTTCGGCTTGTAAACATAAATTGCACAAAACTTTCCTGTATTACAGCCCCACGTTATACCCTAACGGATAGTACGATCTATACGTGGATATTTTACGTATTGATGTGGGAGCTAAGTATATGTTTTGTTTATATCATTACTTATTTGCATAGGTAAGTATATATTACCCGTATGTTTCGTGAAGGTACGTATACCTTCTCGTACGTATATTTGATTGTTTATGTTATGGCGTATCATTTTTTTATTTTTTATTCTGGTACATATGGTTTGGTTATGTGTATACGGGAGTTTTGCGTCTGTGTGAGTATGCAGGTTCGTACGTATGTAGGGTGTGTGTATATGTGTACTTCATGTTTTGGTTGACTTAAGTCTCCGAACATTCGTGTATTTACATGTAGGTATGTGTGTGCGCTTGTTATATACGTATTTATTTATTTATATACGTTTATATAATTATTTATTTATTTGTATACACGCATACACACACACATATTTATATGTGCGTGGTTTTGTATACCTATGGTAATTGTTTTGCGTATGCTTGTGTATGTACGTATTTGTTTGCGTGTATGTATTTATTTCTTTCTATTACTTCTGTATTGTATTTATTTACTTTGTTCTTAACTCTGTAGCGGAGATTCATTCGGTCTCCTAGTTAGAATTTTAGTGTACGGCTTCTGCTATACCATTTACGTGGTTTTGTCTTTGCGTGCTATTGTTCTCCACGCTCCACATATGACGTATTATCTTCGTTTTTTTCGTTCGTTCATTGCCAGAGAACGTCTCTATGAACCACCTAAGAGAACATTAGTCTACGACCTCTTTTATACCATAAACGTGGTTCTGCCTTTGCGCGTAATTGTTTTTCACCGCTCCTATTAATGACGTATCTTATTCGTTTTTTCCCGTTCTTTGCCAGCGAACTTTTCCACGAACCAAAGTATCGTCTTCCTGTCTTCCTCCGGTTGCAGCGTTATTTGAAATATCCACTTCTGCGTTTACAGATTGACTTTGTTAGTTTCAGAAGATCCCGTTAAGGGTGAAAGCAGCGATTCTTTGCTTAAACTTTAATCTGTTATTTTAATAAATATTTGCTCTATATCCTTATTGAGCCCTCTTTGGTTTTTAGTCTTGAAATTTATTATTATCATTATTATTATTACTATATATATATATATATGTATATATATATATATATGTATATATATATATATATATATATATATATATATATATATATATATATATATATATATATATATATTGTTATACTTTGGGAGGATGATGTTGCCAATAAGAAACACACGCACCAGTTGCTTTCAATTCAATTTATTATAAATTGAATTTATAAATTTAGGAAACCAGACGATTGTTCATATATTGCCAAAGTTCTTTCGTCACACATTCTGTGACCTCTTCAAATTCAGAAACGATATATATATATATATATATATATATATATGCTCCCACAACCTCCCACTGCAAAGTGGTCGTGGAGGTGCCACGGCAAAAAGGCACCCAGCCCATACTGTAAAGTGGAAATGTAGGCGCCACGGAAAAAAACACCCAGCACTCACTATAAATGAGGTTGGTGTTAGGAAGGGTATCCAGCTGTAGAAATCAAGCTAGAATCAGGTCCTGTGTGAGCAAGGCATGGTCTGCCGACCAGACACTGCCCACAACAGGACAAACCGTCTAACCCATGCTAGCATGGCAGAACGGACGTAAACCGGTGATGATGATGATGATGATGATGATGATGATATTCATATCTATGTATATCTATATATTTATATATATATATATATATATATCATCATCATCATCATTTCATTTTACGTCCGCTTTTTCCCTGCTTGCAAGGGTGGGACAGGTACTGATTCTGGCTTGATTTCTACAGCAGGATGCCCTTCCTAACACCAACCTCATTTACAGTGAGTGCTGGGTGATTTTTTGCCGTGGCGCCTACAAGTCCACTTTACAGTGTGGGCTGGGTGCTTTTTTGCTGTGGCATCTCCACGACCACTTTGCAGTGGAATGATATGGACCCCAGTCCTATCATCTCATTTCTACATCTGAGTAAACTGGAACAATGTGAAATAAAGTGTCTTTCTCAAGGAAATAACACATCACCAGGTCTGAGAATTTAACTCACAACCTTTCGATTGCAAGCCCAATGCTCTAACCACTAATCCATGTGCCTCCATGTATATATATATCATCATCATCACCAGTTAGAGGCAAGTTGGGTCAGGTGATTATGTCTCGCTCATATAGGAGAGTTTCTGGCTGGTTTTCTATGGTTGGATGCCCTTCCTAACGCCAACCACATTCAGTGTGTGCTGGGTGCTTTTTGTCGTGACACCTACATGATCACTTTACAGTGTAGGCTGGATGTTTTGTGGTACCAGTATAATATACATATATATATACATCACAGCCAGTAATACATTTTAAAAGCATATTACTTGATGCTTTCGACAGTAAGGAAGAGCAATTAGAGCCATACAATATAGAGGAACAGTGGGAATTCCTGAAAGCAAACCTGCTGATGGCGGCAGATGAAGTCTGTGACTGGAGCAGGCCTATAGGCAGGAGGAGAGTAACGTGGTGGTGGAACAGTAATGTGGAGGGGTAAATTAAGGCCAAAAAGCAGGCTTGGAAAGTTTGGCGGGATGGGCGAAGTAGAGAAGACTATCAAGTGGCCAGGAGGGAAGATAGGAAACAAGTGTACTTTGCAAGAAGGGAAGCAGAGGAAAGAAAGTTCAAGCATGTTCTACAATGTGAGGACCAAAAACAAGAGGTGTTCAGGATTGCTAGGCAATGTGTCAAGGAAAACCGTGATATTGTCGGGGAGAAGTGTGTCCTTAATGATGATGGTGTACTTGCCATCACTGACGCTGATAAGAAGGTAGCTTGGAAGTGTCACTACGAAAGGCTACTAAATGTGGAAAATAAATGGGAGAAAGACAGTCTCCCCCACATCAATCCAATAGAGGGACCAGCAGTGTTAGTAGAAGGTAGTATAATAAGTAAGGCAATCAAAGATATGAAGACGGGTAAGGCGGCTGGGCCTTCGGCAATAGTTACTGAAATGCTGAAAGCTTCTGGAACGCTGGGACACACCATGGTCACCCGGATAGTAAACCAAGTCATACAGAATGGGGTTGTTCCGAAGGAATGGCATAGCAGCATCATCATTAACTGCTACAAGGGTAAAGGAGATGCCCTAGATAGGGTAACTATAGAGGCATTAAATTAATCACCAGGTCATGAAGGTCACAGAAAAAGGAATAGCGCAACTAATCAGAGAGCGAATTGATCTAGATGAAATGCAGTTCTGGTTTGTGTCAGGTAAAAGTACCACAGACACTCTTTTCATTGTACGACAACTTCAGGAGAAGTACCTAGCTAAAAGTAAACCCCTATACTTAACTTTTGTTGACTTGGAGAAAGCCTTTGACAGAGTCCCCCGTTCCATTATCTGGTGGGCTCTTAGAAAACTAGGGGTTGATGAATGGCTTGTGAGAGCTATACAAGTCATGTATAAAGAAACAGTCAGCAAGGTTAGAATTAACAACGAATATAGTGAAGAGTTTAGCGTAAAAGTTGGTGTTCACCAGGGTTCCGTCCTTAGCGCCCTACTATTTATTATTGCCCTTCAGGCTATAACAGAAGAGTTCAAGACCGGCTGCCCAGGGAACTCCTATACGCAGATGATCTAACGCTCACAGCTGAATCAATGGCTGAACTAGAGAAGAAATTCCAAACATGGAAGCATGGCCTAGAATCAAAAGGCCTTAAAATTAACCTGTCTAAGACTAAAGTTCTAGTTTGTAGGAAGGAAAATAGGGCACCAGTCCCATCCGGGAAATGGCCATGCTCAGTGTGTAGGAAAGGAGTAGGTAGACACTCCATTTTATGTCCCAAATGCAAAGTATGGGGTGCATAAAAGATGTAGTGAGATCACAGGTAAGCTAACTAAGAATATAGATTTTATATGTGGCTGGTGCTCTGGTGCAATAAGTAGCAGCAAGTGCCCACAGAATACTAGCTCATTCCATTGCACAGATGGTTCTATAGAAATAGTGGACACCTTCCGTTACTTGGGTGACAAAATCAGCAGTGGTGGAGGGTGCTCTGAAAGTACAGTAGCTAGAGTCAGAACTGGATGGAAAAAGTTCAGAGAGCTTATACCACTATTAGCCGCTAAAGGGTTCTCCCTAAAAATGAAAGGCAGGCTGTATGATGCCTGCATACAAACAGCAATGTTACATGGCAGTGAGACCTGGGGATTGTGTGCAGAAGATATATGCAAACTGGAGAGGAACGAAGCTTGCATGCTCCACTGGATGTGTAATAGTAATATACGTGAACGGCAAAGCATAAACGAATTAAGGGAAAAATTAGAAATAAGAGGGATCAGATGTTGTTTACTCGAGAGAAGACTACGTATGTATGGTCACGTGATGCGCATGAAAGATGACAGCAGTATAAAAAAGTGCAGGGCAATAAAAATAGACAGTAGCCACGGAGTAGGCAGACCCAGAAAAACCTGGGACGACTTGATAAATTCCGACCTCACACACTTACACCTCTCCAAGACAATGTCACTGGACCGAGATCTTTGGCGCTACACAGTAATACAGAAGATCCGCCTTGCCTAAGTACAAAGTGAAACCTACTACAGTCAGTAGGCACCTCTAACAAAATACGCCTTCGTTCCACTACTTCCACCCCATCCACACCACCCCTTTCAATGTAAAGTTATGTTGGTACCACAACATCCAGTCCGAAACAAATGAGGTCGTGTAGGTGTCAAGACAAAAAAACACACAGTCCACGCTGTAATGTGGCCGTGTAGGTAACTCGGTAAAAACCTCCCAGTCCACACTGTAAACGTGGCTGGTGTTAGGAAGGGCATCCAGCCGTAGAAAACCCACCAGACAGTCCTATGCGAGCAAGACAACCACTCTTGCCTAAAGTGGAAAAACTCCCATCCAAACCCATGCAAGCGTGGAAGATGGACGTTAAACGATGATGATGATAATGATGATATATATATACATACTTGCACATATCATGATGATTTACACATATATATTTGCATGCATATACATATGCTATATATATATATATTTATTTATTTATTAGAGGTGTATATGAAGGCATTAGAGGAGATACATATATAGAGGACAATTGAATATATATATATATATATATATACCCATGCACCCAGACACACATATACATATATATGTCTGGACTATTGTATACTTCATTTACTTTAATACAGTATTGCTATTTCTATATAAAAAATAAACTGTAGTATTTTAAGTAAATATTTGATTTCAATTACATCTATTCCTCTAATTATCAGATTCAAATGAAACTGAATATTTCCTTGCCTCAATAATAACAAGCTTATCTTATTTACCTAAATGTTTCTTAATTGTTTGAATTTAATTGGATATTAACTATGCAATGCATAAATGATTTGCAGCAGTGTGCGTTGTTAAGGGTGTTAGTGTGTTGGTACGTATGTATCTATATGTGTGTATATGTCTATATTTGTTTTCCCTGTCTGAAATAAAGAAGAGCAATTGCGTGATCATCCAGAGGTGGTTGGTGGGTTCATATTTGTTGATTAGTAATGCTCCAACTTAGTAATCCATAAGCCATACAGAAACAAACATCAGATAAAAAAAACAACTGTCCTAGGAGGAGATTGAGTTAGTTGGTTGCTAGTTAATGCTGCAGAGGTATGATTGGTTGATGTGGCAATGGTTGTGAGAGGGGATAGGCGGGAGGTGAGTTGGGACATGGTGAAAGAGAAAAGGAAATTTTGAGATGAAGGAGAAAAAGATGTAAGAACGACAATCTGGGAGAGGAATGCATGGATTAGGTATGATTGGGTTGGAAGGAAACAAAGAGATTACATTACTTGACAGAAAACAAGATAATAATTGTTTCTACTTTTGGCACAAAGCCAGCAATTATCCCAGTGTATTACTGGTACTTTATTTTATCTACCCCATAAGGATGAAAGGCAAAGTTAACCTCAGTGGGATTTGAACTCAAAATGACAAGGGCCGTAACTCTTTGCTGCAAAGCATGGCGGCCGACCCTCTACCGATACTGCCAATCCACCACCCTAAAACAAGATAATAATAATAATAAACCATATCCGAGATAATTTGGGATTGAAATGAAAGGTTCTTTAACGTGATAGCATGGCAAAAAAAAAAAACGGTCTGGGAGGAGGAGGAAAACGAAAACCGCATGGTGGAGGAGAAAAGGAAATTTTTCTAGATTGAGAGAACAAGATGAGACAGAAAACTAAATTTTACTAGATCGAAAGGAACATGGTGAAAAAGAAAAGAAAAAAGAGAGATCTGTGAAAGGAGTGCATGGATTCGGCATGGTTGGGTTGGAAGGAAACAAAAACAAAAAAGAGATTGCATTATTTGACAGAAAACACGATAATAATGATAATTATTTCTACTTTAGGCACAAGGCCAGCAATTACCCAGTGCATCACTGGTACTTTATTTTATCGACTCCGTAAGGATGAAAGGCAAAGTCAACCTCGGCGGGATTTGAACTCAGATCATAAAGGGACGTAACTATGCTGGAAAGCATGGCGTCCGACCCTCTACCGATACTGCCATGATAATGATATATATATAGATATATTTCTTTATTTACCATAAAGGCATAAAAAGAAGGGACAAATACAAAGGGGGAGTTTACATACAATCGAGTAAAAAGGGTGTAACATGAAAATAATCGAAAATAACCTCAAAAGGGAGGGGACGTGATGGGGGTTGCACACACCCCCGAAAAAGTGTGCAATCCTTTGCCCGGGGAGCACATGGAGAAGGTGCTCCCCTCTCCTTTACTTCTTTACCTACAGGATGGTATACAGAGAAGGCCCATTTACACGAGCCATTCTCGCCACTATCACCCACCTTTCATAAAACTGCCTGTGGCCAAGCACCTCTCTCTCCATTCTTATCCTTCTTCCGAAGTGATATCGGAAGAAGTAGACCAGACTATGGCCAGAGAGGAAGTTGCCTGACCTCAGACCTTTCAATCGTGTCCACTAAACAACCTCTTTCAACATGGCTATTACGCACAGAAAAACCTCCTTTGCTTCCTTTGTGAAGAGGGGAGGCGGTTTGATTGTCATCACGGACTCGGCGGTCAATTTAATCGGCGCCACCCGCGACAGCAGTCGTTCGGCGTAGCCCCACAGATCAGCCACGCCCGGACATTGCACCAATGCGTGCGCAACGGTTTCTTCGTGACGCACGCATCTAGGGCAAATCTTTTTTGAGGGATCCCTGCCCGGGCGCCCGTGTCTGTAGAGCCTCTCTCGGACGGGTAGAGCCCCCCGGTAGCACTGCCAGGCCAGTGACTTCTGGAAGTTGTCCATTGGTCCTGGGCCGAAAGTCCTACCGAACAGGCTGGCCAGTTCGTCTTCTTCCATGTCCAGCGACTCTCCAAGGGTGTCATCGCCCCTGCTAGCCACCAGCCCTCTATAGAATGATGAGGTGGATTCTCCACCGATGTCCTGGCCCGCTTGCCAGAGAGCCCTGAGCACCTGAGCACACTCAGTGTGCCAGTCTCCCAGTTTTCAGGATCTTTGCTTGACCCAGGACTGTAGCTCGGTGAGCGAGACGAGTCTCGGAAAGGCTCGTTTCACGAACGGAGCCCACACCGGTTGACCAGTGAGGAATACCTGTAGGTGCCGTAGCCTTAATGCGTGCCTACGCATCATCAACCACGGCATCCCCAGCCCTCCTTTCGAAGGTTGTTGGCAGCAGATGGATCTTCTCACCATAGGAGGGCGCTTCTTCCAAAGAAATTGGAAGAGCATGCGTTCCATGGTGGTGAGTGTTTCCTTAGGGCAAGGCACGACAGTCAGGCGGTAGTAAGTGACGGACGCTATGTAAATGTTCGCCACCTCCGCCCGGCCTCTCCACGTTCCGAGTTGCAGCCCGATGGATTTTTCCCGGTTCAGTTTCGCTCCTGACAACCTTTCGTACTCCTCCAGTAAGGTACCGATCGCCTCGATCTCCGAGTCGGTCGATACCATTACTGTTACATCATCGGCGTAGGCCGACACCGCTTTGCTCAATCCTGGTTCCAGGGGGATACCCTGCAACAACTCCAACTTCCTCAGTAAAGGCTCGAGAGTCAATACGTACAGAAGGGAGGAGAGAGGGCACCCCTGTCGAATGGATCGTGTGATTTCGAACGGCTTCGAAAGGTAGCCGTTCACCTTGATCCTAGAACAGATGTGGTTGCTATGTAAGGCAGTGATCCAGCCTCTGAAAACAGGACCGAACCCAGCCGCCGCTAGCACCGCATCCAGGTAACCATGGCCGACCCTATCGAAGGCCTTAGACTGATCCAAGTTGATCAGGGCCCCACCGAAGCCGGGTTTGTTGCCAACCCTCTCTATGATGTATCGCATGAGGTGGAGGGTATCGTGAATGGACCTGGATGGGATAGCACATGTCTGCGCATCTCCCACCAGGCCACCCACGACAAGCGCCAACCTCTTTGCTAACACCTTGGCCAAAATCTTTAACTCTGTGTTTAGCAGGGATATGGGCCGAAAATTATTTATACTATCTCCCTTGTTCTCGTCCTTCTGATGATATATATATAGATAGATTGATAGATAGAACCTGCAATGCTGTGACAAGGGAGACCACTAATCATGGGAGCACTCAATGCATGGGGAGATACAGAGTGGGTACAGAGATATGTGAAATTCAAAACCGTTTGCTGCTGCGGCCGGGATTTTACATCTCTCTCTATGTATGTATGTATTTACAATATACAGAAAGCTATGACCAAAAGAAGACTGAAGCACCACTGGACACCTCATCACTGTAAGGTAATACATTTCAGGGCTACCATTCTTAATGCTGGCACATTGCAAGGTAGATCAAGTGAAATATGAGTTGCTTGATCTGCGGTGAGCTGATGTGTGCTATATGCAAGAAGGGAGATGTTGACGTGCATCAGCCAGATTACACACAGGTATATAAATAAGCTATTCTAGGTAGGAAATGATAATGGGATAGATGGAATAGGTATTTTACTAACTGAGAAGTGGATAGATATGTTAATTATAGTAGCTACATTGACAGAATTATCAAACTCAGAATTATTATAAACAATCAGAGATAAGTAAATAGCAAATGGTCCACTTCTATGAGGATTTCTTGCAGATGATTTTAATAACTGATTGATGACTTCAATGGACATACTGGTAAACATGATGGCTACCTTGGAGTACATTGTGACTTTGGATTTGGCTCAAGAAATGAAGAGGGATCAATGCTTTTAAAATTCTATGATGCAAATGACCTTACCATTTGCAACACTAACTTCAGTAAACTGACAAGACAAATCAGGCAAACAGACAAGTCAGATTTCTAGAAAACAGAATTCCCAGATTGTTATGATTACTAAGTATTTCCCTGGAGAATAATGCACAATGCAACATAAATCCGGTATTAGTGAGATCATAATAATAATCAGGAGGAATCAGAAATGCAAACAATATAAAAGCTAAATGACCTGTCTTTTAAATATAGGTTCAGTACAGTTGTACATAATGTGTATGATGAGAGGGAGGAGCAAATAGATATGCATGACATAGAGGACAAGTGGAAGTTTTTATGAGAAAACCTGCTGCATACAACTGACAAAACCTGTGACTGGAGCAAGGTACCTGCCAAATGAAAAGTGACCTGATAGTGGAACATTAATCTAGTTGGAGCCATTAGAGTTAAGAGACAGACAGAAAGACTGGAAGAATTAGGGCAACATAGAATAATAACAAATAGCTAAAAGTGAAGATAGATAACAGGTCTACAAAGCATATAGAAAACCTGAGGCACAGAGGCATGAGGTATTCTGCATTGCAAAGCAGTGCAACAGTTGGAATCAGGATGTTGGAGAAAAGTGTGTTTAGTATCAAAAGAGTTCAGAAGATATAAAGAATTGATAGATAATAATCACACTACAAAAGACTTCAAATGCAGCAACATACTATGGATTTATCAGTGTGCATACCACAATAAAAAAAACACCCAGTTCAGCCTGTTAGGTGATAATGCTGGTGCCATGATAAAATGCTCCCAGTCCAGTGGTTGGTGTTAGGTGCCAAGTGGTTGGTGTTAGGAATGGCATCCAGCCACAGAAACTAAACTGAAAATGGAATGCTTGGTCAAGATGTGGTCATCTGACCATTCTAGCCTCAGACAACCTGTCTAACCCATGCAAATATGAAAAATTGACTTTAAACATTGCTGGTGGTGATGAATTTTATCCAGGGTGTAAATGCAATAAGAACTAAAAATGAAGCATATATGCATTTGTGGAAGTATATATCAGAATGAAACAAGATCTTTTCTTCAGGATCAGGATTAAAGAACATTAGAAAGTTCAGTTTGAAATAGAAATAATGATATTAGAAATGGAAACAAAATAGAAATAGAAATGATATGTCACTGTGAAATGAGATTTCCATTGTAGATAATTAACTGCAATAGAAAGCAAGAACAATCACAGAAAACACACGAGAATTAAATCAGCAAGCAATAGAAATTTCATTGAAATTAGTTTCTTACACAATCCCAAGACAAATAGCATGAGATATTGCTGGAAAGAGTCCCAGTCTGATGATAAAGAGGAGGATTTATATAGAGAGCTATTCAGCATATTTGTTAGTCAATAATATGCATGTGTTGCGTTCATTGAACTTGACTCTGCATCTGTCATTTACATGTCAAAAGCAGTAGTTTGTCAGGTCTTCTCAGCCATTGTTTTACTATTTCTTCAGTAGTCTGACTCTTTTCCTTGGAAATCTCTTTTGTATACTCAGTGGACCAATAAAATGGGTAGAGGGTATTCCTGATTCAAAAGTGAACAGCTTTACAGCTTGGGAGTTATCTATTAAAGTAGTTATAGCTGTGTGGGTTAGATGTTCATTTCTTAAAAATCTAGGTCTGGGTTTAATCCCACTATATGGCATATTGAGCAAGTTTCTTCTGCTATAACCCGAGGCCAGGGAAATGCTGAAAACACATCTTTTCTATGTATGTTTGTGATTGAGTATGATGATGGTAGTAGTAGAGATGATGATGATTGTAGTGGAGGTAGTGATGGGGATGGTGGTGATCTTAGTGGTGATAATGATCAGTATTGTAGCACTTTACCTAGAAAATGAGAGATTCAATAATGGATTAATGTATCAATTTATCATTGTGTGTTTTAAATTTTTATTTTTTCCTGATCTGATTGATTGTGCACCTTTACGTAATAACAAGACAAAAATGTATGTTATGGATGTGTGTGGGTGCATGTGTGCATGTGTGTGTTATATGTATATACCATTATCATCATCATCAGCGCTGTTTTATGTTTGTATTCCATTCTTGTAATCATGTATGTGTATATATATATATATATATATATATATATATATAAACATATAAGTTATAGAAATATATAATTATACACACGTGTGTGTGTGTATAATTATATATGCCATATAACAGATTGAAAAATAAAACTTGTCAATAAAAGACTTTGAATAATAATTTGTTTGATTTTATTTTTTGTACTTTTACAGATTTCAGTCATTTTCTGTTCAATTTCATTTTCTTATTTTTTTTCTTTTTAATTTTATTTTTGACATTTTATATATGAAGATATAATTTTGTCGAAAATCTATGAAACTCCATAGAACTGTTTGTATATCTATATAAAAAAAATTACAGTAAAGAAAAGAATGTATACAATGTATGAAATAACGAAATAGATTCATTTCCATTAGCACATTTATCTGTGACAAGAAGATGTGACAGAAATAACTTCTGTTAGGCTTTGAACACATAAATGAATATGAAAATGTTGAAATGATCATAAAATAGTATTAAAAGCATATAATTTACTTTATTATATGTGTATGCACACATATAAGCAAAGACATGGCCAAGTGGCTAAGAAGTTTGCTTTTCACAACCACATAGTTTCAGATTCCGTCACACTACATGGAAACGTGGGCATCTGTCTTTTACTATATATAGGCTTATGTTGATTCACAATGCCTTGTGACTGAAATTTGGTAGACAAAACTGCCTTTAATAACATGTCTATAAAAAAGCTTTTCATTATAATATATATATATATATGATATAAGCACATGGTAAACAGCAAAGGTCACATGTTGTCCTTGTCCGACACAACCTTTTCCCCCTCAGAAAACCCCTTGTTGATGGATGTGAAATCCGAAATATAGGGACTATTAAATCACTTCCAAGGTAACTCTATCTTGTGTTACTATTTTTGCCCTTTTAGGGCAGTGGATTGGCAGTATCGGTAGAGGGTCAGACGCCATTCTTTACAGCATAGAGTTATGGCCCTTTATGATCTGAGTTCAAATCTCGCAGAGGTTAACTTTGCCTTTCATCCTTACGGGGTCAATAAAATAAAGTACCAGTTATGTACTGGGGTCGATTAAATCAACTTTCCACTCTCTGAAAATTTGTGCCTATATCAGAAACCATTATTTTTTGCTTTCCTCTAGCTCTCACTACTGCTCGAAGTCTTCTAGGAAAGTCTTCGATGGCTGCACGAACAGTTTCCATGGGTATTTTCTCCCATACTTTATTCAGTTTTGATTTTAGAGTTTCAATATTTTGGCTAGGAGTAGAGCAGGCTTCACTCTCAAGAATTGACCATAAAGAAAAATTGAGAGGGTTGAGATCTGGTGATGTGGGAGGCCACTGATCCATGCAGGACAATGGTCTCTACATCTCTGTTGTGTTATGCAAGCAGTGTGGCTCGTCGCTCCAAATGTTTGGAGAGTCCAAATGTTATCGCCATAAACAGATGTGCACCATGGCATCAGTGCTCCTTCCAAAATATCCATTATGTAAAGTTCTTTGTTAATTTTAACTCCTTGAGGCACAAAAATCAGAGGAGACTTCCCTCTTTCAGAAATGGCTGCCCAAACCACCACTGATGCTGGTTTCTGTGTTCTGAACACTTTCCCTACACTTGAATGAATTGTTTTGAGACTTTTTGCAAGTACTCGATCATTTTGATGATTGTGAGACTGCTGCACAGTGAATAACTTCTCATCTGTAAAGATGATGTTTTGCAGCATGCCATCCTTGATACGGTTCAATAACAGTTTACTTCTGGAGAGCCTCTTTTCAATTGTGGCTGCAGAAAGAAGCTGCCTCTTTTGGAACTTATAGAGTGACATCCCCAGATCATCTCGACATATCCTCCACAAGTTCCCGGCTATGTTTCTACTTCTTCTGCCATTTTTCTCATGGACCTTCTTCGATTACGCCTTATTTTTTCCCTCACACTTTTAACGAGTTTTGGTGTTCTTGAGGTGCGAGGGCGTCCGGATTGAGGTCTGTCTTTGGTCGAGGAAGTTTCCTTAAATCGATCGATTGTCCTTTTGATCAACATTCTATTGATCTTACGAGTTTTCCCCAGTTTAAATATCTCGGGTGGAGTCAGGCCTTTTTCATGCTTCTCTATTATGAACTTTCTTTTCAATTCTATGGACATTGCAAATTGTTAATGGAGTAATTTTCTTAAAAATAGTTAATATGGTTATAGTGCATGGATTTGATACAAATATATTAGTTATGTTAGCAACATAAATGAATTTTTAAATTGATTTAAAACTTTGTAACAGGAATTATGCCCCACCCTGTATATATATATATATATATATATATATATATATATATATATATATATATATATATATATATATATATATATATATATATATATATATATATATATATATATATATATATATATATATATATATATATATATATATATATATATATATATATATATATATATATATATATAAACATGATAGTGTTAAAAAATCCGGTACAATGCAGATAGAAATATAAAGGTTGGTACTTAGGTAAAAGGATGACAAAACAAAATAATGTTTTACCTAATATATGTCTTCAGGATATTTCAAGCTAAATTATTTTGTTTTGTCATCCTTTTATCCCCATACCACCTTTATATTTCTCTCTGCATTGTACTGGCGTTCCAAACACTTTATCATTTATTACATATCCCATTGCTTCATGTAAACTACTGGTGCTGTTTGGTTATGTTCTATAATGTAAGAGTACAACAAATAAAAATCAGTTAAATAAATGCCAGGCTTTTTAAAAAAGCACTGAGGTCAAAAGACTAAATTCCTTCCAGGTACTACACCAACATGGGTGTAGTCAAATAACTGAAACCAGTAAAAGGATAAATTAATATATGAATAAGAAATAGTAAATGAGCAATAAATTAAGAGATGTTATAATATGGTGCTTAACTCCAAATAAAATCTTAGGGGCTCTGTCTTATCACATGACATGTCTTGGACATTTTGAACCTGGCAGGGCTCATCCTTCTGTAAGTTAGAAAACAGCTGATTTCTTCCAAAAAATGAAAGAGAGAGAGAAAATAATAAAGAGAGGTAGGGGAAGAAGAATCAACCCAAGTACTGAATTGGTACTTAATTTATTGATCTTGAAACAATGAAAAGCAAAGTTGACTTTAATGGGATTTCAGTCAGGCTACAGTAAGCTGGAATAAATACCAAGGTATTTTTAATCCAATGCCAATTTACTGCCTTAGATAGAATAGAGCCAATAAGTATTAAATATGTTACTGTGTTGGTAAAGTTCAAATTATTTATTGCATGGGAGTTAGATACATTTCTCTTCTTGTTATATTTATTGTTATAGCTCTGTATGCTTGTGGATATATCTGTAAATAAGTGCATATGTGTATATGTATATCTATATGTGTGTGTGTCATCATCATCATCATCATATCACCATTAAATGTCCATTTTCCCATGCTAGCATGGGTTTGATGAGTTGTTCTGTTGTGAGAAATGCCTGGTCAGGTGACCATGACTTGCTCATGCAGAACTTACTTTGGCTTGGTTTCTAGTGCTGGATGCCCTTCCTAACGCCAACCATATTTACAGTGAGTACTGAGTGTTTTTTGTTACAACACCTACATGACCACTTTACAGTGTGGGTTGGGTGCTTTTTATTGTGTCACCATTATGACCACTTCACAATGTGGGCAGGGGGCTTTGGTAGGAGAGGGATGTAGGGATTGAGGAGGTGAGGTATATGGGCGTGTGCTAGTGGCAGAGTGTAAAGATGTGGGAGGTAAATGGGAGGAAGTTGAGATGGTTCACGCTAGATGTATACTTCAATCTGTCCTTATAGGAGGTGTATAGAAGAGTGGAGTGGAGAGGGGTGCATACTATATGTATGCTTCAGCTTCAGCTTATGCTCTTGGAAACGTGGGTCTTCTGTATTACTGCATAACACCAGAGATTTCGGTCCTGTGTCATCATCTTTGAGAGGTGTAATTGAACAACGTCAGCTTTTATCATCTCTTCCTGGGTCCATCCACTCCATGGCTTTCATCAACTTTGAGCATTCTGCATCTTTTTATAGAGCTGTCATCCTTCATACACATCACATGTCTATACCAATACAACCTCCTCTCCTGCACATTGTATCAGATTCCTCTTTTGCCTAGTTTCTTTCTCAGTTCATTTAGCCTTTCCCATTCACATATATTACTATTACACATCCCTTGAAGGATGCAAGCTTCATTGCTTTCCAATCTTCACAAGTCTTCTGCATACATCGCCCAGATCTCACTACCATGCAGCATTACTGTTCATATGCATGCATCATACAGTCTGCCTTTCATTTTGTAGCTATCAGTGGTTGTATCTTCCAGAACTTTTTCTATTTTGTCTTCACTCTTACTACTGTACTTTTGGAACACCCACTTCTGCTGCTAAATTGGTCACCCAGGTAACAGAAGCTGTCTATATGGATGTATGTATATATCTGTGTGTGTTTCTGAATATATGTGTGTGAGGGTATTTCTTGGGAACTAAATTTGCCTTTCCAAAATTCATCCAAACTTAATACATGAACACATGATGATACATTCAAAGACACATGCACACCCAATCAAATGAACAACATAAAATACAAAGCAAATCTCAAGGCAGACAAAATGAAAAAAAATATTTTATCGGATGGAAGTTTAAATAGATTGTTCCATCAAGTGCTTGACATAAATAGAAGTTAATTAATTATGAGGTATATATGTATGTATACATATCATCTAAATATATATATATATATAGTAATAGTAATATATACGAATGGCAAAGCATAAACGAATTGAGAGAGAGACTGAGCATAAGAGGAATCAAATGCTGTGTGCAAGGAGGTTGCGTTGGTATGAACTTGTGATACGTATGAAGGATGGCAGCTGCATAAAAAGGTGCAGAGCACTAAAAGTCGATGGAAGCCAAGGAGTGGGGAGACCCAAGAAGACCCAGTTGCACCTCTCAAAGGCGATGACACAGGACTGTGACCTCTGGTGTCACGCAGTAATACAGAAGACCCGACTTCCCATGTGTAAAAACCGAAGCTGAAGCATATAGACAATATGCCCCCACCCCCTCCCACTGTAAATGAGGTTGGTGTTAGGAAAGGCATCCAGCTGTAGAAATCAAGCTGTAGAAATCAGTTCCCGTATGAGCTAGACAAGGTCAGCCGACCGGACACTGCCCACAACAGGACAACCCGTCTAACCGATGCTATCGTGGAAGAATGGACGTAAATTGATGATGATGATGATATATATATATATATATATAGAAGTGGTTATACAACAGTTAGTTCACCATACTGAGAACAATTGTTTCACTTTAGCGGATCCTCAGCTCGTAATGGAGATGGTTTATACGAAACAGGAAGGACAACCGTATGAACGCGCATGTGCAGAAACGGTCACTTCACTCAGACAATACTAAATTCCGTGCGAGAGGTGTAAGGGAGATAACTGCGAAAGTCTGAAAATTTCTAGTTGATAAGAAAATCAGGATGTTGTAATTCAATCCGGCATCCTACTATAACACGGCATTAGCTAACAGTGGCTTCTAGCAACCTATCACTTACTCTCCCACTAACTACAACAGCAATAAGAAAACAAAACGTAACAATAGACAAATTATCTGGTTCTCTCCTCCCTTCTCACTCAATGTTAAAACCAATGTAGGCAAACAATTTCTAGCCCTCTTAGATAGACACTTTCCCATAGGTCATAAATACTGCTCCATTTTTAACCGACACAAAGTAAAACTAGGATACTCCTGCGCTAAGAATATGCCCATATCACCAACAACCCTAAGAGCAACACCCCCACCAGGGTGCTCTTGCCGTAAGCCCGAAGTTTGTCCCATTCAACAGCAATGCAACACACCAGCTGTAGTTTATGAAGCTGTGGTCACTTCCAACCGACCAAATCAACCACAGGAGGTCAAATCCTATGTGGGTATGGCGGAGGGCTGATTTAAGGAACGCTTCCTGAACCACCAGTCGACCTTTAGGTACCCGGACAGACGTTCATCCACAAAACTCGCGAGCCACGTATGGTCCCTCAAGGACTCAAGTATAGACTACTCCATTCAATGGAAAGCCATCACTAAGTCCAAGCCATACGCAAGGGGCAATCCTTCATGTGGACTGATGAACGAATAAATATTCTAAAGAGATTACGTAATAGCAATTGCCTAAACTCAAGAAATGAATTCTTCACACGTTGTCCACACGTCTAGAAACACCTCTTACATAACTACAAAGCTCCAGACTGAATTACAACAAGATCCTAATTTTCTTATCAACTAGAAACTTTCGGACTTTTGCAGTTATCTCCCTTACACCTCTCACACGCAATTTAGTATTGCCTGAGTGAAGTGACCGTTTCTGCGCATGCGCGTTCGTACGGTTGTCCTTCCTGTTCCGTATAACCATGTCCATTATGAGCTGAGGATCCGCTAAGGTGAAACAATTGTTCTCGGTATGGTGAACTAACTGTTGTGTAACCACTTCTACCTAACTTGTCCCATGGACTGAGTGCTCTACCACTACGGATATTACCTTCCAACGTTCTACCACTATATATGTATATATATATTTATATAGTTTATTGGTGTGTAATGTTTAGTTACTATTGATGGTTCACCAGTTTGAGCACTCAATGCTAATATGTATGTGGTTGCTGATGTGGTAATCTACGTTTGGCATTTCACCATAGTTGGTATCCTTAAGAAGCAGAGTGTTAATAATAATAATAATTGTTTCTACTTTTGGCACAAGACCAGCAAATACCCAGTAGATTACTAGTACTTTATTTTATCGACCCCGTAAGGATGTAAGGCAAAGTTAAGCTCGGCGGGATTTGAACTCAGAATGGCGAGGACCATAATTCTATGCATCAAAGCATGGTGTCCGACCCTCTACCAATATTGCCAAACCACCACCCTTAATAATAATAATAATAATAATAATAATAATAATAATAATAATAATAATAATCACCTGTTCTACATGGATGACTTGAAACTATTTGAAAAAAATGATGAACAATTGCAAGGGCTATTATCCACTGTGAAGCAGTTCAGTGATGACATTAAAATGGAGTTTGGACTAGATAAATGCGCCAAAGCAACGTTCACCAGAGGAAAGCTGCTGAAGAGTTCAGACATTAATCTTGATCGGGGGAACGTGATAAGAGAACTTGATCAAGAAAAAACTTACAAATATCTAGGTGTTTGTGAAGGAGACGGAATCAAGCACTCGACAATGAGGGAAAGGATAAGGAAGGAATGTTACCGCAGAGTAAGAGCAATCTTAAGAACGGAATTGAATGCAAGGAATAGGATCGATGCCATAAACACGCTTGCCATACCAGTAGTAACTTACAGTTACAATGTCATCAACTGGTCAAGCACAGAGATCCGTAGGCTCGATACAAAAATTCGAAAATTCTTAACCATGCACAGAATGCATCACCCTAAGGCAGATATAGATAGAATATATCTCCCTAGAAAGAAGGAGGACGTGGGTTAATCCAGTTAGACATTGCGTTGAAAACTGCAACAATTGGATTATCTACATATCTAAGGGAATCACATGATTGGATGATCAAACTCGTTTTGAAACACGAAAGCATCAAAAGATCATATTCCATTACAAAAGATGCACAAAGATACAGTAATGGACTACAAATTTCAGAAGTCCCATTTACTGCTGAAATGGAAAACACAGAAAAAGCAAAGCAGGTAAAAGTAACTGCAAAGAAAGAACTGCTACAGAAACTGGCTAAGAAATGGCAAGAAAAGCCTCTGTATGGAAAATACCCAGAGCGAGCTAACAATCCTGATGTTGACAAAACTTTAACCCATCAGTGGTTGGCATCCTCTGGACTGAAATCGGAGACTGAAGGACTGATTATATCGGCACAAGATCAGTGTCTGCCAACAAAAAATTACCAAGCCAACATAATAAAAAATGGGTGCAGCCCATTATGCCGTGTATGCAAAAAACAACCAGAGACCATTGACCATATAATTTCAATGTGCAGTCCTATAGCTCCAACCGAATACCTAAACAGGCATGACAGAGCTGCACAATACATACATTGGATAATGTGTAAGCATTTTGACCTGCCCCATCAAAAGAATTGGTGGGAGCATCAACCACCTCCCATACTTGAAAAAGATCACATCTTAATCTTGTGGAACTTTAGCATCCAAACAGACCGAAAAATAGATGCAAACAGACCTGATATAATATTGAAAGACTTTCAAAAGAGGGTATGCCTGCTAATTGATATGTCTGTTCCAATAGACAAGAATGTATCTATAAAAACATTTGAAAAATTGAGCAAGTATAAGGACCTGGAGATAGAAATTGGAAAAATGTGAAAATTGAGAACTAAAACAATACCAGTGGTTGTAGGCGCTCTGGGAATGATACCTAAGGGGTCTAATGATTACATATCGCAAATCCCAGGAAACCCGCGTATAGGAGGAATACAAAAGATAGTACTAATGGGAACTGCCCATATACTAAGGAAGATTCTGTCAATATAAGTACATCACAAGTCTAAACACTAAAGATGCATGTGTGAATATGTATGTTCTTTCTTGAACATGGCGGACCTTGTTGTCTCTTGAGGTCACTGGTTGTGACTTGGTGAAACTCGTATGAACATAAAGCAAGATAAATGCAACTGTAATAATAATAATAATAATAAGGAACAGGAACATGGTATCGCTATAGCATCAGTATGTTTATTCATGTGTGACACTATATATATATATATATATATATATATATATATATATATATATATATATATATATATATATATATGAGAGAGAGAGAGAGAGAGAGAGAGAGAGAGAGAGAGAGAGAGAGAATGTGTGTGTGTGCAGTGCTGAGACCGATGAGACTCCTAATCGTGTGAGTACTCGATATATGTGGAGATCTAGAAGAGAAGCTGAAACCACTTGGCGCTGCAGTCAGCATTTTGCATCTCTCTCTCTTTCTATATATATATATCATCATAATCATCATTATCATTTATGTATATATATTCTATATACCCCTGTGCATGTTTGTGTGCACTCATAGTGGTGCATATATGTGTGCATGTGTGTGTGCATTTATGTTCATATAATGGTATTTACTTTGCATGTCATTTTGGGCAAGTACATATGCGGGTGTATAAATGCCATGTGCTAAAACCTATTCTTATGGCTTGAAGGACAATGTGTGCATGTATGTATGTGTGTATATTTGTGTGTGCATCTATATATGTTTGTATATGTGTGTACATATGCATGTGTATGTATATATGTGTGTATATGTATGGTGCTACTGGTAACATGTATCCCAGTACAACCTGTCTCATGGTCGGGTCGTTGGCGACTAAACTGGCAACCCAACCAAGGTTTCTTGGTGAGGAGGGTGACTTTGGACATCCTGCAGGACTAAAAACAAAACTTGTCAAAGGGAAAAGGAGCTCTTAAGAGTCAATGGCCATCCAAAATCACCGGGAGAGATGACCCCTTAGCCTTTGTCAAGGCAGAATTCTAGGAGAAGGAAAACTCTGATATAACACCTGCAACCTTGATGGTATCCAATTATGTTGACTTGTTCTTCTTCTTGGTAAATATTATCTTGGTTAAGAGAGTGGGACTGGCTTTGTGCAGTGCCTTTGTTCACTATAAAAGCTTCACGGCACAGGCATTGCTTTATATCTGGAGATCTCTCTGCACTTGTCCTCACATGGTACCATGGGCCTAGCATTATGTGTCAGTAATTGTCACAAGTGTAGTGTTTGTACCAGAGTTTTCAAGTCGCTGGCTGGACTAAAAAGTCACACTCGTTCAGCGCATCGGTAGGGGTTCTCCTACATGGATTTAAAGTAGTGGCCGTACTCGAAAACGAGTTGGCAGCCACCATATGTATGTATATAGGCAGCGAATTGGCAAAGTTGTTAGAACATCAGATAGAATGCTTTATGGTATTTGTTCCGGCTCTTTGCTCTCTGAGTTCAAATCTCGCTGAGGTCAACTTTGCCTTTCATCCTTTTGAGATCGACAAAAAATGTACGAGTCTAGTACCGGGGGTGATTCTTCCTCTATATCTTTTTCTCATTTCCTCTCTCTCATTTTCCATTTTTTTCTGGAAGAAATCTGCTGTACTCAGGCCAGGAGAGGGATGGGCTCCGCCAGGCTTAAAATGCCCAAGAACTGCCATATGTCAATACACTGCTTCTATGACTCTATCAGGAGTTATGAGACCATACATACATATGTATAAAAAGTTACAGGTGTGATAGTTATAGGTGTGTGTCCACATGTGCCCATGTACCTCTATTCCCTCATTATTATATTTTTTATACTTCTAGAGGGTCGGACGCCATGCTTTCCAACATAGTTACGTCCCTTTACAGTCTGAGTTCAAATCCCGTCGAGGTTAACTTTGCCTTTCATCCTTACCGTGTCGATAAAATAAAGTACCAGTAATGAACTGGGTAATTGCCAGGCTTGTGCCAAAAGTAGAAACAATTATATTTTTTATACTTCTATATTATTATATTCTTGTAGTAATCCATAATCAACATTCTATAAATTATAATTTATTTACCAACGAATGTATGATATGGCATATTCAATTTTTTAATCTATTTGTATATATATAATTTTTACCAAAATATTCATGTGTGAATTAGCTAACCTTGTGTGAATTAGCCACCTTGTGCCTATACTAGAAATCAATATTATTATTTTCATTATTATTTTTATTGTGCATCATTACTGCTTTACCGAGCACAGCTCTGTGCACCTTGGGTATGAGCAGTGTAGTTTTTGCTGATGATGTTTCTATTGTATTGATAGTACTTTTCGTAATATGTGCGCAGTGTCTAGTAGTGCTATCCTTTGTATGCTGTATATATTTGTAAGTCCTTGTAAGGCTATGTATTTGTCTGTGTGCTTTTTTATCCATTTTAGAGCACCAATTATTATAGGTATTGTTTCTGTTTTTATTTTCCACATTCGAGTTATTTCTGTCTCTAGATCTTTATATTTGGAAAATTTCTCTATTTCCTTGGAAGATATATTGTCATCTGTGAGGATAGATACATCTTTTAGAAGGCATTTTTTTTCTTTGTGGAGTTGACTATAATATCTGGTTGGTTGGCTTTGATCTCTTTGCCTGTCTATATTGGCATATCCAAGAGCAAATTGATTGGTAGCATTGGTAAAGTGTCAGTGCTTGGTGGCACAGAGTTATGTCCCTTTATGTTCTGAGTTCAAATCATGCCAATATTGCTTGAATATGTTTTTTACAGCTGGATGATCTTCCTCTTACCAACCACTTTTCAGTGTCATTCTATTGACTCTAACGGTCAGCTATTTTTTAAATTCCAGATATTTTAAAGAACATAACAACATTAAGCTTCAATTAGTTCAATTGTTGTTTCAAACATATTCTTTTATTACAATATATTTTACTGTCTTCCATCATCTGTCATTTGTGTTTTTTGTTTTGTTTTGCATGGAGCATTGTGCAAATGCTTTTACAACATGCCCCTTGTAAAAATCTCAGTATTTGTGAATATTCCTAATGGATTTTTTTACCTCTTGGCTTTTCTATGGATCCTTTCATAATAGTAATCTTATGATCTTGGAGTAAAGGTCAACAGGTTAAGTGAATGGCTAATACCAAACTGATTTTTCAAAATGTCCAGAAAAGATTGTCATTGAAATTGAAATGATTGTGAATTTTACAGTTGCGATGGTTACAATGGTTACTCTTGGAAATGAGCTTTGCTATTGTAACATGTCACCAATGGATTTGTATTTCAGGCAATATTAACTCCTAAAATAAAAAATTACTCTTAATGTCCTGTACCACAGAAAAAGAACAACAATACATTAGCTAAACATACTTGTAAAGTAGAAAATAACACTATGGCTGCATCACATTAAAACTGTAACTTCAATACTGCAAAGCTTTACAACAATCAATAAGATACTATAAACATTTGAATTAACAAACCCTGTTTATAGATATTCTCTACTAAATCATTACAGGATGTTAATAGTTAAACTCATCATTCTTCCTTCCACCATCTCTTTCTCTCTCTATTTGTATCTCAGTGTGTGCATGTTATATGTGTATGTATGTATTTTATGTATACATAGGTATATGTGTTTTATGTGTGCACAGATAGATATATTTCTCTGTACATGCACGTTAAGCTGAGCACTCCCCTGAAGCAATTTACACCACCCTTTGTTGACGCACAGAATATCAACACAATTTCCCCTTTTCTATATATTTGGCCACATTGTAAGACTAGTCAACTTACTCAGTCAATATGCTTCACTGAGGTGATTTAAGTTTGAAATATGATCATTGCTTTGTCATAAAGTATTCTAAAAGACTTGGATCAGTTGAAGCTTTAGTAGTTCTCCCTATGCTTTCTTCAAAAGGGAGTTTTGTCTTGAAATATATACTTACATATATAGAGAGAGAGGGAAGCAGACAGACAGCCGTATATTCAATGGTCTGATAGAAAACCTGGGTATTAATGTTAGTTATCTAAGTGCTTTACGCGAGCGAAACCTGGAAGAGCACAGCAAAGATAGAGAGACATACAGAGGATGGTCAGGGAGCACTGGTGCCACCTAGCTGGCCATATTCTGCACCTGCCTGATGAACAACATTCAAAAACAGCAATGAACTGGACTCCACCTGGTGGCAAATGAAGGCGGGGTTGCCCTAGGATCACCTGGTGATGAACGTTCTGAAAAGACTGGATGGCAGCCAACATCACTTGGCATGGACGCAAAAAATCTGCCGCTGATCGTGACAGTTGGTGATTACTTACTGTTTGATGCGCCAAACAGCGCAGAAGAACCTAAGACTAAGACATCTAAGATGTTAGGTATATTGGACTTCTAACTAAAATACCAACAATTCGTACCCCAACAAGAGTTCTGGCTGGTGTTTTAGGGAGAAGGCTGAGAAGGCAAGCAGGGAAAACAGGCATAAAGTAATAATGATGATGTTGAAGATAATGATTATGATGATGATGATAGCCAGTGTAAATGTGTTAGTGTCTAGAACTGCTTGGTATATGGAAAGCAGGCTATTCATTGGTACATAATAGGATGCATGGATGTGATGTTAGATATTTCTCATCTCGCTGCCTAACTTCCATAGCTTTTTTGTAAACTAATTCAATTGTGAAAGTTCTTCTCTTCAAGGCTGTGATGGGTGACAAAAGAATTCAATTTCTCAGCTTGTTATGAGGGGGATCGTCGATTTAAAGTGTTTGATCTTGTTTGGGGAAGGCTCATTAGGAAAAAGCTTTGCCTTGATCAATATAATAATTGCGAAATAGCTGGGTATGTTTCAATGATCCTTTGGCGTCATTTTATATTGATTCCTTATACAAACAATGGTGTTTCATATGATGGGGTGATTTCATAAATATTATACAATATGAACCAATGTTATGTATTCCTGTCTTTATCTTGTATTTGTATACAAAGTAAGATTTGCGGAATAGACTAACAAATATATATGTATATATATATATATCTAAAGACTTCCACTAATGTAGTTCCATTTAATATTAGTTTTAATAAGATCCTAAATTAATATCCCAAAAATAATAATTTGAAAATAGCAATGATAATAGATTCTAATTTAGGAACAAGGCCAGCAATTTTGTAGGAGAGGCAAGGTTAATTAAGTTAACCCCAGTGTTTGACTGGTACTTATTTTACTAACCTCGGAATTGATGAAAGGTAACATTGACTTTGGTTCAATTTGAAAACAAAACACAAATAGGCATAACATTTTGTTCAACTCTTTAATGATTCTGTTAATCCACTCCCCTTTCACTAAAACAATAGACAAAAAACAATAACTTCTAAGTTTCAACAGTTTTCTTCCTTTAGCTTCCTTTCTCCATATCACTTTTATTTATTATTCCTACTAAAACTAACCATTCCATAATACTAAGTTACCTCAAACTGGTTCAACGATTCTAAGATGCATATTTTAATATGTTTATTATTATTGAAAAACCTTCCATCACAATTTATGTTTCAAACACCAACTTAATAATGAGAAAGTTAGCTATATTACTAAATCCCTCAAAATTGTTGATTATTTTCAAATTTAATTAAAAATCATATGTACTGTTTCACATTAGAAATAGAATATTTTTCAGTAGCAGTAGTATATAGTCTTGCCCAGGTGTATTTACCCTTTTGATACCAACACATCTGAAACCTACCCTTGTTCTATGTTATAAAGCTGTTTTATTTTAAAGTGTTTATATTTATCATAAAACATTTCATTATAATTTTCTACAAAAACCTTTGTTACGTTATTCTCAAAACTCTAGTTGAAAGGAGAAAATTATGTGACTAAATCTCTCCAAATTCTTGATTATTTTCAAAATTATTTGGAAATTATAGGTAGTGTTAAAAGGGTTAATACCTAAAAGGGATATGAGCACATGGATTCAATATATTTTTGATAAGCTGATTTTAAAAGATGCCCACAATCTTCAGTTTGTGTTGGAATGTTGATTTAGACAGAATTGTTACGACCAAACCACCTAGAATATGATTCAAGGAGAGCTTCATAAAAATATGCAAAAAATAAACAAATATAGAACTTAAAAGAATATTTTACTCTTACATTTTCTTTTATTTACCTCTTCAAAAAACATACTTATTTTCTTAAAACATTGTACTAATTTACATATTATTCTCAATGAATAATTTTTTCTAATCAGTAAACTTTTCCAATGTCTACTGCAGTGCCCAGGGGTATACAATATGTTTAGTTTTTCTGTCTGGAGCTAAAAACAACAAATTTCAGTAAAGTGACATTGCCTATGAACTTTACCATGAAAAGATGTTTCCTTACATAAATTTTCAACTACCTGGGTATAAAACTGTGGCTTCCTACTTGTAGTATGCATACATTCTTTATAATATATTGAGGTATGTGAATGATCGATAAAGTCAGTTTGACATGCTAATAACAAGTCTATTTGTAAGGAACATCACTCTTCTCTCATTGCAGTTCTTGTATAAAAAGAGGTCTGTATAGCACTGATTCATATGTTTAACTCTTACCATCCTGTACCGCATGAAACCACATTAGCAAGGCATTATATAAAGTGCAAAACAGCACTATAATTTCTGGTGTGATGCATCACATTAAAAATTAAAGCATTTATTCTAATACTGTAAGTATTCACAATGCTACTATAAACATTTGAATTAAAAATATAGTTTTTAGACATTTTCTGCTAATTCATTACAGGATGTTACATATCAAACCAGTGTAACACATATAACTGCTTCACATTGGAACAACAGTGAGAAACATCTAGATTGGGAAAGTAGAGAAAAAAATATATTTTATTTTTTTACTGTTTAGTATTGAATATATGTGCTCATATCCCTTTTAGATATTAACCCTTTTAACACTACCTATAATTTCCAAATAATTTTGAAATAATTTTTAGTCATGGAGACAGTTGTCATGACCCTTATTCAGTGATTCTAAGACTGTGAAGTGGATCAAAGTTTTCCTCAAATCCAGGAAGCTGTTCTGAATGCTTGTGATGTTAAACTTTGTGAAAGATTGCATCTGTCACCCAAGACATCTTCTACCCAGGACGTTTATTATTCACTTATGATTTATGAATAGTGAACAGAGAATAGAAACAATACGACAAGTAAAATTGTAACACAACTCAATGATTCAGTGTAAGAAGAAGGAAAAACCTTTTAAGTATGATACTTCTTCAACACAGATCTTAGCAACCATAGCAGTTCCAACATAATAATAGTTCACAGTGAAATGAAAAAACAATTTTATCTCTGATATAGATGAACAAAGTGACAGTGTATTTGAATACATATAAAAATGATAAAACTGATCGCTAGAACAGCCCTTAAAACAGCTAAATGCTGTCGGAGATAGCGATGGGCAAAAATGCCTTAGAGAACAGAGATTATTAGCCAGTGGTCCACAGAGACGATCCACAAGATGGGTGACAATATTTCATCTGCCTCTCACCCACCTTGTGGATTGTCTCTCTGTTAATCACTGGATACTGTTCTCTGAGGCATTTCTGCTCATCACTGACTTTGACAGCATGTAGCTGTTTTAATGGTTGTTCTAGCAATGGGTTTTCTCATTTTAACAGTTCACAGGTCTATAGATCTGTTTCCATCAATATGACCTCTTCAAAACTAATCTTATAATATGGCTTCTTCTATATGTGTGTGTCTTTTTAGATGATAATGCATACTTTAAGGGAATTCTTGATTCTGTTTCTAGCAGGTTCAGTAACCATGTAGATGGTTGGTCCATTGTTAATTGTATAGGTTTCCCATGTATAGGTTTCCCAATCCTTTATACTTGGTAGGCAACATTATATGGTTGAATAGTTAACATTATCAAGAACATCTACATATAATAACAGATGCAACTTGTATATTTTTCAAAATTGTTTCAGAAAAGCCAGTAGAGTGTGAATTAGAAATAAAGTGAAATGAGAGTTAGACAAAGCAGTTTACACTTTTGTGTTATGTTTCATGATACTTTCGAGTTAAAGCCACTTTTTCAAGAGAAAAAGAAAAGGCCATTTGATGCTGGTGGTGAGCTGGGCTCCTCTGAGTAGATATTGGGTTAGAAGGGTGGTGATATGTACTGACTTATATAATCACAGTAGCCAATCAGCTTCATGTAATTCACATCTGCTGTAATTCACATCTGCTGAAGGGGTTAATATACTGATAAGTATTGTCTCCTTAATTCTTATATTTCTAGTGTATCAATGGTTTTAACAGTTACTTTAAACCGTTCACTACTGTATTTCTAATGAAATACACTGCCTACATGTTTCAATTCATTTTGAAAATAACCAAACATTTGGAAGAATTAAATAAAATAATTGAGTTTTTCATTAATAAGTTGATATTTAGAGCATTCTTAACAAAAATGTCTAAAATAAAATTATGATGGAAGATTTTAATAGAAGGATAAACATTTTAAAATGAGCAATTTTGTAATATAGATATAAGGTGATTTAGTATCAAATGACTTACTATATTTTAGGTGTAGTATAAGAATTCATAAAATACAATTATCAGTAAAAAAGAAGAGGAGTGACACTACACCATAGGCTACAAGATGTATGCATAGTCACCTAGAACAGCCAGTAAAATCCAGTGCATCCACCAATAATTCATCCATTGGGTTCAAATCTTGGTATGATTATGAATTTCTCAGCATCATTCATTGATGGATACATCTGACTATGAAATTTTAGGCAATCAACTGTTAATCAAACTTGCATGAAATACATAACTACTGACTGATCTAAATCGATTGATTGATTATGAGATAAAGATATAATAATATTTAGTGGGCAGACATCAAATAAAATACATATCAAATAAAACTGATTTTTTTATTTATCTTTTTAGATATCTGATTAAAATGATATTAATGGTGAGATATCACTGACATCACTAAAGAATGGTCTTAATGGTATTAACAGTATTATATCACCAATATCACTTAAGAATATTTAGCTTCAATCAAGAAAACTCTTAGAATAATTATGACAATGGTTTTGTTTACTATTTTGATGGGTTATTATTTTTCTTTTTAGACATTTTTTTCTATTTTTTTACTATAAATAATTTGTCTTTTTTATGACTTATTTTTATAGTTCTAATTTCTAATCCTACTAGAGTCAAAATCACTTTACAATTCCCCTAACACCCACCTGCCAGTGTCAGCATTATTTTACCTTCCTCTTCCATTTCTCACCCACTTGCCTAAATTGATCAAATAATTAGCAACAGTATATATCTATATTGATCATCTTCAGCATCAGAAAAATGTGCGAAGCAATTTGAGAAATTTCTGTCACGTTTAAAGATAAATATCAGCTCTTCGTTTGTTTGCTGTTGTTGTTTAGTATTGTTGTTGTTCTGTTGTTGTTTGGCAGTGTTGTGTTGCTGTAGTGTTTTGTTGTTGTTTTTGTATTGAAAACAGTGAATAATGTTTTCATATATATGATGATAGGTCTAATGGTAATGAGAATGGTGTTGTTATTGCTGATAGTAATGATGAGAAAAGAGGTCATGATGGTGATGGTTATAAAGATGATGGTAATAAAGGTGAGGAGGGTGATGGCAGTGAGAAAGGTGTTGATGATGGTGATGATGATGATTGTGTTGATGATTGTGATGTTGATGATTGTAATGACGATGGTGATGAGAATGAAAGGTGTTTGAAAATAATATTCCAAATGAAGCAAACAGAGAGAAAAGTTTATATTTTTCTCTTTTAAATATTCTACTGTCTTAGAATTCACAAAATTATTGACAGTGAAATTTTTTATGAGCATTGCTAACTAGAACTAATTTAAAACTGAAGCAGTTTGTGAGAAATTGACTCGACAAGGTTGATTAAATATTATGACCATAAATGGTCACTGGTATTTGAGGACATAAATAGTCACTATAATTAAACACAAGAAATCTGTTTTCACAAGAAAAGACATCCCTCACCCACCCTAAAGTGGGTTGGATATCTCCCTGTCAGACGGGGAGAGTTGACAGGTCTGGGTATTATGCTAATTATTTTATAAAATGTGTAAATAATTTAAAACAGTTGTAACTGAGAATTGAACTTGAATTACTGAAGCCATACAACAATCATCCACATTATCAAACTGCCTGAAACTGCCCAATAAGCTACATTTTATTTTAAAGTGTTTATATTTATGTCAAAATCATAATTCTGTGTAAGAACTTTTGTAGAGTGATGTTCCAAACACCAGTTAATATGGAGAAATTTAGTTATATTTCTAAATCCCTTTTAATTCTAGATTATTTTAAAGCTAATTTGGAAATTATTAGAAATATAGTGATGAAAGGAGCCATGCCATTGTTTTTGCTAAAGCAGAATCAGTTAGCTTTGTGGGTGGTGGGGCATGGCAGGCTTCATATTCACCATGGGGGCCTATAACCTTTTTGGCATACATGAAACAACATTTTGCCAATTTCCTTAACTTTTAGGCTGCAGCATATTGCATCTCTTCATATGTCTTTTCTATATTACTTAATGTCCGCATAAAATGCCACTAAGAGATACATACATATAAACATATACACACATACATACATACATATATACATACATATGTGCTCTCATATCTTAATAATTCATCCATCTTTATTTGGTGAAACTATTTACAGCAATAACAACAACAATGATAATATGCATAGTAACGACGACACCATTACCATCATCATCATCATCATCAGTAGCAGTAACAAAAGCAATTAGAATCACTAGTGCAAAGAGGAATACAGTAGCAACTGCAATGCAGGATGAAATAAAGAGGAACGAGAGAACAGAGAGAGAAAAATGTTTTGTGAGCTTTGGTGACAAGTGGAAATATGGATAACCAATTGCCGTTTCAGTTTCTTTCATACAAAGAAGAAATAATTTGATGATTTATATGAATGTACAATGGTTTTATTGTGTCAGCGATTTGTGATAAAAAGGAGTAGTATTAATGAATTGCCATTTCATGCATGCATTGTACTTCACAATATTCTTATGATAAATTTTCCTGACATTTCCTTGGTATATTTTATTTTTTATTTATTTTATTTACTGCTTTGTTCCACGAATGGTGTATAAGGATGTGTTCCATGTTGTTTTTGTTTCTCTCCCTTTTAACAAAAGCAATATCATAAAGATACCATCATGTCACCATTGAATGATAAGATACAAAATATAGCATTGAAATCTCTCTTTTAATTAATGTAGAAAATACAAAGAAAAGTGTCAACTAGTTTCAAAAATAATTAATATTGAAATAATAGCTATAGACTTTATCATCATCATTGTTTGATGGCATCTCTCTCCACCCATTGTTGCTTTCCTAATTAGTTCTGGTTCTGCACTCAGGTGATTAGCTCTGCCTACTGGCTACTAGTGGTAATTGAATCAGAATTCAAAGTGCTGCAACAGATAAAGCAAAGCTTTTTGTTTCATGCTGTAGCAACTCCGCCAATTCACCACCATAGACTGCTACTTTATTTTATTGATCTTAAAAATACGAAAGGTAAAGTTAAACGTTGTTAAATTTGAACTCAGTGCAAAGAGCCAGAACAAATTCCATGAGATATTCTATCCAACACTCTAACCAGGCCCATCTCCAGGCTTTGCTACTGAAGGGAGGGGGATGGCTTCAGATCATTCTGAGTGGGCATTGTAATTCACAATAAGATAGAGTTTCAGAATAAGTATAACCCCATTGAAAACTAGAGAGGTGGTGCCCCCTTGGTGATGGTCCCAACAACAACTCAGCTTATTCACTAACATATATAGTCATACAGATATGAGGGTGGTACATGTATCTGAAACAATAAATGCACCAGACTAAATACATTATAAAATTTAGCTTTGTCCAGTCAAGTTCTGAATTCGAGTCTCTTTAGATTCATCTTTAATTTCATTCTTTCGAGAGACAATGTAATACATTACAGTCAATAAAGATTAAGATTCATTTTATATTATTGTTTAATTTAATTCCTGAAGACATTGAGTTCAAATCCAGCTATGGTTGAACCCACCTTTCTCCATACGTAACCAAATTTAAATATGACATTTACACTCTTTATCATTTTTAGTAGTTAACGTTTTATTTTATTTTATTTATTTATGTTTAAAGGATATTATTTATCCAATTGTTGAGGGCGGTGGATTGGCAGTATCGGTAAAGGGTTGGACGCTATGCTTTGATGCATAGAGTTACGGCCCTTGCCATTCTGAGTTCAAAGCCTGCCAAGGTTAACTTGGTTGATAAAATAAAGTACCAGTAATGCGCTGGGTAATTGCTGGCCTTGTGCCAAAAGTAGAAACAATTATTTATTCAATTGTTTTTATATATTTTATGGAAGATGTCTTTAAACTTTACAACTTGTGAGACATGGCATGCTCTTTCCATCTTCAAATATTCCTGTACGTTCTTCTTCCTCCTCCTTAACTTCGCCGTTATCATCAACACATAATCATTACCACCTCATAACTAACAACAATAATAATAAATGCACCACTACCATTATATCGTTGGCATTGGTATCTTTATCATCCTTATTCTCACCTTTATCATTGGTTTATTGCCCAATTGTTTTTAAGTGATATAACAGTTGATGGGCCTAGAATAACCAACCTATTTCCTAGCAACATCAATTAATTTGTAAGACATAACTATCTGCTGCTAAAGTTGATACACGTAATACCATATGTTTAAAGGTCCAAAGTGGATAAATTAATGTTTGTAGTATTTACGACTTTCTGAAAAGCATTAGCGTCTTACACAAAACTAAAATCACTACAAGTGGGAATCAAAACAAAATCATACAGTTTGCCGGGAATTTAACCTTTATGATACCAACCCAACTGAAACTGTTCCTTTGAAAGTGTTGATACTTATATTATAATCTTTCATCATAACTTTATGTGAGAACTTTTTCTTACATTATGCTCCAAATATACAAAATAAGTTTGTTATTTTATTAGATTCCTCCAAATATTGAAACATCTAGACAGTATATACCATTAGACATATAGTAATGAAAGGGTTAACTTAAATATCAAGCATACAATGAATAAATAAAAAATGGGATTTACAGTGCACACCTATACAGATTTAGCTAGCCTACTAGCAATAAAGAACATATGGGCAAGAAGCAGTCATTTGACCTGTCTAATCTCAGAATGTGATAATCTGTCTAACAGTAAAACAGTAACAATGAAGATGATGATTCAATGTTTTTAATCAGAAATATGGTAATAAATAGTAGTCATACTTATCTAAAAGCCTTTCATCATAATTTATGTATGTGTCTTTGTTATAGTTCAAACATTAGTTCAATAATGAAAAATATTTATATTACTAAATCGTTTCAACTTCTTGATTACTTTCAAAATTATTTGTAAATTATGGGCAGTGACTTTCAGTAGTTGTATCATGTTACTTTCCCCTCTATTCCTCCATTCATTACTAAGCTTCTATGAGGGAAGGGGATTGGCAGTAACAGTAGAGTGTTGGACAAAATGCTTTGTGGTATTTAGTTATGACTTTCTGTTTTGAGTTCAAATCCAGCTGAGGTCAATTGTGCCATTCATACTACTGGGGTCAATAAAATAGAGTACCAGGAAAGTACTGGGATCGATATTTTTTACTTACCCCTTCACCAACATTATTGGCCTCATGCTTAAATTAAAGAAAAACCTTAAGGGAGTTGGTTTGGAAGAATTGTGAGAGCTTCAGATAAAATGCTTTGTGGTATTTAGTTTCAGCTCTTTATATTCTGAATTCAAATCTCACTGAGATCAACTTGGCTTTTCATCCTTCCAGGGTCAATAAAATAAGGTACCATTAAAAAAGTTGGATTGATATAATCGACCTTCCCATCCTAATAAATTGCTGGCCTTCTTCCTAAATAAGAATTCATTATTAAATCTCCATGAGGGCAGTGATTTAGCAGTATGAGTAGAGTACTGTATAAAATGCTTTCTGATTCAAATACAGCCGAGGTTAACTTTGCCTTTCATTCTTCCAGTGTTGATAAAATAATGTACGGGTCAGGTATTGGGGTTGATATAATCTCCTTCTGCTCCTCCTGAGAGAGCCATGGTGACAGAATCCTCAAACACTCATTCCAGTGGGTCCTGTCAGAAGCAGCCATCTCCAGCTGGATCCGCAAGTGAAACCAGCCAAGCTCATGGATGTTATCCAACCATCTTGCTCAAGGTCTACCCCTGGGTCTCCTGCCAGTTGGATTTGCTCATAAAATCTGTCCAGCAATTCTTTCCTGGGACATTCTAACCACATGCCCATTGTATCAGAGCTGTGATCTCTCAATTTGGAGAAGTAGTGGCTCTACCTGGAGTGAGTCTCTGATCTCCGAGATATGCACACTATCAAGTAACGTTACTTTCTCCTTTCCCAAAATTGCTGGCCTTGTGTTAGAAAAAATTATCAAACCTCCATCTTTGTTCATCACAAATTCCATCACAGCCAGCATCTACTGTATGTACGTTTGAACATTCTGTTTTCTCTTCATTCCAAGCAAACAGTTTTAAATCAGCCATAAAGAGAAAGTGTTCTACTTTATGTTCCCTATATCCATCACAGAACACTTGCTGTTCTTAGTTGAGAAACAGTCTTTAAAATACATGGAAATTTGTGTGTGTGTATACATAAATACATAGATACATACATATATACATACATATATACATACGTACATAGAGAGAGGGGAGTAATTTATAGATGTGAATATATATATTAAATATATCTGTATGGACATTAGATGATGATGATGATGGTTTTTTATTCCTATGCTCAAGCATACATAAACAAAAATATACACAAACACAGACACATACACAAGCAGCTGCCCCAAAATGCTACTCTGCAACCTTCCCATAAAACATGACATAGTTTCCAAAACTATTTACAAAGCTATTTGCATGAAGGTTTGATCTTATGATCATACCAGAATATATCTACACGTTTGAAAATAATGAATACAAATAAAACACTCCAATAAAAACAGCAATCCGCTGCATACACATTGAACCTGATATTATTCAAGTCGTGCATTATTGTAGAGGTCAGCTGCACAGCTGATGTGAATGCATTACCAAAAGTTGTAGAAAAAGAAAATATCTCTTGTAATTTAAGGAAGAAATTACATCTCTTCTATCCTTATCATATGTATATCATTTTAACCCATTTAATACCAATACTTAGTAATTAGAAAGTTGAATTCACAATCATGAGGCTGCAAGTTCAATTCTTGGACTGGGCTATGTGTTATATCCTTGAAAAAGACACTTTATTTCACGTTGTTCTTTCTGTCAGAAGTTGTGACTGGCAGATAGTATCAGCAATGGAAAGATCAATGGAAACATCATTTTCTTTGTCTGATTTGATGATGTCCACCCTGCTCAGTAAGTGAATGAGGTCTAGGATCTTGTCGATATCAAACCATCAAAAATCACACCTGTTTCTATAAACAAAATTGTTTGTTTTAAAGTGTTTATATTAATTTAAACACTTTATATAAGAACCTTTGGTCCCAAAACCAACTTATTAATGAGAAAGTTAGCTATGTTGCTAAATCTATCTAAACTCTTGTATTATTTTCAAAATTATTTGAAAATCATCTTTCATTAGAAATATGGAAACAAAAAGGGTTATGCATACTGGGTTCTGTAATAACAGATTTGAATAAAAGCCTCATAACTGGAGGGGAGGTGATTCAGAAAATAACAAATCAAACTGGCTCGCACATTCTAAATCCAATCAATTAATGGTAGAGTGAAGGGTTGTACAACATTCCAAAGATTCTCCATTTGATTTTTCTGGAATTAACGTATACACATGCAGCCATATAATCTGCATTTGACATACACACACATACATAAATGGTAATCAAACACACATGTGTACTAAAGAGATTATGCACAGCCATTACATGAGTGTACAAGTATATCAACACATACACCTACAACTATAGACACACTATCACACACACAAATCTCTGGAACTAACTTAACTCAACAAAGAAGCCTTATCACCCTGTTAGTGACCGGCTGGAACTTAAGTAAACCTAAAAGAACACACATACACTCATGCATACCCATACACATGAAACAAACAAGCCTGATTACATGCATCCACAAACACACAGATACATACATACACACACACACAGATACATGCATACATACATATATACATGCTTGCAAATATGTATACATGGATACATGCATATATACATGCATGCATACATATATATATACATATATACATACATATATACATATATGCATGCCTATATATATATATATATGTATATATATATATATATATATATATATATATATATATATATATATATATATATATACATGCATACACACATGTATACATGCATACATACAGACATACATACATGCATACATACATACAGATAAATAGACTTGTATGCAAACATGGATACACCAAAGATACGTTTGTATAGAATAACGATCTCTAAAATAGATGGATAGCAAAGTTGTCTCCTGTATACAGCTTTAGTTTCAATATATTTTTAACTTTCATATGTTATTTTGCTGTTATCATTCTTTTGTACTTTGAACAAAAAAAAAATTTCTTTTGCCTGTTTCTGAAAAATATAACTTTCCACTTTCAGTTTACTATGGATTCTTTCTTTTCTTCTATTGTATCTGCTTGTAAGAGTTATGTATGTCAATGTATGTATGAATGTGTATATGAATGTATATATGTATATATATATATATATATGTATGTATGTGTGTGTGTGTGCATGTAAAAATGATGTGTATTTGTATGTACACACACACTATATATATACTTATAATAGCAGCAGCATTTTAATGACTGTTTTTTTTTTCTTTCTGATAATGCTAATGATTTTAAGTATATGTATGTGTGTTTGTATGTCATATATGTATTACACACACACATACATACATATATATATATGCGCACACACACATATATATATATATATATATATATATATAATAGAAGAAAGAATCCATAGTAAACTGCACACACAGACACACATGCACACACACACACACATACACACACACACACACACACACACACACACACACACACACACACACACACACACACACACACACACACACACACACACACACGAATATTTTTATATAACAGAAAATGTAGAATCCATAGAAAACTAAAAGCTGAAATATATTTTTCAGAAACATGAGAAATATTTTCTTAAGTTCTATAAAAAAAAAATTGAATAAAGTCTACAAATATATTGAAATAATCTGGAAACTCCAGAAATATAACAGAAGAGAAAATAGACTCGAGTATATTTTCTTTAACAGTTGGTGAGGTCAATCTCATCATTACCATCAACATCATCACTGTCTTTATTATTGTCATCATTGTTGTCATCATTATGATTGTCATCGTCATTTTCATCATCATCTTTGTCAAAATTATCATCATCATCATCATGTTCATCTTCGTCCCCAACATCATCATCACCATCACTGTCAGCATTACCACCATCGTTACCAGCATCATTATTATCAAGTGGATTGGCAGTATTGGTAGAGGATCGGATGCCATGCTTTGACGCATAGAGTTACGGTCCTTGCCATTCTGAGTTCAAATCCCGCCGAGGTTAACTTTGCCTTTCATCCTTACGGGGTCGATAAAATAAAGTACCAGTAATGCACTGGGTAATTGCTGGCCTTGTGCCAAAAGTAGAAACAATTATTATCATCAAGCACGGCCTAGAATCAAAAGGCCTTAAAATTAACCTGGCTAAGACTAAAGTTCTAGTTTGTAGGAAAGAAAATAAGGCGGCGGTCCCTTCTGGGAAATGACCATGCTCAGTGTGTAGGAAAGGCGTAGGTAGAAACTCCATTTTATGTCCCAAATGCAAAGTATGGGTGCATAAAAGATGTAGTGGGATCACAGGTAAGCTAACTAAGAACATAGATTTTACATGTGGCTGGTGCTCTGGTGCAATAGGTAGCAGCAAGTGCCCACAGAATACTAGCTCTTTCAATTGCGCAGAGGGTTCTATAGAAATAGTGGACAGCTTCCGTTACCTGGGTGAGAAAATCAGCAGTGGGGGAGGGTGCTCTGAAAGTACAGTAGCTAGAGTCAGAACTGGATGGAAAAAGTTCAGAGAGCTTATACCACTATTAGCCGCTAAAGGGTTCTCCCTAAAAATGAAAGGCAGGTTGTATGATGCCTGCATACGAACAGCAATGTTGCATGGCAGTGAGACCTCGGCATTGTGTGCAGAGGATATATGCAGACTAGAGAGGAACAAAGCTTGCATGCTCCGCTGGATGTGTAATAGTAATATACGTGAAAGGCAAAGCATAAACGAACTAAGGAAAAAATTAGAAATAAGAGGGATCAGATGTTGTTTACTCGAGAGAAGGCTACGTTGGTATGGTCACGTGATGCGCATGAAAGACGACAGCTGTATAACAAAGTGCAGGGCAATAAAGATAGATGGTAGCCACGGAGTAGGCAGACCTAGAAAAACCTGGGATGAGCTGATAAATTCCGACCTCACACACTTACACCTCTCCAAGACAATGTCACTGGACCGAGACCTTTGGCGGTACTCAGTAATAGAGAAGACCCGCCTTACCTAAATACAAAGTAAAACCTACTACAGTCAGTAGGCATCTCTAACAAAATACACCCCCGTCCCACCACCCCCACCCAATCCACACCGCCCCTTTCAATGTAAAGTTATGTTGGTGCCACAACATCCAGGCCAAAACAAATGAGATCGTGTAGGTGTCACGACAAAAAAAACACACAGTCTACGCTGTAATGTGGCCGTGTAGGCAACACGGTAAAAACCTCCCAGACCCACACTGTAAATGTGGTTGGTATTAGGAAGAGCATCCAGCTGTAGAAAACCCGCCAGACAGTCCTATGCGAGCAAGACAACCACTCTTGCCTCAAGTGGGAAAACTCCCGTCCAAACCCATGCAAGCGTGGAACATGGACGTTAAACGATGATGATGATGATGATGATGATGATGATGATGATGATGATGATTGTCATCATTATCATCATCAATTTTATGGCCATCATCACAGATGATTTTATACACACATATAACAGACAAGGAAATACATAAAGAAACAGAGAGGGGTGATAGATATGTTTCTTTATTAGCCACAGGGGCACAAAAGAAGGGGACAAATACAAAGGGGGAAGTTTACATACAATAAAAACGTGTAAAATATTATCACAAATGCAATTTAAAAAATTAGTCGATTTTCCCAATAGGGGGAGACAGTTCATATGGGTAACACATACCCCCGAAAAAATGTGCAACCCTCATCTCCAGGAGTATGAAGAGTTTGTACCCCCTTCCTCTCTTCCTCTTTTTCCTCAACCTACAGGCTGATATGGAGAGAAGGCCCATTCACTCGGGCCATTCTCGCCACTTTCACCCACCTTGTGATAGATAGATAGATAGATAGATAGATAGGGAAAGAAAGAGAGAGAGAGGGGGAGAGAGTCAGAGACAGACATGCAGAGAGAACAAAAGAGAAAGAGGGACATAAAGAGAAAGAGAGTAATCCAATTATAGTACAGAATGTGTTCTCTGCACCAATTATATATTTTTTAATGTTGTATATATTAATAATAATAAACAGTCTTGATATCTTTTTATTAATTGATTTGATGTATTAATTGGTTGATATTAGTTGTATTGATTTTTATTGATAACCCTAATTAATTTGTTCGATTATTGCTACTAACACTACTAAATCTGTATGAGTAGATTTTCTTTCTGGAATCCAATTCAGTTTATTGAGTACGACAGTGAATGGGATGGTGTTACAATACCACAGGTGTACAAAACGTCGTGCAATATTGTAGTCATGTGATTTCGTAAATCTAAAGTATATATATATATATATTTATTAAAATAACAGATGTGAAAGCAGCGATTCTTTGCTTAAATTTTAATCTGTTATTTTAATAAATATTTGCTCTACGGTTCTTATATATTTGATATATATTTATCCTTTGGATTTTAGCCTTCACATTTTTTATTATTACTATATATATATATATATATGTGTGTGTGTGTATGTGTGTGTGTGTGTGTGTAAAAGGTAAACAGAAATAACAACACAATCGGTACAGTATATGGAGGGTATATATTAGGTTAACGCTTGATATAGCAGGAAGAGGATCTTAACGTTTCGGACGCTAGTCCTTCATCAGAAGAAAGAATGAGAAATGAAATAGATTAAGCGGTTGGGCGGGATGGAATTGAAAAAAATGTCTTTAGATAAAAATAATACGTCCATTTATGTTGACATCTCTTGCAAAACTGTTGGTGGTGGCATTTTGTGTATGACTTGTTTTTTTGAAAAGTGGATGATGGCACACGTCTACTTGAAATGCAAAAAGAAACGTTTTGTAAAAAGCGCTATAGTTGAGCACGTGCATAAGCATGAGTTTGTGTGTGTGTGTGTCTTATTATAGGTCTGAAGCTAAGAAAAAATGTGTGTGTATATGTGAGTAAAAGAGTGTGTGTGCATGTAAGTACAAAGCTATGAGCAAAGAGAAAGCGATAGGAATCTAGGGGTGTGATAATGGACGGGTTATTAGAGAAATTGGGGAGGTGAGTTGAGTCCAAGAGAGGAATAGGACCCAAGACGGTGGATCAGACTTTGTTCAGTCCTGGTGCGCGAGGCCTGTGATCCATGATGTAAAAGGACACCCAGGACTGAAACATGTATGGAAGAATGACCAGAACAGAAATGACGGGCAAAAGGAGTCTGATGTCCCTCAAAAACTGAATCTGATGTCCCTCAAATGATCGGCAAAACGGTCCGCCATACGACGTCCCGTTTGTCCAATATATAAAGACCCGCAAAGGGAACACCGGAGGGCATAGACAACGTGGGTGGATGTGCAGGTGAAAGAATGGCGGATACAGAAAGACCCGTTAGGGCCTGTAAGAGTGATAGGGTGGAAATAAAGGGACAAGTGTTGCAGCGGGAACAAGAATAAGGATGAGAGCTGGGTGAAGTCGTAGGAGAGGACGAAAAAGAACTGGGAACCAGGAGGTCGCGGAGGTTTCGGGCGCGCTTAAAAACAGTAATGGGTGAGTTTGGAAAAAAGCGAGAAGTGACGGGGTCAGAAGAGAGGATACGGAAGGAACGGAGGATATATCGCCGGAGTGGTAGGGTGATGGGGTGCTAGGTGAGAGGGATAGGAACATGGGTGAGGTGAGAGGGCCGTGGTGCGGTCTGTTTCACGGGCGCGAGTGAGAGCATATATATACATACATACACACATACATATATATATATGCATATACATGCTGGGCCCATGGTACAATGTGATGACAAGTGCAGAGAGATCTCCAGATATAAAGCAATGCCTGTGCCGTGAAGCTTTTATAGTGAGCAAAGGCACTGCACAAAGCCAGTCCCACTCTCTTAACCAAGATGATATTTACCAAAAAGAAGAACAAGTCAACATCATTGGATACCATCAGGGTTGCAGGTGTTATATCAGAGTTTTCCTTCTCCTAGAATTCTGCCTTGACAAAGGCTAAGGGGTCATCTCTCCCGGATATGTATATATACATACACACATACACACACACACACATATACACACATATATATATCCCTCACTTTGCTTATGTTATGTATCTCATGCACTCTAACATTATACATCCACCAGAGCTTACTCGACTCATTTCTTTCTAGTCTCCACTGGTATTCTACAGTCAAGGCCAAAGTTTCACTGCCATATAGCATTGCAGTTCACATACATGCATCATACAGTCTACCCTTCATTCTGAGAGAAATGCATTTTGTTGTTAGCAGCGGTAATAGATCTTTAAACATTTCCAGTCTGTTCTTATTCTAGCTATCCCACTTTCAGTGCATTGTCCTCCACTTCTAATTTGATCACATAGGAAGCAAAAGGTGTCAACAACTTCTATGAAGCCCCTCTGGCAGCTGAGGGAATATATTTCATGTGTGATCTTTGTGCTCATTTCCCCTGTGCATCTGCTGCATATAAAGTCTATCTTTTTCTTTAGTCCACTTGCAATCCCATTACATATCTTGTGCATCCATAATAACATTGTGTGCACCTTATAGAATTCCTGCCCACCTGTTTCTGACAAATTAAACAAAGCCACTTTCCTGATGGTATCACATACCTGTCGTCTTTTCTACTTATTAAGACTTTCGTCTGCTGAATTTACCTTTAGGCCTTTCAATTCTAGGTTCTTCTTCTATGCTTGAAATTTTGCCTCTAACTCTTCATCTATGAGACTAGGTCGTCAGCATACAGGAGCTCCCATGAAGTGTCAGTTTTAAACTTCTCAGTGATGGCCAGAATGGTAATGATAAACACAAGTGGATAGATCTCTGCATTTCAAATTCATGACTGTACTCATTGCCAACCCTTATTCTACACCACACTTACCACAAGCCCCATGACCCCACACACACAGCAATAGCTGCTACCTCTCTGTGAAAGTGTTTGTGATGGGAAGGGCATCCAACCCTGGAGGGTTTGCCAAACAAAGGATTGAGAGGACCCTTTAATCGTGTCAAGGTCATGACATCCACCCTAGTTTTGGTGATCTACACAATAAATGTACTCAGTTTTTGCTGTAAAGAGGTTGGTGCTAGGAATGGCATCCAGCTATAGAAAGCTTGCCAAACAAAGGTTTGGGAGGACTCTCAGCCTTTTTGTGCACTCGATGGAATATGAGATCTTACATAAGCAAGACACAGATCCTTGACCTATCTAGTTGATCTGCACACACACACACACATATATACATGCATACACACACCCACAAACACACATATATTATATGAAATAAATTTCAGGTATCAACTTTTTATAGGCAGCTTCTAGTTTTTGTATTGTAGGCTGAATATGCAAGTACAAAGAATATAAGGCAACTTATTGATTTGGCTGTGCTCGACGTAGTCATTGAACTGTTTTCCACCAAGACATAGTTAATGTTAGTTGTTTTTTACCAAGTAAGATAAATCAATCCAATATTGGTAATACACTGAATTTTAAATATACAGGTTAATAGAAAACAAGAAATATTTGCTGATATTCAATTATTCATTTATTGAAAACTTGAATGGTTTACATGTGTTTCAATGTTTTATGTAATTAGACTATGAAATCTATATTATTACATACTCCATTATTCCCAACTGATCGATAGTACTTAACATACCTCTTCAGAGAAAATTTAGTGAACACATATATTGTTTGTGGCATATATTAATGACATAGATGCCAACTTAAAGAATTCCACAGTACTGAAATATGCAGATGACATCAAGTTGTACCTTGAGATAAAAAGGACAGATCCTGAACACTATAGATCTTTCCTGCAATCAGACCTGGACAGAATGCAACAATAGATCACGGACTGGCAACTCAAGTTGGCTTTGAGCAAGTGTACCACCATGCATTTTGGGAGTAAAAATCCAGCGTCCACATACTCTCTCCACAATACTAATATCAAGAAGTCTTCTTGTAGGCATTACTGTCAGCAGCAATTTGCATTGGACGAAGCACGTCTCTAAAATTGTCAAGAAGCATCACTCAGAAGCATCACTCAGAAAAACCTTTGTCAGTCACTCTCCAGCTATCTATTTAAAGCTGTATGTAGCTATGGTGCAGCCACACTGAGAATTTGCATCACCAGTCTGGAACCCCTATCTTGCTCAGAACATTGACCTCCTGGAAACTGTTCAGAGATGTGCAACCAAGCGAATACCCTCCATCGGGCATATACCATACTCTGAACACCTTGCTTCCCTGGGTATGGATACATTGAAGCTCTGACATCTGGCAACTGATTTGGTAAACACCCACAAAATTATTAACCATCTTGCCAACAACAACCCTGAGCACCTTTTTGATTTCCATGTGTTTAACACACGTGGGCATGCCTACAAAGTCAGAAAACAGCACAGCTCCTATGACCTTCAGAAACATTTTTTCACGCTGAGAGTTGCTGAAGCTTGGAACAAACTACCTGCACCAGTTATTAGCTGTCGAGACACTGCATCCTTTAAAATCTCCGTGCTTGCTGAGATTCCCCAACACTACACGTGATGCCCCCCCCCCCCTCCATACATGTATTTCATGACTCATACACTGTTCATTTTCCTGAGATTTGTACATTATTCTATGTACTATACATGCACCTTTGATGAGTTGTAGTGCACCTGAGCATTGTACACAATAATTTCATTATATATTATATTATAAATATATGTTCACTAAATTGGGGCACTACCTAATAAAAGATGGACACAATAATAGCATTGAGTGCTTCAACTAGCATCACCGCTAGGAACTACAAGTTACCCACCTAATAACATATTTATATATTAGAAAATAGAATAGCTTTTACCGTATTTTTGACGAAAGAAATTTTAACCTGATAATGGCCTTTAGAACCCTCAGATAAATGGAAAAAGATGAGGTCAATACTCATCTTTTTCCATTTATCTGAGGGTTCTAAACCCCATTATCAGACTAAAATTTCTTTAGTAAAAAATATGGTGAAAGCTATTCTATTTTCTAATTTCAAACCTGCTCACTGTTTCAAAACATACTTACTTGTCATATATATATATATATACACTCTGTAATTGTGGTTGGTGTTAGGAAGAGCATCCAGCTGTAAAATATCCGGTCAAATTTACAGTCCTCACCGGTGCAATATTCGACATGACCAACTCTGGCCAGACTTGCCCCGCGGCGTGCACAACCAGTCTAACCCATGCAAGCATGGAAAAATAGACGTTAAACGGTGATGATGATGATGACGATATACACACATTATACAAACATACATATATGTGCATGAGTATGTGAATATATGTATGTATGTATGTATATATGTATGTATGTATATATGTATGTATGTATATATGTATGTATGTATATATGTATGTACATAATACACAAATACTCAAGATGAAAAGGTTAAAACATTTCATTCTTCTATTACATGTTTCTACAAGAATGAGTAGAAAAAATATAACAGAATAAACAAAAATGGTGAAAGCCTTGCTAAATTTCTGTATATAGATATATCTAGATATTTTAATCTGAATATTGACTCAACGAATCAGATATTAAACTATGTTCATTCTTGTATCATCTGAAAATTCATAAAATATATATAGAAGCAATGTCATTGAAGAAATTTCATTTCATCACATCAATAGCATGACTCATTTGATTTACTTACAAGAAGTAAAAGCCCTGCATTATGACTGAACCCCAAACCACATGGTTACAAATTAAACATTTTAACTGCACAGACATGTTTGCTTCTATACATACAAGCATACACACACACACACACACTTGCACACACACACACACATACATACATACATACATACATACATACATACATACATACATACATACATACATACATACACACATACATACGTACGTATATATATATATATATATATATATATATATATATATAAAAATAAAATAGGAAAATGAAAAAATGAAAAAATATATATTTTTTCATTTTTTCATTTTCATATTTTATTTTTTTATATATGTATCGACCTTCAACCTGACACTGCTTTGACTGATACACTCCCTTCCCTGTATATATCACATGCATGTATGTGGTTGCACGTGTGTGTGTGTTTATACGCGTGCTTTCATACTTGTATGTGTATATATTTCAATCCTGAGTCCCTGAGTCTGTATGTACGCTAACTCTATTATCTTACAATTTCTTTTTTCAACATATATTATATACGTATTTGTGGTCACACATACACTGATATGCTTGCCCTCATGTATGTACTTATGCACACATTTTTTCACTATACACATGCATTTGTACATACACACATTTATACACACATTTATACACATACCCTTACTATATTTCCTTATTTTATTTTTATATATCTCTTGCATTACTTTTATTTATATATTTTTTTTGCCCGTTAAACTTTTGCCTTTCTTGAGGAGATTTTTCAAATATTTCACTATGTTTTAAATTGCTTGTCTGACGAAAGAATGAGGACGTTTCTTGGATTCGTCTTATTCGGGAAAACTCTGGTAATGAGGTAACTATATTGTATTGTTTATTATACATTAAATTTAGCTCTGCAACTTACATAGAGCACTCTTCACTCCTATGACTTTTTCAATTTTCAACGGAAACTTCAATAATTATATATATATATATATATCAGAAACCGTTTAATAACATAAAAACTGCTGTAGGATATTTTAAACACGATAAAAGTTTTTGATCCTAGTTATTGAAGTTAACTCATTAATACTATTGTCTCAACACATGCATATCAGAACAAAACATATATTAGACAGGAACAACAAGCATTTTATCCCTTTTCTATGCTAAAGTAGATGTTAAGCTTATGAGGACCCCATAACAAGATACATACTCATCATGCAGTCTTTTTTTAGGCAACGTTTTACAGCAGATACCTTTGCTGGTACTACCTCCATTAGTCACCTTTTATGACATGCAGGTATACAGTGGGATTAATCTAAACTGAATGCACTTAGCAAAATTACAAGACAGGGATGAGAGAAAAAAGAAATCAACTCATTTCTTTATATTTATCACACAATCTTGTACAAGTTCTTGTTATATTGTTGACAGAATATTAATATTTATATGTAGCTGATTTATTGATATATTAATGTGTGTGTGTTTGTTTGTATGAATGTTTTTGTATGTGCGTGTACATTCATTGCTGATTTATATATCTATGTCAAAGGAGCTACCCTTCTTATTACTTATTCGATTCATATTACATCTTTTCTTTTTACTATGTAAAACATTTTTTGTGTGGGAATAAATTACTATTTCCATTGATTAGTTTTTGCATGGTTTGCTAAATTAATATGATGCTTTTATTATTACTATTATGACGATGATGATCAACATTATCATTTCCATTATTTATAAATATTATTGGTAGAACTAAGACAAAATGCATTACAATATTTGATTCCAGATCTTTACATTCTCCGCTCAAATGCCACCAAGGTTAACTTTCCCTTTCATCAATTCAGAGTCAAGTACTGATGCTAATATAATTAACTTTCTTCTTTCCCAAAATATTTCTAGCTTTGTGCTTAAATTAGAAGCCATCATACATATCATCACCATAATCATTGGCATGGTTTGGAAGGGCTTTCACATGTATGGATTGGCATTTTTCATGGCTGGATGCCCTTCCTACTGTCATCTACTTACAATGTGCACTGGCTGCATATTTCATGACACCAGTACTACAACTTTACATAGTAGACTGCATGTATTTTATCATGGCATGATTTATCACTTTACAAAGTGTAGTGGGAGCATTTTAAAATGACACAAACATTATATATTTGATTTTTATGAGTTCACTTCACAATCAAGTTATTCTAGGTTTGATCTCATTCTGCAGCCCTTTAAGCAAGTATCTTCTACTATAGTCTTACGTATAGACATATAGAATCTTCACAAAAACTCATCATAATATATATGTATATGTGTGCGTGAATGAGTGTGCAGAGATAGAGATAGATAGAGATATTTTATTTTATAAGATTGTGTTCCCACTTCAATATTTCTTGTTAGGAATATTTTGGTATACCCTTATTGTGCTACTCCATACACTGTTATTATTGCTACTTTGATTTGAAATCATATGAAAACCAATAGTATAGCACCAAGTATTGTATTAGTAAATTTAGGTTTTACATTCAGTTTAGGTTTTGTTTGTTAGTATTTTTTTTTTTTGTGTGGATGCATCGATTAACTACTTTAATCTTCACTTGGAAAAAGTTTCTCTTCTTTTGAACAGAAGTAGTTTTCTTTTATTTATTATTTGTATATATATATATATAGTTTTCTTTTATTTATTATTTGTATATATATATATATATATATAAAAGACAAAGCTCTCCTAATATGTATATATATATATATATATATCATCATCATCATCATCATCATTTCATTTTACATCCGCTTTTTCCCTGCTTGCAAGGGTGGGATGGGAACTGATGCTGGCTTGATTTCTACAGCTGGATGCCCTTCCTAACACCAACCTCATTTACAGTGAGTGCTGGGTGCTTTTTTGCCGTGGCACCTCCACGACCACTTTACAGTGGAATGATAGGGACACCAGTCCCTATCATCTCATTTCTACAGCTGAGTAAACTGGAGCAATGTGAAATAAAGTGCCTTGCTCAAGGAAACAACACATCACCCGGTCTGAGAATTGAACTCACAACCTTTCGATTGCAAGGCCAATGCTCTAACCACTAAGCCATGTGCCTCCATATATATATACATATTAGGAGAGCTTTGTCTTTTATATATATATATATATATATATATATATACACACACATAAATATTGGTAGAGCTTCACCAAATATTTGTTTCCAAAATATTCTATTTTTCACATCTTTTATGTTTCTGTAATCCTTAACTTGTATGGTTAGTTTGTATGATGAGCTAGATAAGTAGATTATAGAACCAAGTTACACTGATTTAACAGTAACTATGAATTGTGTTTCTAAATTCTCTTTAGATGAATTGTCGATCAGCTGAAGTCATGAATGGATATATCAGTATAGCATATGAAGAGGTAGTTGTAAAGGTTGATGGTTGATAGCTTGTCAATGGCTTTTTATGTTGCCCACAGTTAAGAAAATGATGATCTCTCTTGCCTTTCAGGGTAGTAAAATTGCAAGTGTTTGGGTCAAGTCTCTGATTTGAAGACTCGTTCTTCCTTCCTTCTCACTACTCTTAGACACTCTGAAAATTGCTATGGACACAGCATTTTCCTTCCTGACTAAATAGAGATGTTTGTTTTATTGTTGCTGTTGCTGTTGTATTTAGTTTAGATCAGCCTTGGTTGAACCAATCTGGTAATATACATAAAATTATAATAGTATCACTAAATCAAAACAGTGTGTTTCATCAAAAATATGGCAACAAAAGGGTTAATACTAGTGTCTGTTTGGCATTCAAAATATCTATTGGTTTTCACAAAGTATCTTGGTAAATAGTAGGTGAAAAATGCTGACAGTAGTTTCTCTAGTAATTCTGCTATCATTCATTATATCTCTCAGTAATACCATTAGGCTAATCAGATTGTTGGTTCTTTTACATTTCCATCACTTATATCTGATATTTCTTTCAGTTTAATGGTGGATTATCAGAAGCATTAGAGTGCCACATTCAATGCCTTGCAATATTTATTCTAGCTCCTTGCATTCTAGGTTCAACTCCCTCTGAAGCCAACTTTGCTTTTCGTCCTCCTGGGATATATAAATAAAACACAAGTTTAGAGCAGTGAACTGGTGAAAATGTTAGAATATGTTATAAAATAATGCCTTGTTATATTCGTCTGGCATTTCTGAATTTAAATCTTCCTATGGCTACTTCAATGGTAGAGTTAATTGTTTACCCATTTTAACAACTTCACCTGGCTCTTGGATACCTTTAGCAGTACCCACTCTATTGCAAGTATTCATGTCATGTCCCTAGTTCAAAGTAACCTTCGAGCCTCCCTCAAAACATTTGTGTGTCATGGAATGGGCCATGAACACTGCTCTCTCTCATGATTAAGGAATACATTTTTTAAATTAACCTTGTCATAAATGAAATTTTACTTAAAATATCCTACCTACTATAGATTAAAACATATTTAAACGTTATTAACTCATCTTTTTTTCTTAAATTTCTTTTAGAATGGTTTATATTAAACGAGTTTTTCTTCCAATGCTGTTCAAATTCAGTATTGATTCTTCTTTAGTAAAACTTTCAGAACTATTTTTCATTCCTTGTATTTTTTAAAATATGTTTTATAATTCAAAATTTTATTTATAATTTTTTCTGTAAATCCTTTATTCTTTAGAATATTTTCATATTTGATATTTATAGGTCTGTTTAACATTTATACATTCTTGTGTATATATGTGTATGTGTGTGTGTGTTTGTGTAAGTTTAAGACATTCACCTCATAACCATTTGGTTCCAGGTTTGATTATCACTCTGCAATACCTTAAGAAAGTATTTATGCATTTCATTTGATCCATCATAGTTGATTGATTGCTTGGATCAAACAACCCTGATTATTAAAACAAATATGGCTGAACTAGAGAAGAAATTCCAAACATGGAAGCATGGCCTAGAATCAAAAGGCTTTAACGTTAACTTGTCTAAGACTAAAGTTCTAGTATGTAGAAAGGAAAATAAGGTACAGATGCCCTCTAGGAAATGGCCATGCTCTGTGTGTAAGAAGGGAGTAGGTAGAAATTCCATTATATGCCCCAAATGCAAACTATGGGTACATAAAAGATGTAGTGGGATCACAGGTAAGCTATCTAAGAAAGTAGATTTTATATGTAGCAGATGCTCAGGTGCAGTAAGTAGCAAGGGCCCACTGAATACTATCTCCTTCAACTTCCCAGATGGTTCTATAGAAATAGTAGACACTTTCTGTGACCTGGGTAATAAAATCAGCAGTGGAGGAGGGTATTCTGAAAGTACAGTATCCAGAGTTAGAACAGGATGGAAAAAGTTCAGAGAGCTAATACCGCTGTTGGCCACAAAGGGCATTTTCTCTAAAAAGGAAAGGCAGATTGTATGATGCTTGTATACGAACAGCAATATTACTGATAGTGAGACCTGGGCATTGTGTGCAGAAGACTTGCATAGATTAAAAAGAAATGAAGCTTGCATGTGCCAATGGATGTGTAAACAAATTGAGAGAGAGAGACTAAGCATAAGAGGTATCAAATGTTGTGTGCAGGAAAGGAGATTGTGTTGGTATGGACACGTGATGTCTATGAAGGACAACAGCTATATAAAAAAGTGCAGAGTGATCAAAATTGATGGAAGCTACGGAGTGGGTAGACCAAGAAAACCTGGGACAAGGTGATAAAAACTGACCTTGCTCATATATATATATACATACAAACGCACATGCATACGTGTAGGCAGTGAATTGGCAGAATCATTAGATCATCTAATAGAGAATGCTTAATACTATTTGTTTTAGCTATCTCTCTGCTTCTTCTTCTCCTTCTTCTTCTTCTTCTTCCATTTATTCCTGAGAGGGTTGTGGGGGCAGAGTCCTCAAACACTCCTTCCAGCAGGTTCTGTCAGAAGCAACCATCTCCAACTGATCCAGTTGGATCCCCAAGTTAGATCAGAGAAGCTCATAGATGTTATCCAACCATCTTGCTCGGGGTCTACCCCTGGGTCTCCTGAAAGTTGGTTTTGTCCTGCTCTCAGTATTTAAATCTGCCTGATGTTAATAAATAAAGTATTAGTTAAGTACTGGTGCTATTTCTTCTGTTTTGCCTTCTCAATTGTCCTCTCTCTCTAGCAAAAATCAGTTGTATTCAAAACTGGTGAGGGATGAGCTCCACCATGTCTATATTGCCCAATGCCATGATGTATGCTATAATTGGATGGTGCCCCCTATCACACTATCAGCAATTTCAGAAACACAGCATATACATACACACACACACACACACACACACACACAAAGCATGAGTAGAATAGCAACACCACAACTAGTAATTAAGGACAAAATGAAGACATATAGACACACACAAACTAATAAAACAAATCAGACACACACAGATAGAACAAACAACCAACTAATGACAAGTAAATAAACACATAAATAAATAAAAACACTCACACACACTTGGATGTAACACATGTGCAAACCAAGAACACAACACACAAAAACAAAATGGTGTAGGACAGAATAAAGGAGTGACAAAAAATAAAAACCCAGTTACTGAGAAGTGGCAAAACAGCTTTGACAATATATAAATAACCATCCGGTTATCATCGAACCTACCAACCAGAAATTTATAATAAATTGAAGTGAAAACCAACAGGTACATGTGTTTTTTTTGACAGCATGACCTTCCCAAAGTATAACGATATATCATCATCATCACCGTTTTACTTTCATTCTTCCACGCTAGCATGGGTTTGACGGGTTGTCCTGTTGTGGGCAGTGTCCAGTCAGCTGACCTTGTCTTTCTCAGACGGGAACTGATTCTGGCTTGATTTTTACAGCTGGATGCCCTTCCTAACACCAACCTCATTTACAGTGAGTGCTGGGTACTTTTTTTCCGTGGTGCCTACACGTCCACTTTACAGTGTGGGCTGGGTGCTTTTTTGCCGTGGCACCTCCACGGAGAAAGGAAAACTAAAATAAAGAAAAACAAAATGACAGTTGACAATTTTATATTTCATGAAATATAAAGTAAAATTGTTAACTATCATTTTAAAATTTTATTTCTGTTTTAATCTATTCAAGTATTAACACCTATATATTTATATATATAGGAGTTAATACTCAAATAAAAGTATTGAATATCATCATTTTTCATCATCATTTCATTTTACGTTCGCTTTTCCCTGCTTGCAAGGGTGGGACGGGAACTGATTCTGGCTTGATTTCTACAGCTGGATGCCCTTCCTAACACCAACCTCATTTACAGTGAGTGCTGTGTGCTTTTTTTGCCGTGGCACCTCCACAACCACTTTGCAGTGGAATGATATGGACCCCAGTCCTATCATCTCATTTCTACAGCTGAGTAAACTGGATCAATGTGAAATAAAGTGTCTTGCTCAAGGAAACAACACATCACCCGGTCTGAGAATTGAACTCACAACCTTTCGATTGCATGGTGTATATGTATGAACGTTTATGTATACATATATATATATATATGTATACATAAACGTTCATACTTATGTATACATAAACGCTCATACATATATATATATATATATATATATATATATATATATATATATATATGTGTGTGTGTATACATAAACATTCATACATATACACCATGCCATGGGTCTTGATAATAAAATCAGTTATAAGGGTTCTATTGTGACATATGGCTTATCTTGGGTATTTTCAATTTTTACAGAGACTCTCATTTCCCAGGTCTGAGCACAGTTGATTCCTTTCAGAGTCAGAGAGCGATATATATTGAGAAATTGAGATAGAGGGAGAATCAACTCCAGTACTGAACTGGTCATTTAATGCTTTTTGAAAGGATACAAAGCGCAGTTGACTTCAGCAGGAATTGAACTGCCAATAATTCTATCTAGTTTTCTAATGACTCTGTCATTTCACTGCTTATACATATATATACACATTCATAGAGATATAAAATGGAAGAAATAGAGACAGATAATTATGTAGAGGAAACATGTGGTTGGTTGTGTGATAAATTATAGACACGGGGTGAAAAAACAAGATTCACATAAAAGAACTATACTTTTTGATAACTTCGCACATGAAAGATTTTCATTATCATATATTTACATTTTTGCGTCATTTAAAATTTAAATGTTTAAATTACCAATTAATTTCATACAAACAATTATCCATGATCATATGAATTTTCATGTCTAAGAGTATATTTATATATACATATATATGGGTATATGTGTGTGTTTGTTTCTTTGTTTCTGTGTATATATATATATATACATACATACATATTTAATGATATATATATGTGTGTGTGTGTATATATATAATGCACTAGGTAGAGTGTGGGATTGTATGTAACCAAGGTTCGAATCTCCAGTTCTTTTAAGTGGTCGGTAGCTCTTCTTGAGCACTGACTTGGTCTGGGAAGACCAGTCCAACCCTTGCTAACAGGGAAAATGGATGTTAAATGACGATGATGATATATATATATATTTTATGGAGGCACATGGCTTAGTGGTTAGAGCATTGGCCTTGCAATCGAAAGGTTGTGAGTTCAATTCTCAGACCGGGTGATGTGTTGTTTCCTTGAGCAAGACACTTTATTTCACATTGCTCCAGTTTACTCAGCTGTAAAAATGAGATGATAGGGACTGAGGTCCATATCATTCCACTGCAAAGTGGTTGTGGAGGTGCCACGGCAAAAAAAGCACACAGCACTCACTGTAAATGAGGTTGGTGTTAGGAAGGGCATCCAGCTGTAGAAATCAAGCCAGAATCAGTTCCCGTCCCACCCTTGCAAGCAGGGAAAAGCGAACGTAAAATGAAATGATGATGAAAAATGATGATATTCAATACTTTTATTTGAGTATTAACTCCTATATATATAAATATATAGGTGTTAATACTTGAATAGATTAAAACAGAAATAAAATTTTAAAATGATAGTTAACAATTTTACTTTATATTTCATGAAATATAAAATTGTCAACTGTCATTTTGTTTTTCTTTATTTTAGTTTTCCTTTCTCTAGTTCTAACTTGAAGTGTACAGTATCTCCCCAGAAAATCCTACCCAGATATTTCACAATGTCTTATATAAGTTATCTAAATACAATAATATCTAAACATGCTCTGCCAAATGAGCACTCAGTTCTGGTAATAATACAAACTTTGCAGGCAGAAGGAATGCATATTGCAAATACAAAAAAAACATATTTTCATTTGTATTTTTTAAGAATAACACAAATTTGTGGAATATGAAGCATTATCTACAGAACCAAATCAGAGGGAAACTAATAGTAAGGTAATGAATCATCATCAGCATCACCAGTTAATTTCCGTTTTTCCTTGCTGGCATGGGTTAGATCAGTTATCCTGTTTTTAGCAATGTCAGGTGACTATGCCTTGCTCATACAGAACTGATTTTGGCTTGGTTTCTACAACTGGATGCCCTTTCTAGTGCTAACCTCATTTACAGTGAGTACTGGGTGATTTTTGTCATGATACCTTCATGACCACTTTACAGTGTGGGCTGGGTGCTTTTTGTCATGACATATAGACAAACATTTTACAGTGTGGGCAGGTCACTTTTTGCCATGTTGCCATCAAGACCACTTTACAGTGTTGCCTGGGCACTTTTTGTTATGTCACCATCTCAACCACTTTACAGTGTAGGCTGGAGGCTTCACTGAATGTATACTTCAGCTTATTCGTAAAAATAAAAGTGAGAGTAATCTACTCTATACATGTCTATGCAGTCCTGTTGATAGAAGCTTTATCTGAAAACTGTGTTTTATCCTTTTGTTTATGCGTTTGAAGGCACGTTTAATGATGTCCAGCAAGTTTTTAGAAGTGTTTATTGATAAATGTAGCATTGTATGATATTTAACTTCTTAAAGAGCTATATGCTACTCCAATATTGATTTTTGATTTAGGCACAAGGCCAACAGATATGGCTGATTCTTTATTTCATCAACCCCTGGAAAGATGAAAGGCAAATTTGACCTTGGCAGGATTTCTACACAGAATGTATTGAGCCAGAACAAATACCACAATAGCATTTTATTCTATGCTCTCTACACCAATATTAAACTATTGAAAGAACTTATTTCAACGTGTCAACACATACCCATTTGCTGTTGTAAAGATATTTAATGCTAACAAAGACATCGTATTTACAATGAATACTAGTGGATGGATGTTTATGTATGTATGTAGTTATGTATGTATGTATTCTTGTATGAGCTTGCATATGTATATATTTATATATTATTTTCTGTAAACTATTCCTGATAACATTTCTTTTTTAAGTCATATCTACACTTTTGCCTTGTCCACTATTTAAAGCTTTTTAATAATTTGCCTATAGCAAGTTTCTTTCATTTTTCTGCTGTTGCTTCATCCCTCTCTTTCTCTCTCCCTATATATATACATATGTACATGTGTGTGTGTGTGTATATATATATATATATACACAGACCCACACACACACACACACATACATGCATATGTATAACCCCTCCCCACCCTTCTCATCTCATAATCACTCTCCTCCACTTCCTCTAGAATCATATCATATCTACCTCTCAGAAGTTTATGTAACTATTTTTCTATTTTCTTCTGCCTAGATAACTAGATATTTGTCTTACATGAAAATATCTATAAATCTTACAAAACTTTATGTTTCTTACCTTGTATATCATCATATCAACAGGAGCTAGGGAGGTTGGTTTCCTTGATGTTCATTACACATCATAGGATAATTCTTAATTCCACATTATTGGTTCCCTTGGGGGGTTGGTGGGCTTTAAAACCAGAACATCATCTTTTCTGTCAAAGGTTTTAAGCTACTTCAGATTTTCCTCAATGTCTTCTGGCAAACAATGACAATCCTCCTTACTTCATTACAGGGCAGCATCAAATGATAACTGGAATGGAACTCTTTTAGTTTTGATGATAGTTGCAGCTGTGTCAGTTGTTCAATCAAAGGAACAGCTTGCTCTTAATTTAATGTAGAATTGGTTGAGACACATGCACACTTAACATAATTTTCAGGGAGATTTAGCCCAATAGAGTGTAACAAAAGGGTTAAATTTCACTTCAATGCTTGAAAAATATTAAACTTTGACAAAGTGCAGATGGCTGTGTAAAGTTGATAGCAAATAACCAACATCAATTATGTTAGACACTATATAGAAGGAAAACCAATTAAAGGTTATATATGTATGAAGATATATTTATATGTTTAAGACATATTTGGTCTCAGAAAGACAATACATGTTTTAAGAATATGAATATATTTTTACATATAAAATTAACTTTTCAAAATATCAATTTGCTCAGATTTATGGAAGAATGAAGCATACAATTAATTACATAATTTATTTAAAATTTATAATTACAATTTATTAATTTAATTGATGAGGAAATTTTAATTTGATCCAATAAAACCAAAATTTCTATTGTGATTCTTATTTAATAACAGACTTATACTCCATGATCAAATTTCATAACTATATTGTATAGATGTTTATTTATTGAAGACACTCTTATTAGAAATGTTACAGCTTGATTCCATTCTTATTACTGATTCCACAATTGTAAAGTAGGAATAAAACCTGTTATATTTTTATTTTTTGCTACCGAGTTGACCATTTTGATACCAACATTACCAATGTTAGCTCTGATTCTCACCATCATCATTTAACGTCCATTTTCCATGCTAGCATGGGTTAGACAGGTTATCCCATTAGAGGCAAGTAGGATGAGGTGACAGTGTCTTGCTCATATAGGACTGTTTCTGGCTAGGTTTCTATGGCTGGATGCCTGTCTTAATGCCAACCACATTTACAGTGTGTGCTGGGTACTTTTTGTCATGACACCTATATGACTACTTTATAGTGTGGCCTGGGTGCTTTTTCATTCTATGAAACAAAACCACACATTCCAATATCAAAAAAATCTGCCAAAATAATTTTATATAGCAACCATGTGTTATGTTATTATATTAGTAACAAAAAAATTAATAGTTTTTCTAAGTATCTCAAACTTCTTTATTAATTAATTAAAATTAAATGCATTACATTAGAAATACTGTCTCGGAAAAATTAAATATAAGCTAGCAGACTTACGTATTCTGTTCAGCAGCAAATACAGTGACTCTAGTGAAATGCTAATTTATTGAGACTGGCAGTGGAAAGTGGAGAAGAAACAGTGATACATGGTTATTTTGGGAAATCACATGGCTTAGTGGTTAGGGTGATTACAAAATCATGAGTTCAGTTCATGTCTAGTCCACTCTAGTTCACCTCTAGTCCACTCAGCTGAGAAAAATAAATCACATTTGCTCCAAGCTTTATTTGTTTTCACTTTTCCCTTGAGCAACATTGGTGGTGGGGAGAAGGAAGAGGGGAGACTTACACAAATAGGTAATTGCTGATCTTCCACAAAAAGGCATCTTGCTCGGGCTGAGAAAGTTTCCAGGAACAAACCCATGGTCAGTCATGGCCAAAGGAGGCTTTGAGAGGTTACAGCCACAGACAGAAAGTGACACATTAAGATGCTAATTTATCCTCATATTATAGGCCTGACTCAAATGCTTGCAAACAAAATGGATTCCACTGAAGCATCCAAGGGTCATGTGGCACACATCTCTGTGTACTCACTTTTACTCACAATGCTATAATAGAGGATATTTGCCCAAAGTGATGTGCAGTGGGATAAAATACAGAACCACTTTGTTGCAAAGCAAACTTGTTAAACACAAAGCTACATGTTCAGATCTTATGTAGTTTATAGCCCTGAGAAAATGTCTAGTCTTTGTGATTCAGTAGTGTTTATGCTATAAATATGTTATCTACCTAGTTCTGACTTGTTGGATAACCACTTGATCTAAATTAATATTTTACACATTTTCATAGAGCAGTGGATTGGCAAAATTTGTAGTGCATTGGATAAAATGCCATCATGATATTTGTTCTAAATCTTTACATTCTGAGTTCAAATCCCATCAAGGTCAACTTCGCCTTTCATCCTTCCAGGGTTGATAAAATAAAGTACCAGTCAAGTACTGTGGTTACTTTAACCAGCTTTGCCTTTCCCTCAAAATTTATTGGTCTTGTGCCTAAATTTGAAATTAATGTTTTTTTTTTATATTTTCTCTGATCTAAACATGACTTATTTGTTTTTCTTCTTTTTCTTTCATATTTGGCAAATCTTTTGAACCATTCAGGTGAGTAAATTGCAATTTTTTTCTTTCAATTACAGCAGTATTCACTTGCAGGATATTTAATTTGAAATGAAGGAATTATGTATATCTGATTAATAAATCCAACAGGTTGTTTTTCTTGAAACCATGTCACAATTTAACAAAAAACATCCCAAGTCTGATCTCTGCAAAAGGTATAAGAGGAAGGATTCATAATGGAAAAAGACTAAAAGTTCTGATTGATTGGGAGTGGGGGAAAAGTAACAAAGAAGAATCTTTTAAAATGAACTTTCATTCTGTGAAATCAGTCTCTTTTTTTCATTTTTCTTTCAGTTTCTCCCTAATGTCTCTTTCTAATCTCCAATTTCTCTCTCTCTCTCTCTCTCTCTCTCTCTCTCTCTCTCTCTCTCTCTCTCTCTCTCTCTCTCTCTCTCTCTCTCTCTCTCTCTTTCTCTCTCTCTCTTTCTCTCTCTCTCTCTCTCTCTCTCTCTCAAGGTAAGTTGATTAAATGGATCCCAGTACTTAAATGGTACTTTATTTTATTGAGCCTGGTATGATAGAAAACAAAGATGACCTCTATGGGATTAGAAATTAGACTGTAATAAGCCAGACAACAAAGCATTTTGTATGACAGTCTAAATATGCTGCCAAGAATAATGATAATAATAATAATCAGAATCTACTTAACAAATTATAATATAACACTGAACCACTTAACACATGGAAGACAATAATTTTAAAAAAATGAAAATACATTTTCCCAGAGTGCACTGAGCTGTTTTTGATTCTGTCGTAACAGCACACAGTTTAAATAAAACTACTACTACTACTACTAATACTACTAATAATAATAATAATATTAATAAAACATAGAGGATAATACAAAACACAGAGACTGACGATTTACATAAAACAAGTAAAAAGACGATAACCAATAACAATAAACAATACAATTATAACAATAAAATTCCTCAATAGTGGGAACACCACCCAGGGGTAACTTATGAACCCAACAGATCCTAAACCACCCTACTCTCCAAGAGCACCCTATAACGTGCCCTTCTCCATTCTAAATTCTTGGACATGATATACAAGTTTGCCTCTTCTGCCTGATTTTCAGAGATAGCTTCCTTACGGTCTATTTCTGGATGAGAATGGTGAACACACTGCTATTACCTCATCCCAGTTCTTATCCATCTGGAGGTCTCGCCAAAACCAGACTCCATGCAACTTTACTGGTCTGTCTGTCTAGCATCCAATAATGTTATTGAACAGCATAGATTTACCTCTCCAGGTGCTGAGCTTCAAACCCGCTAACTTTTCCAGGTTGATCTTTTCTCCCGTCAACCTTTTATATTTCTCTGAGAAGCTGCTGATCATCTCAGTTTCTGAGGCATTTGACAACATCATAGTAACGTCATCCACACATGCCGATGCAGCCCTTCCTTGTCCCTGTTCAAGTCAGATGCCCTGCAACAGCTCCAGCTTTCACAGTATTAGCTCAAGTGTCTGTGTGCACAGAAGAGAGGAGAGAAGGCATCTTTGACGGACTAAGCACAGCATGGTTTGGAAAGTTCTGATAGGTGGCCATTTACTTTCACCACCAAGTAGATGCTGCTGTGCATAGCTGTGATCCAGCCTCTGAAGATGAGATCAAAGCCAGCTGCTTTGATGAGAGCTTCCAGGTATTGATGATTAACCCTATCGAAATATCTTGATTGATCCAAACTGATCAGAGCACCACTGAAGACAGGTTTATTCCCTGCCCTTTCTATGATATATTGCAAGAAGTGGAAGTTATCGTGTATGGAACTGGTCGGGATTGCACATATTTGCACCTCTCCCAGCAGACTCTTGATGACACGTGCCAATCTCATTGCTAGCACTTTGGCCAAAATCTTAAACTGTGTTGAGCAGAGTTATTGACCAGAAATTATTTATAACCTCATCTGTGCTCTTGTCATTTCTCATCAGCCTTACTATGAACTGTAAATACCCACCTTCTGCTGCCAGTTACTGTAGATGGCTTCAAGGAGCTTGGAGAAAACAGCTGGCATGTATATATATAACTCATAGTCGGTTTCTGTCTCATAGAACTGGCTAAGGCCTCCCGAATCTCAGCTGCTGTTATTGGCTTTTTGCAGCACTCCATATCAGCCACAGAGAGTTGTGACTGGCCGTCACAGTAGGAACTGTAGTCGACTCCCATCTCCGATCCCCCACTCACTCCGAACAGTTGTGTAAAGTGCTGCTAAAAGACTGCACACATCTGCTTGAAACTAAGTAGCATGCACCTGTCTTGGACCATCAAAGCCCAAGCTCTGGTTTTCATGTTACACTGTGCCTCTGCCATTCAGACCCATTGAACAGATTTTGTTTGTTCATTTCTTAGAGTACATAGCTTTAGCTCTGACAATGTAGCCTTCATGTGTCACATTGAAGAAATGGTCTAGTGCCATTCTCACAGCTAGTATGTCATTTGCAATGCCACTCCTAATTGCCTCTTCTGATTTAGCTACTAACTTCCACTTTTCTATTTTTTCTTCTTACTACTTATTTATTAAATGCTATTAGTTCTACTCTAATCACTCTCTTGCGACTACCCCACCACTTGTTGTTGACAAATGATCCTGACAACTGATTCTTAACTAATGTGCTAATCCAGTCACTGTAGGCTTTATGTGCTGGGAATGATGTGTTAAGCTTCCAGTAACTGAGTCCCTGTCTACGTGTTCTATCTAGGTCAACCATGCAGATCAGGAGTTTGTGGTCTGTATAGACGACCCTTTGAAATTGTAAACATTATATGCTATCCCTTTCTGCTAACCCAATAAAAAACCTATCTAAATAAGATATAGATAACACTCTGTCATTGATCTATATCCACACTGGTACATTTAGGAAATCTAGCCGGTGCCTGTCAGAGATTTGTAACTGCCTCATAAGGTTCTTGAAACTGTTGAACCCCATGCTTCTATCAGCTACTCTCATACAGTCCAGCATGTTTCTAAGATGCCATTCCAGTACCCAGTAACATTAAAGGGTCATTTTGTGGCACCTTAAAAATCCTGGTGCCAAAAATTTCCTCATCTCTCTCGCTATTTTTACTTCATGCTATGAGTGCCATCAATTCCTCATTAGACCTCGTCACTAGCATTAAGTTTGGTTTCTGTGTGGTTGGTTCATGTTGTTGTGTGGGTTTACGTTTTGTGGGTAGTTATGGTAGGGATGGTGGTAGCATTAATTGCATTGACGATTATTGTGTTGGAGGCTTTGGTGTTGTAGTAGATGTGTCAGTATTTGTTGTGGACGTGTTTTCTGTGCTTTCTGGAGAGTGTGTCAGCATGAGGGAAGATCATTTTTGAGTGAGTGTTTTATTTTTTGTTTTGGTGGGGGTTTCAGGGTCCCCCCACATCCTGATGATGAGGAGGACCTGTGTTTGTGAATTCTGTCTCTGATATGGGTGAGAGTGTGTGTGAGTGTCTATGGATGTATTTGTGTTTAGAGGAGACAGCGAGACAGAGGGAGAGGCAGTGCTTCGTTGATAACATTCTGGGTATGTTTCACATTCTCTATTGTTAATAGTTGTAGTGTTCCTTCTGCTGTCATTGTTTTTTTTTTTCTGGTGTTGGTGCTGCTGTTGCAGTTGTTGGATTTGCAGTTGGTTTTGCTGCTGCAACCGAGGTTGGTGCTGCTGTTGTTGTTGTTGCTGTGGCTTTTGGGGGTCCTGGTATTAGCAGCAAAGGGGTATTGTTGAGAGAAGAAAGCTCTTAAGAGAACAGTTTGCCCACACAGGTGACAATGAAGTCATCTTCCTTCAAACATAACATGCAGGTCCACCTCTCCTTGAAAGTGAATGAGATCTATTGTCTTGCGGATGTCATTTGGTTTGATCCCAGATCAGCTTTCTCATCTGTTTTTTTTTTTCACCTCCCGTAGAGTGTTCCTTTCTTCTAGGATGATGCAGTCCAATATCCACCAGATATTCACTTTGGGTGAGATCACTGAAATCATGATCCTTACGGTTCTTCTTCCTAAATAAGATGTGTAAAGCACATGCTTATTGCTCTAACACCATGGAGTGTTTAATGGCCAGAGTTTCACTTTTAAAGAGAACTGAAATGCCTGCATATTGTCTGGCCATTGCAGTATGCTGAATATTGGGGATTACTTCTTTCACTTCCCTTTTTGTTTGATTTTCTGGCTCTGGCCGTTTCATTTTTGTGGACACACATTTGTAGATCATAGTTTTTTTTTTGAGGTGAGAGGGTTCTGCCAACACCTCGGGCGAATGGTTCTATTTTTATTAGTTTGGGCACATGGGTCAAACATAACTCCTTTTCTATAATGTTCATGATGAACAGTTCTGTTGCTTTGGCAGCCGTTGCTACAAATATAGTTGTTACTGTGGTCGTTGTTGTCAATGTTGTTGCTGTGGTCATTGTTGTTGTTATTGTCTTTTCTCTTGTTGCCATTTGTGTTGTTGTTGTTGTCTGTGTGACGATTATTTATTTTTTATTTTTATAGGGGTTTCTGTAATATTTTTTGCTGTTATAGTGGAGTGTTCTTGCTTTTTTTGGCATTCTGTTTTTTTTATCCTGTGATGGTGATGGCGGCATTGAAATTTTTTGCAGTGGGGAAATTAGTTTCATACTTTTTCCATTCTGTGTTGTTGCTGTTGTTGTTGCTGCTACTGTTACTAATCTTTACAATTTTCCTGTTCTGTGGATAGCTGACTCTTCTTTTCAACTGATGGACATTCTTGAACATTCTTCAACTGCCATCATTCTATTTTTAACAATATTTGAGGGTCTGTTTGCTAAACAAACCCTGATTTAGCCCATGGGGTTTATAGAGGAAAACCTAACCAGCTTCCTAAGATCATGTTTAGTTGATCTATGAAGCAGTAACAAATGTTCAATATATAATTTTGAGTAGCAATAGAAATAATAAACTTACAGGAGCAATGTGCAATACGTATTGACAAATGAATGAACAAAATATTAAAAATGATAATAATAGTTTTTAACCAAATACATTTTCCTTTTTTTTCCTGTTTTTGTTTATATTCCAGCTAATGTCACCATGAAATCTATTATTATTTAAATTCTAAAGGTCATACCGATTAATTCCTTTCATTATTAATATTCTCATTCCCATATAGCATCAAATTCCAGCACATAATTATCTAATTAGTTTAAATTTTCTGATGAATTTTTTCTTTCTCCCCCCCCCCCCCCCCCCCCCCCCTCTCTCTCTCTACTTATCTGTCTATCTTTCATTCTTTTTTTAATTCTTTTTGGCTTTCTATTACATTTATCCAATTGGCAGATAATTTCTTTGCTTTCAGCTACTCACTTCAACTAAATTTGTTGATTGTTCTCTGTTGAATATCAAAGAACACTGAAATTATCGAAAAAATGTATAATAATATATTTTTTAAAAAGTAGGAAAGAAAGAAGAAAAAATAAAGAAAGACGAAAAAGAAAATATATTTCAGTAGGGCAAAGTTCTTCTGATTAACATGGTTATTATAGAAGGAGACATATCATTTATACAAGATTATTTTACAGTCTCTCAACTAAAATCTATATTTTTAACAATAAGTTGTATTACAAAATACACTTAAAGAGAGGATTTTCAACTCAAAATGAAATTCAAATTTTCTTTAGAATAAATGTCATTAATTAAATTTTATCGCTATCAAATTTGAATGGGTAGCAGGAGTGGATTGGAAGAATCTGAAGAACACTTGACAAAATTCCTTGTGGTATTTTATTGTTTCACTTAACATTCTAAGTTCAAATCTTGCCAAGGTAAGTTTTGTATTTTATCCTTCCATATGAGTTTTTAGAGAATTTCATCAGTGGACAGCTTCAAGTTTTTAATCCAAGCAAAATGATGTCAATATGTGAAGTTCCGATCCTTTCATGAGAGAGAATAATACATGATTTAGGGAAATTACACATGTGAGGGTGCTTGCCTCTGATAGTCGGGTTTATTCTGGAACAGTGAGTTTCTTTCAGTAGTTCAAGGCAACAGTCCTCTTCTCTGAGAAACTGTATCACATTTTGATCCAAAATCTGTGGAATTCCTTGTTTGGTTTGAAACGGAGGGCCACTTCTTTAAGAGACTTCTTTGACACAAAGTGATCCTCGACTTGTGGGACTACTTTATTAGCGGTGGATAGGCATCGTCTTTTCTGGGAAACTGTTTCATACAGTAATATAGGATTTGTGGGATTCTTTGATTAGCTGTAGGTAAAACTCTTCCTCACTGAGACACAGTGTCACATATTTTTATACTGTATATTCATTTCAGTTTTTATTTACATCCAATTTGCATGTAAACTCCAATATTTTCTGTATTCAGTCTCTATACTGTATTCAGTCTCTATACTGACACATTCATCAAATTCCATGGAGAAAAATGAAATTATCATCATAACCATTATCATCCTTGACTGGGTGGCTAATTATGTCCTTGAGCAAGCCACTTTATTTCATGTTGCTTCAGTCTAATCAGCTGGTGAAAATGTGTACCTGCAATTGGAGTCAGCCTTGTCACACATTACATCACATTAAATCTCCCTGAGAATTATGTAGGAGGCACATATCTGTGGAAAGATAGCCACATGTTAATTTCGTGAGCAGGTATTTCTGTTGATTGAATCAACTGGAGCACTTGTCATCGGAAACAACAGAGGTCTAACAACAACTATTATTACTACTATTGCTGAATTTTACTGTGGAAAAAATGTTCTGAAACAGCTATCATTTAGATATATATTTTCTCAAACATAACTATGATTTATAGCCTTTTATATATTGTAAATACATATAGGAAGAAGTAGTGAGGTAAATTGTTATATGTAGTCCTCATTTGGAGTGAAAAATATTTATTATTTCTATTATTTTTCAAGATAGAAAAAAATGTTCTAACTGAAAATATATTTTCAATAATAGCTGCAGGGGGTGGGATTTTCATAATAGTGGTAGTCACAGTGCTATTTTACTTCACTGTGGGAAGATATAAACAAAATATTTGAAATAATTGCTTAAAATAATTGTGATAATACCAACATTAATAGCAACACCAACATCAACAATAATATGAACAAGAGTATAGAACAATGTGACATTAACAACTGCAACAACATTAAAAGCCATAGTAACAGTGGCATCTACAGCAACAACAACCAGCACAATGATAATAAAAAGAAAGGATAGCAAATAAAGTAAAACATTTATATGTCCTCTTGCTGTAGGGGAAATATATCCAGACTAAAAATGATAGAGAACACATGCCCTTGCAAATGAATCCCTATCAGCTTCAATGATAAGTGTTCCAGTTGTTCGATCAACAGGGCAGCATACTTATGAAATTAATATGCAAGTAGCTGAGCATTTCACTGATACATGAACCCCTAATGGAAACCTTAGAGAGATTCAGAATGATCAGCCTCAATCAGGTCACCTGGATTACAGTGTAATGTTGTAAATCCCAAAACACCCATTGACTCCAGAATAGAATGAACTGCCATTCAATTTAACAATCAGTGTTCCATTTGCTTGATCAATTGGACAACCTACTCCTAAAATTAACGTGAAAGTGGTTGAGTATTCTGAAAACATGCATATCTTTAATGTAATTCTGAAAAAAGAACTTAGAATCAAAAAAGATGAGAGTAAACTTAGCAGAAACCAAAGTGTTAATAAGGAGGAAAGAAGATAAGGCCCTGATCCCATCATGGAAGTGGCCTTGCTTGATCTGGAGAAAAAGAGTAAACATAAATTCCGTATGATGTGCACAATGCAGAGAATATATGCGAATGCTGGAAAGAAATGAAGCAAGCCTATTTTGATGAATGTGCAATATTAATGTACAAGAATGACAAAGCATAGACAAACTGAGAGAGAAATTGGGTATAAGAGGAATGAGATGTAGTAAGAGAGGTGACTGGGTGAAGAAGTGTCAAGTAATCCAAGTGAAGGAAAGCCATAGTAGAGGAAGATCAAAGAGGACTTGGGTAGAAGTGGAACAACAGATGTAAAATGATGATGATGATGATGATGATTCAATGTGAAAATCCTCATGACAAGACAGGCCCTTTGAATTGCTAGTACAATCTATCTGATAGGCTTCCAAATAGTTTTTGTCTTCTCAATATCAACTCAAGATGCCATACAATAGGATCAAACTCAAAATCCTATGGTTGCAAAACAAACTTCTGTGCTATATGCCACGTATGGCTTTAGGTAAGCAGTGAAAAGGACATAATATTTTATAATACATCCAAGAAAAAAAAAGCTAATTAGGTGGGGATGATGTACTGAATAACATATACAAAATATTCTAAATGAATTGATGACATCTACTGCTTAGTTTGCAAGAGAAAACAAAAATTGTCATGTGCGTGTGTCTCCCATGTCAGAAGATGACTTATTCAGGGCAAGTGTTATGTACTATGTAAACTAGATTGTCACTAGTATTCCCTTTCCACATCACCAATGTTGTCAAGGGGAAAGACAACGGTCAATATATATTGACACTAGAGTCATTTTACACTTAATCCTTTAGCATTTAAACTGGAATTCTTTCATCTCTTTCTGTTCAAACAGCTGTAACCAGCCGTTCATACTGATGTTAAGGTATTGTTCTCAAATAAATGATATCAAAATCTCATAGATACAATATTATCTGAGATAATTATGTGAGATAAAGTGTTTATCGTGAAAATATAATAGTAAATACAGAGTTAATGTATTTCTCAGAAAGATTCCGTGTGACATATGAGTAGTGTGTTTCAAAGTTGAATTACAGGTATAGTCAATTCAGAAGTCTTTCAAACAGTTTCTGCCTACCCAATTTCACTCACAATATTTCGGTTGACCTAAGGTTGTGGTAAATGACTCTCGCCTAAAAAATTACACAGTGGGATCGAATCTGGGATTTAATGATTGCGAAAACAAACCTTAACGATTTGGCTATGTTATGTTTACTTGAAAAAATAATAGCCTTGTAACATACTGGGTCACAATGAATCTCCTGAGAAATACATTCAGGATACATGTGTTTGTAAAATGCTCAACTATTTGCATGTTGATTTTTTAAGCAGGCTGTAACATTACTCAAACAACTGCAACAAGCTTAATCAGTACCAACAGAGGTTCAACAATTATTTTTGAAACTATGGACCTCATTTCTAGAATTGTGAAGCTTTATTTCAAGACTAGAAATAAACTATACTAATATATAGAGTTAAGAGAAACTTCGAACGTGCTGAAAAAGAAAAGTTGAGATGGGGAGGGGGGGGGGGGGGGGGGGGGGGGTTGATAAAAGGTGAGATAAATGTAGCAAGATAAAGCTAGATAGAGAGGTCATGTAAGGAAGAGAGAGAGAGCGATTGCAAGGAAGATGTTGAGATAGAGAAGCATGTCATAGAGGATAATAGAGAGATGGTATGTCAGAAGAAGAGCTGGTAAGGATGGAGAGAAGCAGAGATTCTAAAATAAATTCTGCAAAGCAGGACATGAATGCTTTTGGGGCCTGGGCTTGTGTGCATGCTTATGTATGTGTGCTAATATGTTCCTGTATGTGGGTGTCTGTGTGTATGTATATATAAGTATATATACTCACACGTCTTACACACAACATATCTATATATATATCCAGTAAGAGACATACAAACACATTCACTTTCAAACATACACAAACTCATATATATATATATATGAATGTATGTATATCATCATAATCATGACATCATTTTTACATCTGTTTTACCATGTTTTATGCAGACACTGTGGGGATGGGCATGTGTATATATATGCAATGTTTTTGTAGATTTCGGTAACTAGTGATTGTGTGTGTACATGTATATGGGATGTGTTGTGTGTGAATAACACTGTATATAAATGTGTTTCACTATCAATATGCATATATATTTTGTGTGTGTGCACATCCATGTCTGTGTAAATGAGTGATGGTGTGCATGTGTTTGTGCAGGTTAGTGTGTGTGCTTGTGAGTCTGAGATTGTGTATGTGTAGATATGTGTGTGTGTATGTGTTTGGGTGTATTTCCATTTTTTCAACTGTTACACAGACTGGCTGGATTCCTTTTGATCTTATTCTTTGATTCTCTTTTCTTCTCTCATTTCCTCTTCTACCCCCAACTCGGTCATTTCTCTTCCTGCCTCTCCATTTAATTCTTTCATTTCTCTATTTCTTTCTCTCATTCTTCTCTCACTTTCTATTTCACTATTTCTATTCCATTCTTTTGTTCTCTCTTCTCATTTTCCTTGTTATCACTCTCTCATTCTTTTCTCTCTCTCTCTCTCCCCTTACTCTTTCCATCCCCATTTTATTTATTCTTCCTTTCCTACTAGTCTGCTTTTCTTCCCTCACATTTCTCTCTCTCTCTCTCTCTCTCTCTCTCTCTCTCTCTCTCTCTCTCTCTCTCTCTCTCTCTCTCTCTCTCTCTCTCTCTTCTTCAATTTATTATATCCTGAGGAGAAATTCTTTTTCATTAGTCAGCTCTTCTATTTCCATAGCTTCCAGCAAACCTATGTTCATTGATAGATGTTGTCTCTTGGTGTTTCACTTCTCTACTTAGTACTAGCCACTCTAGCTGCGACTTTTGCCCATGCTGGCTATAAATTCTCAATCATCAGTAGTCCTTCTCAGATCTCCTCAGCACAATGTCCCACACCACATCGTTACACTTAATTTAAGTAGAATGTAATCCTTGATGAGAAAGATATAAACATTTGTTATATTACTTTACTACAACCAAAAAGTAAGTGTTCTCTTGTCACATTAGCTGTGAAGCAAAATGGCCCCAAACCAACACAGTAGCTTCTAAATTGTCATTGAATTTGCTAGAAATAGAAGCCAAAGTCACTAAAATCACATCCTGTCATCTTGAAAAAAGAGAAATCTATTGATAGCTTTCGATATTCCATACCTGGAAGAAGAATGGTGTAACCATGGTTAGAAATCCCTTGATCACATATCTGTTTATTCAAGACTGACTAGGGATTAAATAAAATCAACTATGTGCCTCAAGCCAAAAAAAGCTTCATCCTACTAAAATAGCAGCCAAATCTGAGGAAAAATCTATTCTTTGCAGTTTGGACCAATTTTCAAAAATGAAGTACTTGTAATGTGATAACTTATTTTTTCTGTTGAGAAAGCATAAGTGATGCATAATCCTGTATTTTAGTGAAGTACACCCTTGTTATATCATGGAATAATTTATGTCTATTATTGCCAAGTTTATATTTATATTATTCTCACTTAAATCTCAAATAACATTTGAAAGAGATATGATCTCTTTGTAAATATTGTTAAATGAGTGTATGTATTGTTTGTTTTACTTCTTTTGTATGCAACTTCCACTTAATAGGCACGGTTTTGAGTTGGGATTTTTTAATATATGGTTATTTATGTCTTGGATAACAAGTGTTTGGTTTCTAGCTGCTTTTTGTGTTGTTCCTGTTAGTCTTATAGTATTTTGGTGATTAGTATTAGGATGTCTTCTACATTTGACAATATGCTTAGTTTGAAAAGTGAGTGTAACCAGCTGCTGTTTCTTTTCCTAGTTCTGCTTGAATTATTTGAAGCTATTCATTTTGTTATAAATAGTTTTTCTGCCCAAACTTGAGACAATTGATAGGACATTGCACTGCTATAGTACTATTCAACACAGGTTGAATATGCCGCTTAGTTTTTTCTTTAGTATGCATAGTCCTTCAAATTGTTATGTCTCTTGTCACAGGACACTTTGAATTGAAAAATAATGACCCTTGTGAAATGGAATATAATGGTACAATTGACAAGTGACGGCATGATAATTACTTAATTGGCCAATGAAAAGTGATATACAGGTAAAGAAGTTTGGGAAAACAGGATATATTTATGTTATTACACAAACAATCAAAGCAGCCACAACATTGACCCATAAAAAACAATCATTAGAATTTAAAAAAATAAATGACATCCTGCATCTATTGAAAAACAACCAATGAAAAATAAAATCTGCCAAAGAATACAAAAATAACCATAACAATGCTTTAATTTAACAACATTTAGAAGCCAGCCAATAAAAATAATGGGGCACACAAAAGTAATAGGTCCATACATGTTGCCATCTCTTAGAAAACTGGTGATGCTGGCGATTTGTGTATAATAATAATAATGAAATTATTGTGTACAGTGCTCAGGTGCAATACAACTCATCAAAGGTACATGTATAGTACATAGAATAATGTACAAATGTCAGGAAAGTGAACAGTGTATGAGTCAAGATATACATGTGTGCATGTGTATGGAGGTGGAATATCAAGTGTAGTGTTGGTGAATTTCAGGAAGCATGGAGATTTTAAAGGATGCAGTGTCTTGGCAGCTAACAACTGATGCAGGTAGTTTGTTTCAGCAACTCTGAGCATGAAAAAATGAATGATATACTTATTTAGAAAAGTGTATGTTGGAGCACATAAATTTGAATGGGAAAAAACCATTCTGTATATAGAGCTATACATTTGCACCTGTGGTTACATGTGTGTGTGTTATTAAACGTTCGTACAAAACTAAGAGGATATGTGTGTGTATATGTAAGTAAAAGAGTGTGTGTGCATGCTTGTAAGTATATATTCATATGTATTAAGGCTAATAGGTGAGTCTTGTTTATCACAGGGTCATCAGACAAGAACTCTTGTCTGATGACCCTGTGATAAACAGGTGAAACTCCAGAGTAACAAGATTCACTTTTTAGCCTTAATATAAATTAATATTAAACTCTACTTCCATTTTCTCAGCCATCAACCCGATACGAATATATATCTATATCTATATATATATATATATATATATATATATATATATATATATATATATATATATATATATATATATATATATATAGAGAGAGAGAGAGAGAGAGAGAGAGAGAGAGAGAGAGAGAGGCACATGGCTTAGTGGTTAGAGCACTGGCCTTGCAATCGAAAGGTTGTGAGTTTAATTCTCAGACCGGGTGATGTGTTGTTTCCTTGAGCAAGACACTTTATTTCACATTGCTCCAGTTTACTGAGCTGTAGAAATGAGATGATAGGGACTGGGGTCCCTATCATTCCACTGCAAAGTGGTCGTGGAGGTGCCACGGCAAAAAAGCACCCAGCACTCACTGTAAATGAGGTTGGTGTTAGGAAGGGCATCCAGCTGTAGAAATCGAGCCAGAATCAGTTCCCGTCCCACCCTTGCAAGCAGGGAAAAGCGGACGTAAAATGATGAATATGATGATGATATATATATATATATATATATATATATATATATATATATATATATATATTACTTTTTACATATATATATATATTTATATATATATATGTGTGTGTAAAAAGTAACAGTGGAAACAGCATGGAAGTATATTTAAAGCATCTTTTTTTTCTTTTTTTTTCTATTTACTTTAATCCAACAGAATAACATTTTTTTTTAAAAAAAGGGTGTTTATAAAATATTGCCAGTTTTGACGAGTAAATTCATCTTATCAAATATTAAATTAAAAATGTCAAAGATTAAAATTGGAAAAATTGGAAGTTGAAAACAATCTCTTCATTTCTGTGTAATGAGAATATAAGGGTTTATCTAGAAGAATCATTCTTTATATATACTGTTCTTTGTGTGTGTCTATTGTGTCAAGTGAATGAATATTGGTATATAGTGGTCGAAAGCTCAAGGTTTTTTTGTGGGTTGAAAAGAAGACAGGAAATCAGAATTTGTCATAGATCTATTTTTGGAGTAATGGTTGTTTTTGAAAAAAAAGAAAAAATATATATATATAATATATATTTTTATCTCAAAAAGAGATCTCTGGCTAATTCTGGTTTCCTGTCTTTCTTTCAATCCACAAAAAAACTTTGAACTTTCGACCACTATATACCACTATTCATCCACTTGGCACAATAGACACACACACATGCACATACGCAGAGAGAGAGGGACCTTATAAAAAGAAATTCAATTAAAATTTAACCAACTGGTGAAATCCCACTACCACACCCACACAAAGATTCCATTATGTCCAGGCGTATACATATGTATGTATTTATTTATCACACCAAGTATACACTATATAAAAAGAATAATTCTTCTAGATAAATTCAGATATTCTCAATACACAGAAATGAAGTGACTTTTTTCAACTTCAAATTTTTCAACTTTTACTTTTTACTTGTAATCTTTGATTTGTATGGAACTTTATCCCCCTTTAAAGTAATGGCACAGCAAAAAGCACCCAAAGTGGTTGTGTAGGCGCCATGACAAAAAGCACCCAGTACTCACTGTAAATGAGGTTAGTGTTAGGAAGGGTATCCAGCTGTAGGAGCAAGCCAAAATCAGTTCTGTATGAGCATGAAATAGTGACCTGACCGGACATTGCTAACAACAGGATAACTCGTCTAACCCATGCCAGCGTGGAAAAATAGAAATTAAATGATGAGGATGATGATGATTATATATATAGATATATAAGTGTGTGTGTGTTTGTGTGTATGTGTGTATATGTGTGTGTGTATATGTATGTATATATATGTATATATATATATGTGTGTGTATGTATATGTATATATATATCATCATCATCATTTTAGGTGCGCTTTTCCCTGCTTGCAACGGTTGGACAGGTCCTATTCAGCACAGCATCTCTCCACTTGTCACGGTCCTTTGTCATCTCCTCGGTGAGTTTCAGCGGTCTGAGGTCTGCTCTCACAACCTCCGCCCATGTTTTACGTGGTCTACCACTACTGCATCTTCCTTCTACTGGGATTTCTTGGCACTTCTTTACCCAGTGGTCATCCTCCATGCGCATCACATGTCCATACCATCTCAGCCTTCTCTCCTGCACACCATAGCCCTCTTATACCCAGTTTCTTTCTCAACTCATTCACGCACATTGGCATTGCACATCCAACGGAGCATACTGGCTTCATTTCTCTCCAGCCGTCGCATATCTTCTGCATTTGTTGCCCATGTCTCACTACCATGCAGCATCACGCTCCTCACACAGGCATCATATAACCATCCTTTCGTACGCAGGGAGAAACCCTTCTTTGTCAACAGAGGAAGCAGCTCCCTAAACTTCTTCCAACTCATCCTTATTCTAGATACTATGGCCTCGGAACACACCTCCGTATGCAGTAGATGTACAGGGAAATTTGACAGTAATAACGCAGTGATAGACACATTTTTCAAATGCAGGTGGGTTCTATAGAAGTGGTTGATAGCTTCCGGTACCTAGGTGATCAGATTAGCATGGGAAGGGGATGTTCCGAAGCCATAGTATCTAGAATAAGGACGGGTTGGAAGAAATTTCGGGAGCTGCTTCCTCTGTTGACAAAGAAGGGTTTCTTTGTCAACAGAGGGTTCTCTCTGCATACGAAAGGCCAGTTATATGATGCCTGTTTGAGATGCACGATGCTGCATGGTAGTGAGACATGGGCAGCAACTACAGAGGATATGCGACTGCTGGAGAGAAATGAAGCAAGCCTGCTCCATTGGATGTGCAATGTCAATGTGCATGAAAGACCAAGCATAGATGAGTTGAGAAAGAAACTGGGTATAAGAGGAATAAGTTGTGGTGTGCGGGAAAGAAGAGTGAGATGGTATGGATATGTGATGCGCATGGAGGATGACTGCTGGGTAAAGAAATGCCAAGAAATGCCAGTAGAAGGAAGACGCAGTAGAAGGAAGATGCAGTAGAGGTAGACCATGAAAAACATAGGTGGAGGTGGTGAGAGCAGTTGCTGAATCTCACAGAGAAGATGACGAAGGACCGTGACAGGTGGAGAGATGCTGTGCTGAATAGGCCCCATCCCAACCTTGCAAGCAGGGAAAAAGCAGACGTAAAATGATGATGATATATATATATATACACATATATATATATATATATATATATCAGGTGGAAGGTGGAAGACTTACGTAGATTAGAGAGAAACAAAGCCTGCATGCTCCGATGGATGTGTAACAGTAATATACGTGAACGACAAAGAATAAATGAATTGAGAGAGAGACTGAACATAAGAGGAATCAAATGCTGTGTGCAGGAGAGGCGGTTGTGCTGGTATGGACATGTGATGCATATGAAGGATGACAGCTGCATAAAAAGGTGCAGAGCACTAGAAGTCGATGGAAACCGCGGAGTGGGGAGACCCAAGATGACCTGGGATGAGGTGATAAAAGCCGACCTTACCCAATTACACCTCTCAAAGGCAAGGACACACGACCGTGACCTCTGGCGTCACGCAGTAATACAGAGTACCCGACCTCCCATGGGTACAAGCTGAAGCATATAGACAATATGCCCCCACACTCCCCACCGCAAGGTGGTCGTGGAGGTGCCACGGCAAAAAAGCACCCAGCCCACACTGTAAAGTGGACGTGTAGGTGCCACGAAAAAGCACCCAGCACTCACTGTAAATGAGGTTGGTGTTAGGAAGGGCATCCAGCTGTAGAAATCAAGCCAAATCAGTTCCTGTATGAGCAAGGCATGGTCAGCCGACCAGACACTGCCCACAACAGGACAACCCGTCTCACCCAGGCTAGCGTGGAAGAACGGACATAAAACGGTGATGATGATGATGATCAATGATATTAATAAATGGAAACTATATTTATAAAACCCTATTTATTCTATTATATATATTTCAAGAGTACCAAAACTTTAGTACGCACTCATCAGATAAAATACAAAGTTTGTTTCATAATATTGACATATCCAGGAAGGAGATCTTAATGGTTCAATATCCCTTTTGCTTATATATATATATATATATATATATTCTTTCACATATATATACATATATATATATACACACATATATATATACATATATATATATATATGTCGAAACGGCTTGAGCTCTTCCATCGGGGTCATACTTTTTCCTATATATACATATGTATATATATATGTATATATATGTGAAAGAATGAAGAGTAACATGGTTGGCTGTACAACAAAGGGATTTATTTCAGGTATTAACAATTGTTTCATTGATCAGGTGATCTAGAGGCCGCTAATCACTCGAAGTTGCGTCACTCAATCTCCATTACATTATTTACCTCTGATCAAATCTTCGGAACACAAAAATAATTCATACATGGCAAGAAATATATAGAGAAATAGTGTATAAACAAAACAATAACATCAATAATATAATATATATGATAAATAGGTAAAGAAGTTACAGATCTAAAAAGTAAAAGTAAGAAGAAAGATACAGTAAAAAAGTAAGAGAATGGGAAAATAATAGAAATATAAAGAAATAAGGATAAGTGGGAGCATGTAAGTACAGACTATGATAGTGGTGGTAGAAGTGTCCGTAGAAGGATTCTGTGGTGGGTTTAGTGCTAACATGAAAAGTCATATTCGAAACATACATATATACTTGTAGAGAGTCCGAGGTAGTGACAGATAAAAGAAAAAGCAATAAATTAGAGATTAATTGGGAGATACCAGTATGAGATCCAAGGGTTAAGGGTGGATGGTGAAGGGAGGTTTGACAAATGTGTGTGGTAAATGTTTTGCTGATTGTCTTATCTTAATGGTGTTTCAGGGAGAGAGGGTGAAAGAGATGTTAAGAGATTTATGATCTAGTCAGCCGCTTGACAGCTAATAGCGGTGTGATGGTATGTTAAAATCCATGTTAAAATCCATGTGATTCAGTTCTAATTTTGGGATTGCTGGCTCGAATCATGGTGGTTTGAAATTTGTGAACTATTTTATGCCTACAGAAAATTGATCTTTCTATTTTGCTATTAAGCAGCATCTTATCGTACTTTAATATATGGAATAGTTCCATATTGCAAAGTCTGCAGTGGGACATTCCTTTGTTGTAGGCCCTTGCTCCTGATAATTTTGACCAGCTAATCCTATATTCCTGGTTTATGTTTTTAAGCTGCCAGATTTTATTGGCCAGCGTTGTAGAGTTCTCCAGTCTACGGTTCTTCATGGAGTGTCTGTGAACGTACCACCTTTTTTTTAACTCCCCAGCCGTGGAACCTATGTAGTGCCAAGTAAAGTTGCCTGAATTTACAGTAAACAGGTACACCATACTCGAATCCAGGCATCTATTTTGTAGTGGGCACTTATCCGGTAGGTGACAGTTACAATTGGAGG